>RCWM02000735.1:0-446728 GCA_003667255.2 Euschistus heros | reverse complement strand
GAGTTACTCAAAATGAACTCAGACCTCCAGATAAAGAAAAACATTGAAATTGACTTTAATGTGGAGATAGACATCGGAAAGCAACATCACAGATGTAATGGGATCAATTGCTATACCGATGGTTCCCTAACCAAGAAAGGTTCAGTGGCAGGGATATGGAGATCAAGTGATAAGAAAAGCACATCTCTCCCCCTGGGGAAATATACCTCAGTGTTTCAGGCCGAGGTAATGGCAATCTGTTACTGTGCACAACAGCTAATAGAGGATAAAACTCAGAACAAAACCATTAAAATTTACTCGGATAGCCAAGCTGCCCTGGGGGCTCTGAGAAATGTCACAACCCAGATCCAAACTTGTTGAGGATTGCAAGCGATACCTCAACGGGGTAGCTGTTAACAGCAGAATCTGGGTAGAATGGGTAAGAGGTCACTCGAACATAACAGGGAATGAGAAGGCTGATGAACTGGCCAGACAGGGGTCGGACAGCAGTCCTATTGCTCCCGAACCTATCTGTGGTATAGCCTGGAGCCTTGCAAAAAGTGAAATTGTGAGGCTCTATAACAACATCGCCTCTCAGAACTGGCAAATGGAACAACTGAGACAGTCAAAACTGTTTCTGGGAGGGCACAGCAAGAAAAGAAGTACACAACTTCTTAATCTTGACAGATTCAAGCTCAAATACCTGACAGAAATGTATACAGGGCATTGCAGATTAAATAAACATCTCTGCATAATGAAAATCAAGACCTCACCGAACTGCAGATTCTGCAACAGGGAGGATGAAACGCCCTACCACATTATATGCAAATGCTATATGCTGGTGAGAAGGAGATTTCTTCACTTTGGGGAAGAATACATCCTAGACCCTAGTGTGGACATAGATCCGATTATGATTATCGGCTACATGAAAACGCTAGGACTGTACTAATATAGTACAGGATACACGGCACAGGCACAATGATCCTTAAGGGTGAGGTGCCATTATAGCTGGGGGGGGGGGGGGGGGGGGGGGGGAAATCCTCCCTTATCTCCCAATGTGACTATGGTTGCGTGATATATGGCGGGCTCTCAACGGTTCTTGAAGACAGATTAAAACGCATCATGAATTGCTTCATTAGGTTTGTCTTCAGAACCTCGAGACGTTCACATGTTTCGCATCTATACACTGAGTTAAATTGGCTTTTCCCCTCCTTCCGCAAAAAAAACTTCCTAGGTACCTACCTATTCGAAGTCATCAACACCTGTCACACTCCCTTTATTTACAGTAACCTGAAATTCAAGTCTACTATCAAATCACTGCATACAAGATCTTGTCTTTCCGATCTCTATACTCCATCCCACAGAAGTACTGCATTCCAACGTTTCTTCCTTGTCCGATCCTATACTCTTTGAAATTCCCCCCCTGTATCCGCAATGCTTCTTCCCTTGGAACATTCAAAACACTATTCTTTCACCATCTTTCCCTCCAACCCGACACTCTCTAATTATAAGGATGTATGTACTATGTATGTAATCATCTAATTTAATTACTAAGACCGTCAGACATAAAACATTAGCATAAATTATTGTTTGATTATGATAATGTTTTAATTTCTTGTAATAATAATTTTTGATTTTCTATCTTTTATTTTTCTTTAAGTTTTTGTTTGTTTTTTCTTGTCTGCAATTTTGTTACAATATTAACCTCTAGTTTGTATATTTATTTTTTCACTCTCTTTTTATTAATAGTTTTTTCTTTTTCTAGTTTTTCTCTGTATTTTTTTTTTTCATACATATTTGTATTCAATTTTATCTATGTTGTTTTATTTTTAACAGCCTCTCAGCAAGCTATGATCTTACTCTGTGTTATTTATAGTTATTCTTAAAGGACTTTGTCCCAGAATAGTTTTCTTTCTATTCTATTCTATAAGGGTGCTAGAGTGGGTATCTCAGGGAATTTAATCAAAATATGTTTAAGCAAATATAAAATTTAGGGATATCTTTAGACACACAATTTAATAAACTTTGATTTTGTAAATAACACATTTTTCGATTGGGAGCATTACCAGTAAAATAATGCTCAAAACGGGGGTCTGCCTTACAAAAGGTGGAGTAATAGGTTTTATGTTTTTATATTGTCCAAATGGGTCCTGAGAATAAAATATCAAAATGTAATCTACTATATATTTGTCAAATACCACTCACTCATTTAACACGAAATCTCAGAAACCACCAAACGGATTGGAATGAAATTCGATATATAGCTTCCTCTAGGACCATAGGTGTTCACTAAGAAAGGAATTTTAAAAGATCGGCCTGGATTGTGGCTAATTTGCGAAAAATGCTATTACAATTTTTATTGGGTGCATAATAATAGATTGTCATATGGTATATGGAGATAACCGAAGTTAAAAAATAGGTTAGATGCTTAAGCCACACACTTTGACCACAAATTAAGTTTCTTATAGTTGTAATCAAACAAAAATACGATCGATGTCGAAACCTTATAATATGGTACTTTCTGTGAACTCATAGCAGCTGTAGAGGAGTACCCTTACAGGTTTGAGTTGTTTCGTGACGAGAAGCTATTAAAAGACTTTTGTTAAAGAGGAGGTTAAGAAACTTATGTTCTCTGGTGATGATGTGTAAGGCCAGTTTAATGTACATATTATTTACGAGCAACCCACCAACATTTTTTCACCAGTAGCTTCGTCCTCAACTACTCTTCCTTCAGCTTTCCAGTCACAAGATAATTGTTCTGAACTATAGTTGGCCCTCTTCAAATAGGCTTTTCTCAACCAGGCTCAAGTTGTGTTTCTCGGATATGGACAAGTTGTACCTTTCTGTATTCCATTCCTTGAACCTAGAATCTACCTTTTTCTCAGTTCAGATGAGTCTATTGCAACATTGAAGTAAACTCATCAATCTAAAAGTAAACAATGTAGGAAATGATTCACAGATTCAGTTCGCAACAAACAACTAAGGAACTCGGCTGCAAAATATATTCTAGCACATGTAGAGGTCAAGAAATACATGTCAAATCATCCTGGAATTAACAGAAAAGTGGTTAATGAATATAAAGAGAGCCAAACCGAAGTTAAAGGACATGCTGTACACACATATTCTGAGAATCAACCAAATACACTAAGAGGGGCTGTGCAGAAGTATAAGAAAACCCATCCTGAAATCCATACAAATTCTTAAAAAAGGTACTCATAAAATAATCCTAATGTTAAACATGTAGCTGTAACAAAACGCGATGAAATATGTTCAATGGGAAGGTTACAGCCAGTATGACCCAAAAACTGAAAATTCAAAAGACAAAACAGTCGATATTGGAGAACGGTCTACTTGAAATTGGTGTTATGCTGTAAAATGGAAGGACGAGAGCCCTGTCATGTGCTGCTGTAATGGGAAAGTCCAACTTCCTCCCTTTCAAGAATATTCTGAAAACTTGCACAGCCTCCTTACTTACGAACATCCTGAGGCTGAGCATTTTCTAAATAATTTTTGGAAATAGAATAGTAGCTTCCAAATGATGTCATTTGGAGCAAAAGAGATAAAAGAGGGAGATTTCCTGCCAACATTTAAGGTGCGAGGACAGGTATATATCAAAGAATAGGGAGTTTGATTTCTGGAACACAACAGCAACCGTTTTTTATTCAGATAAATTTTGTTGGTGATGACAACTATGAAAGAGGCATTCGCTGTGGTTACTTTCAAAATGTCAAGCCTGCATTCGTAGGCCAACTCTAGAAAATTCTTCATGAACATAACAAGTATATCAAGGATTTCAGAGCTGCTGTCGAGTCTGTTCCCAAAGATCTACAAGATTTCCAGGTAGTTATCAGTGCTGACAAAAAGCCTTCAAATGCTCACTGAGGACGTTACAATACTCCTACCACTAACGAAGTTACTGTCTTGATTGTTGGCCAGGTGTTTGAAAAGCGAGACATTGTTCTCCACAGCAAGAACAAAAAACTGATAAGAATCAGTGAATTCTATTAAGCGTATAATTCTCTTCAGTATCATCTCATGTTCTACCATGCAGAAGATGGGTACAGTATTAACATAGCTCAGCGTGACCCAAACACCAATACACCACTTAAGAAAACTGTCTGCAGCTGATTTTTACGCCTAAATGTTGATGGAGCTACGCCTAAATTAATGTATGCTACAAGAAAAGCTGATGGCTGGGTAAGATGGTAGTTATGCCTCGAACCTTCCACCGAAAATTAACTTTTGCAAATTGTCGAATTTACTTATTGAAATTATTCTAAGAATGGAATTCTTAGGTTTATTTAAGTAATAATAATTATCAATGTTAAGCTTAACTTTTACTAATTTAAGTTGGCCTTAATCCTAATATTATTAAACCGTAGCGGAGCAGGGTTCTTTCAGCTAGTATTTAATAAAAAATGTTTATTGCCAAATAAAATGAAAAATATAAAATTATGTTATGCCATGGACAACATCCAACCGAAGCAAACGTCGAGAAGAAGTAGTTATTACACGCCTGAGGATAGGACATAGCCGATTGACACATTCCTACCTCTTCAGGAAGGAGTCACCACCACAGTGCCATACTTGCAACACTACTCTCTCAATAAAGCATATTTTCGAGGAATGCCTCCGATACAAGGCGCAGCTGGGAGTGCCCCCAGAGTTACCAAAAGCCCTGAGAGATAACGAAGAGGACATCAACAAGGTACTCAAATTTCTAGCTCTCAGCAAGATGCTTGCTGAAATATAACGAGATACAAACCAAAGGGCGTTGATGACCACTGTAGTTTTATGCCCTATCAAAATTCAACAGACAAACAAAAATCTTTGTAATTTTTTCATATTTCTGCAAAAAACTTACACAATGCTCCCAATCGAAAATTGTGTTATTTACATAAGTTTATTAAATTTTGTGTCTTAAGACATCCCTAAAAGTTATATTAGGTGTGTGAAATTTAATACAAAACAGGTGCTATGTTTTTCTCTAGCATGATTTTCTTTGATTTTATTTTGTACATTTTGAATCATTGATAGAAGTATTAGCACAGTATTTTCTGTGATACAAAATTTTAAAACCTTTATTGAATGATTGAACAAGTAGTTTTGGAGTTACAGCCAAAAGAGTATAGACTTCTTTCGAAAATATTTTCCCTATACTTCCCCCCCCCCCCCCACCTCAAACACCCACACCCATCGCGGTCATGCCGTCTGACGAGTTGATTCCATACAGGCAATGGGAGAACTACTCTTGGGAGAAAATTCATCATGAGATTGATGACTGGTTTGAAATGACACTACCTCCCAGATTATATAGTTGATCAAAATATTCAATACAATCTCGATTATCTGACACATATGGGAGCTGGTTTACCAAAAGTGGTGGATTACTGGATGTAAAGAGAAAAAAATGAACTATTATAAAAATAACAAATTTTTTAAAATTATTCAGGAGAGAAAAAGTTGTATGTAACCTTTAAAAAATAAAAGAAAAGTTTTAAAATTTATGTTTATGCAAATACATATGTATATATCTACTAGTTAAACTTTAGAAACACAATTCACCATTAGTTTTATTTATAAACATTTAAATTTATAAACTCAACTCATTATCATGTAAACATTTATTCAAAAATATATATACAGGGTGTCCCAAGTTATATGGAATAGGCACCTTTTTCGAGAACGAAGCAAGATAGAAAAAAAAAGTTAAATGGTAACCCCCCTTATTTTTTGTAAGGCATCTTTTGGTATCAAAGAAACATTTTTTTTTCTATGTGCGAATACTAAATACTAGATTATATTTTTTTTTTTTCAAATGCGACCATATTGTTTTCTCTACATAATCTGCAAGCCAATTTTTAAAAAATTAATTTTAAGACCTTTTTCAAGAAAATCTGTCAAGAACTTTTTGAGATATGATTTTTTGAAATAATTGGGGAGCGATGGTTAGATTTTCACTTTTCCCCTCCTCCTTTCTCAATCAATCATTGGAATGGCTGTCTGGATCTGACTTATAACACATTGAAAAGGAAAACAGTAATGAAAACATTTACCGTAAACAGTTTAGAATTAAAGGAGTGGTTCCAGATGCTTTCAGTTTTCTTATCTTTATTGTTTATTCATTTATTCCATTCATACGTTGTTGGAAATACAAATAATGAACACTAATAAATTTATTTAATTTGAAAGAAAAATTTAGGAAATAGGGAATCATTTTGTATGATTTTAATTCTGTACTGATAATGCCTATGTACATAACTTTTTGTTTAGCAAAGTATTTGAAAATAGGATTACCTTTGGCATTAGGAAGATTAAAACTTGTTTATTTTAGAATAGTCAATGGATTATTAGCTCAAATAATTTCTCACTTGTGTTCTTAGATTCGAATTAAATGCCTCGACCGTGTAAGAGAAAGTTGAGATGGTAGAAATCTTCAGGGAGTGTCAACAGCAATATTGGCCAGCAGTATCTATCGCTATTGATTTCCAGAACGATCCCTTCCAAGCCATCAAACTCTGATGAGAAGTGTGAGGTATTTCAGGCAGACTGGTAGTGTTGCACGACTTAAGAGAGCTGTACTAGCCAATTTTGACATTGACCTCAAAGTACTGCTGTGGTTTGTGGAAAATCCCCAAAATTCGCTTCGTCAAGCCAACAGGATCTTAGGGTTGAGTAAAAATGTGATTGTGAGTTTTTCATAAGCGCGGATAACACCCAAGCTGTACTAATGTCATTCAGGGGTTGCATGAAGGAGACGCTGAACACCGCAGCACATTTATAGCATCTGTAGATGTTTTACTGGTAGAAAATCCCATTTGGTTTCATTTTTTAACTCTACCAAAGCCAGTCACAAGTCTGGTTGAGAAAGGAGGGGAAAAGTGAAAATCTAACCTTCGCTTCCAATTATTTCAAACAATCGTATCTCGAAAAGTTATTGACAGATTTTCTTGAAAAAGGTCTTAAAATTCATTTAAAAAATTTGGCTTTCAGATTATGTAGAGAAAACAATATGGTCGCATTTGAAAAAAAAAATAGAATCTAGTATTTAGTATTTGCACATAGAAAAAATACTATGCACATGTTATTTTGATACCAAAAGATGCCTTACAAAAAATAAGGGGGGTTACCATTTAACTTTTTTTTTCTATCTTGCTTCGTTCTCGAAAATGGTGCCTATTCCATATAACTTGGGACACCCTGTGTATGTACATATATACAATACAAACTCAATTGTATTTTTTGAGAAACTAGTCAATTTTTGTTTGCTTTTTAAGTTCTGATGAGAGTTCTCAAGCTTTTTCTTTTGAATTTCTTCATATCAATAAATTTGAATTTTAAATGCAAATTTATCTTGGAAAGATTTTACAGCTGAATTATTTTATGAAAGTTTGTTTTCCTTTAATAGCAAGAAATTTCATTTCCAAACGACTTTTAAATTTATCTAGCCATCAATATCTTGCCATAAAATTATCTTTATCAGTAATTTTAGACCTTTCTTTTAAAATTTCTCCATAAATTGTTATTTACCACTACTGCTCTGGAATGAACCTTTTAAATAAGGACTGTCTAGCAGAGGCGGGTCAAGTGTATATCGTATAGTATAGTGTTTATGATCGTATAGTAAAGGGTTTTTGTGAGAGGGCCATATTACTGGTGTGTCGGGCTATTGAAGGACTGAATTATCGAGATTGCACTGTAATTATAAACCCCCCAACCTAAGAAACTCATTGAAAAATCTATCCTTTTATAACTGTGAGTTTTTCCTCCTTGTATATTATGATTTATAAATTACTGCATTTCTGTATACTTAATATTTTATTTTTACTTAGAAATGATTTGGAGCACATTATATTTAATTTTCTATTTCATATGTTTTTACATATACCCGACCCAAATTATACTTTACTATTTCTAAAAAGGCTCAAAAATTATCTATTTAAATTTTGATTTCTTTGTATGTTTTCCAAGTTATATAAAACATTTCATTACAGGTTGTCCATGGACTCTATGCTTGGTGCCAAGGTTGTATGCATGGTGGACATTTGGCACATATGAAGGAATGGATAGAAAAGAAAAAATTTTGTCCCACGGGCTGTGGCCATGCATGCCAGTATAACTAGTCTATATTTTTAAGTACTTTTTCTGGAGTGATACTAAGTTTGAATTAAGTATAATTACTATGTTCAACCAATTTAGAATATCAAGGGTTTATATTTTATTATTATTTTAAAATATTAAAAGTGAAAAAAAGATCTGAAATGAAGTATTTTCAAGTCACCTGTAGAAGGGCATTTAGAACCAAATATTTAAAGATTTTTTTTTTACTCTTTTTTTTCATAGTAATTATAAATTGTTGGCTTGTGTATCAAAGTATAAGTAATATTTTTTTTTGTTATGGCAGAGAAAAGCAATATGTGAGTAAATAACTATTTACAATTAGAATACTTATTAATGTGATAATCTACAGCAATGATACTTAAATGTTAAGTGCATATTAGTAATTTATTAATAGATGCCATATTATGTAAAAATGTATTTGTAGGGAGCAGTTCGAAAATGATGATATGTACCTCGCATTATGATATTTTATTTCCTATTTAAAGGTATGAAGAAGTATCCTTATACCAACTTACTAATGTATCTACGATCAAATATTTCATTATATAACAAAAACTAAGAAATGGTTATGAAATGTTTTTTATATAATATTCATTATGGACTACTGATGTTGATATCAGATTTTTTTTTTTTTTTTTACTCAATTTTTTATTTTCAGTGATAAGTAATTAAAAAGGCATTAATTGCCTTTTTTTTTTTTTTTTTTAACTCATTCTATCAAACTAAAAACTAATTTAAATTATTTATTTATTTTTTATGCATTATTGTGTACAACAATTCTCGTTTATTTAATCTAAAATTTAAAATAAGAATCTCATTCCCCTTTCTCTTTTGGTTAATTTTAACTCAAGGCATTTCAAATATGAGAATATATATTCTTAAATTTGTCTGATAAACTGTCCATGGACTCATAGGGTTTTATACTCTATGTATTTAAAGCTGAAAACATATTAATAACTGCTGGAGGATATAAATAATGTTATTTAAATAATAGGGTGGATATTAAATGGTAATTTATTATATTTAAAATTCCTGATAAACAGAAATTTAGAAAATTAATCAGTTTCTCACATTCATACAACCTTAAGTTAAAATGTTTAAATTGCATATTTATTACAGGATGTAAAATGAGTGGAATCATGATTAATAAGTTAATCCGTTTGTTTTTTTCTTGAGACTATGAAGTATGAAATATTTTTATTCACTCTTGCTTTTCACTTTTCTAATATATTCTACAGTTTTTAGTTATTTTTTCTTCTGTTGCCCAATTACTTTTTTTCTTCCATTTTGGCATAGTGAATGATTCAGTAAATTTATATACTACTTTTTTTGCTCTTCACCATATCAACATATGTTCTTGAAAACAGCGAATTGTTGCATTTGAATGTCTTAAATTGTTTTTGTGAAGATCATCAGGATTGTATTCTGATAACTTAAAATAACAATGGGTTTTTAATTTTGTGTTTTTGAAAGCAGTGTTTTTTAAGTTTATGAGTATCGTAGTTTTATTTTGTTTATTTATATGAATTATTTGTTCTTATTTGTTGATTGATTACTAGACTATTAACTAAAAAAAAAAGAAGGTAATTATTGCAGACCAGGCCCAATTTTTTACTGTTTCATCAGTTAGTTTCAATCAAAGTTATTTATAAAAATTAAAATTTACTTCAACAAGATTGTTTTATATCAAGATAATTTAATGAATTTAAATATGTTTTTGTGTTGGTTGCAATCAATTTTCAGTTATTTTTTCTCTCTTATAGATTTTTGTTCTTTTGTGGTGAATCTTTTTTTATTATTTTTTTTTTTAATATCAGTTTTTAAGAAGAATCAAGGGAATTTGATTTTGATTTGTTTTAAGAGAGAATCTTTATTTCACTGAATTAGGTACCTAGTAGCTGTTTGTATAGGTTCTACTTTTGTTGGGGTATGAGTCTTCTGTTTGCTTTATTATATTTAGGAATTAAGTATTTCTTTCTTTCAATCATTGCAAAGTTCACTCTTAGTCATCATCAATGTAGCTATATATTTTTCTTTTTATTCAACTATTTGATATTTCTCTAATTTTCATTAAAAAAAAAAAAAAAAAAAAAAAAAAAAAAAAAAAGTTTGATGGGAAAAAAAGTGTTTTTTTTTAAATTGTAAAAGAAATAATCTTTAATCATCTAACGGAAAGATATGTTGTTCTTAATAGAATGCTCTTGTTATATCACAGATACATTAAGTTCCAGTGAAAACATGTGTAATATGCTCATGCATTAATCAGCTTATACAATACATCATGATTTATTTTAATTTTGAACTAAGAAAAATTTATTTGGACAAAGAGAAATAAACTTTTATAACAAAACATAATAATAGTCTTTGAGTATCAATTTTATTCAAGGTTTAGGTTATTGCGGGACCAGAAATAAATTTAGAATTCTATTACCTATTCTGTAATGCTACTAAGGGTTTTCTTCATACATCATTTTCCTGTGAATGCATGTTGGTTTTTTATTTACAGCTAGTGTAAATAGTATTGGAAGACAAACAAATGTTGCTATTTTTAATTATTCTGAGTTAAATAAGGTATTTAAACGAAAACTAAAGACTTCAAAAACAGGGAATAATCTATTTTTCTAATATATATGAAAAAAATGTTATTTAAAAAACAATAGAGTAAGTTGTAAACCAAAAGTTTCTAAATTAAACTCCTAAAAAGTTTTAAAACAGTCTTAATGTATTCCATATATTAAAACAAAGTTTTCGTTGATATTTGGTTGGTCCCCTTTGTGCTCTTTTACAGAAAGAAGTCTCTTTTTCATAGAAGCCACTAAATTATAAGTTTCCTGTGGAGAAAGAGCTTCCCATTCTTCTTGGATTACCATTTTCAACTGGTTGACACTTGAAACTTGTCTAGCACCAATCTTTTTCTTCTAATGGAGCCACAGATGTTCGCTGGGATTGAGGTCTGGACTTTGAGTCAGTTCTCCATCCATTTCAGATAGCAACTACATCTTAGATTTCCAAGCCGCATGTTTAGGATCATTGTCTTGTGTGAAGATTTTTTTTTTTTGGCTTTAAGACTTTATCCGGTGATGCTGGCGTTGGTTGGTTGTTCTATCTGGCATTTCATTACCTGACAGCCCTGCGTGTCCCAGTACCATTGGGAGAAATAATGGTTTGTTGGCATGTGTAATAATAAAGAAACATAATTATGTGATTTTGTTTGGTGTAACAAATTTAGATGTTGGCATACCGAGGCTGAATCCGTTAGGTTAACTATATTAGTATTTGAGTATGTTCTTTTGCAGTATATTATGGAATGAAGGATGGTGTAAAGTTCTGCGCTGAAGATACTAAGATTCAATGGCACAGAAAACGAGAATTTCTGGTTGCTCTGGTGGTCAAATACGGCTATCGAAGTGCGAGTTTGTGTTTTTGATGCATCAGATTATATTTGATGGTAATTGGGATATCACTGAGCTATTGTTTCCAGTGGTGCTAGTTTTAGATGCAATGAGGAGTAGTGAAATTTATTATGTTTTTTACCTATTAGATTTAGATTGCTATTTATTTTAATTAGACATTTAGGAGGTGATGTGTATTCATGAGGAGCTTCAGATTTATGGAGTGATTTAAACAGTGGTTGTAGTTCATTAATAATTTCTACTAGCCCAGCTGAGTCTCCCCAGCTTTATTAATCAGATCACATCTATATCTTTATATTGGTCATAGATGTCCCTGTTCCTCCTAATCTTCCTTCTACCTCCATCTATCTCTGGACTTCTTATTCGACAGAGAATCTTCCTTTCGAATGCTAGGAGGTCATTTTCATTTCTTCTGGAGATTGTCCATGTTTGGGAAGCATTGGTAAAAAAACAGGGCGAATCAGGGTCAGAATTCAATGAGGTGATTAACATTTTCTTTTGGCTTAGTTTGGTTACAACGAATTTCTAATGTGCTGATTGGCCATGTAAATTGTTTCTTTTTAGTACATTTCTTACAGTACTATCACTGACGACCTGTCCATCAGATACTTCAGCAGCCAGTTTTGAAGCACTAATTGTGGATTTTCCTTTATTTTTCTAATAAGTAATCGTTGATCTGATGCCACAAGAATTTTTGGATAGCCGGAGTGAGGCTTTGTGTCATCACATATTCTTGTACTATGCTAATTTATAATATTTAAGTTGGTCACGTGACTTAAATAGTACATGCAAACTTTTACTCTTATTATGGAGCCTGATTATTATTTTTGAATTTCTTTTCCTGTCTCATCATTAAAAATTAACCAATAGTAAATATTGATAGGGTATTAGTCGAATGAGAATTATTTAAAGATGTAGATTGTTGGGTTATGCAGTCATAGATATACAACACTTGAAAATAATATTTTAATTGCTGTATATCTATGAGTGCATACTCCAACAATCTACACCTTTCAATAGTAAATATATCTAGGATATGATATGTCTCTAAGACCACTGGCTGAAATTCCACTCACAACACAAAGATAATCCGCAGTAATCTCCTTAATTATACATCAATATCATTGTGTTCTAATACTTTCTGCAGATTTTTTTTTTTTTTTTTTTTTTTTTTTTTTTTTTTTTTTTTTTTTTTTTTTTTCAGTAGTTGTTGTGATGATTCAACCAGAAGTTATGGAGACAGTGGCTGAAATTAATTTATAGATATTAAAGAAATTAACTTGCCAGATCACCAGCTTGTGCAATACGTCAGCACTAGGTGGAATTCCACTTATGATTTCATGGAATGACTATTAGAACAGAAACGAGCTGTATCCTTGTATGTTACCGACCACGATACCTTAGATAACTTGTTGCAAGCTCAGTGGGAATTAATGGAGCAATGTATCAGACTCCTCAAACCATTTGAAGAGATCACTAAAATTACTAGCTCTGGTCTTTCATGTATATCTGAAGTAATACCACATGTAGTAACACTGATTAAATACTTGGAAAAGGAAGAGACTGCAGTAGGAACACCGAACTTATTATAAGTTGTCACTAAAAACTCAGCTTGAGCAATGTTTTGACTTTGAAGAGAATGACAAACACTTGGTGGCAACTTTTCTAGACCCGAGATTTAAGACCATTTTCTTGGGATAAGCTCAAGCCAAAAAATTTTATTACAAGCCAACGGTATTGATATTGATAATGGTTATTCTCCACCTACCAAGAAGACTAATAATCAAAGTAGTAGTGACAGTGAAAAAATGCACAACAGTTTCTTGGACTGCTTCGAAGAAGTTGCTAAAGGATCAGACCAATCTCTTGACATTGGGAAAAGCTCTGCAGCAAACGAGATTGACTATTTTTTTGAAAACTGTTCGTCTGGACCGAAAAGAAGACCTTTAAGTGGTGGTCAACCAATGCCAAGCAATATCCAATTCTATCAAATATTGTAAAGGTATATCTCTCATCTCCTTGCAGCAGTGTCTACTGTGAAAGGCTATTCTCAGAAGTAGAACTTGTGTACGAAGCAAAACGCAACCATTTACTGTCAATACACACTGAAAAACTTGTTTTTATTCACTACAATTTGTCGTTAGCTAAATATGACTACTGATTTCTTATATAAATCTCTATAAATAACTAAAGTTTGTACTACTATACAATACTCCTCCATATTAATACAACTATTTAAATCTTAAAGGTGTTTTATTAATTTCATTTACATCATTAAGTATCTGGTATCTGGCCGAATAATAGCAAGTATCCGGCCAGATACCGGATACTAAAAAAAAAAGCCGGATACCGGATAGTAACTGTATATCCGTTACAACTCTAATTAATATAATATATTCTGGATACAGCTGAAATTTATGTATATTTCTCCTTTATATATTTAATCTGGAGACTAGTTCCATTATGTTGATATCAGTTGTATATTCTCAGGAACTTAGAACCTAGTTATAAAACAGATAAAACAAAAATGTTGGTTAGTGTTCCAATACCTTTTACCCTAGCTGTACAGAGAACAGAAATTTTTCATCTGTTAAAGTTGAGCATGTGTAGGGAGTGTTATTGTTATATGTTGGTGCATCATTGAAATGACTTTCCTATAATGTCGTCTGTGTTATTTTCTGTAATAATATTTTTTTAAGCTTTTTGTTATTATTTTTAGTTTATGTGAATTTTATTTTTCTTGGCTAAGTTCTAAAATGAATTATCAGAAAATGATAATTCATATATATTCAATTTGTATGGTTTTTTTTTTTTTTTTTTTTTTTTTTTTTTTTTTTTTTTTTTTTTTTTCAAGCTTATTTTTAAATTTTGGTTTTCTACTTTCTTAGACATCTTTATTGCATTAATTTTTTTTTTTTTTTTCAGAGCCAAATAAACTTTCTTTTTATGCATGTTTTCTTTGCATCTGATCTAGTCAGGTTGCATTATAAACGAACAGTATTAAATTCATTCTGATTTAGTCAGAAGGAAAAACTGACAATAGGGACTAGGCTATTGTGTTTTATAAGTTATCTAATTGTAATTTATTGAAAAATCAACTTGATTTGTGAAGTTTTAACTGTTCCATCCAAAGCATTTAGCAATTGTTAACTATAGCTTTTAAATAATTAGTGGATTTATATTAAAAGTTATTTAGTGTTAGTAAACAAATAAAAAATTTTGAATTAGTTGAAATGTTTTTACCAAGTTTTAAGAGTAATAGACCAAATAAATGTAGTTATATGTAGTATTATAGTTTTAAAATAATGCTTATCCAATTTTTTTTTTATTTAAGCAGTTAGAGACCAGTGCCTTTAATATAGGTATCACTGTATTTGTCTTTCATGTTTTTTATATGTTATTAAAAAATATATCTGTAATTAAAATATTTTTTCTCCCGTCTTTATTCTCCACAATCTTAAATTGTGTTTTTATTTCATTATATTGCCTGTTGAAAATCATAATGGCTTAAGTCTGAAACCCAAAAAATCCTGAGAAAATACTTTTGCAAAAGTTTAAACTAAATAAAGAGGGAAGCTGTTCTGTTTAAATTGTTTTCTGTTTTAATTTATCTTTTAGCCTGTTTCCTAGACATAACACTGATGTTTGACCAGAACTGACATATGCTGTTCCAACCCTTAACATGTGGCTATTTTGTTTTCCTCTCCCATGGCATATATCATACTCCACTGGAAAGGTGTTAAATTAACTTTTCACCACTTTTTACCCGAAAACATGTCATTCTAGAGTCGTTTGGTTGTCTTAACTCTAAAATCAATTTTTTGTATTTTCGCCACTATGATTCTCTACTGGCAATATATCTGTGTATTGGTTCCCAAAAGGTCTGTCTATGTCTAATATTGGTGAGACCTGTTATGGACACCTTAGCTGTGTTTGCAACTAAACTAAGATGAAATTCACTTGAGGTATGCATGATAGCATAAAAGGCATAAAATACTGTTAGGATTGAATCATCAATCCTATTTGTAAGATGAAATTGGCTCCTTCTCAATTTGTGTTTCTCATAGCATATTTATTTTAGGACTTATGCCTTTTTTACACTTATATTAACTCTTATATGGATGTCATTAATGTTAATATAAGGGGATTTTAACACTTTTGCTTTTTTAGAACTAAGGTACGGATGTATTTTATATTAGAAATAAAGAAATCGTTTATGGGCAATAGATAATGTTCATGTTTTACCTACAGATTTTTTGAACTGTATATTTTATGATACCCTGCTATATCGTTCAGTTTAAAAATATACCTTTAAATCGCCTGACTGAATTTTGTCTGCTCTATCCATTGGTCCAATTGATGGACAAGTGATTGTTTCTGTGGAGAAAATACCTGGAAGCAGACCCTAAGTCCACTTATTCCTGTTTAGTTAAAAGCTCACTTTTAGGAAAATAAAATATGGAAATCCCATGTAGAGTGAAAATCAATGCATTGCTTAAACTTAAATGAGAATGGAACCCTAAAAGGTAGAAAGAGGGGCCTCATTAACTTTAGATTAATTTGTCATTCCTATCTCTATTATGTTACGATTTTTTTCTCACCACATGACGTTTATTTTATTTTTAGTGTAAATGCTGCAACTTTTTTAGGAAATTAAATTAATTATTTTTTATCACTTTAAACAAAATAACAATAATTAACTCTGAGATTGTATGAAATAATTTAATTTCTTTGCAGAAAGAAATAATGAATCAATAACAAACAAATGACAAAGAAATAATAATAAACTGCTGCAACAGATGGAAGATTAGTTAAACTATGATTGTTAGTTTTCTTACTTAAATGATACCCCTACTTCTTTAAAATATTGCTTAGTAGAGCAATTGATTTTTGGTTCTGATGTTATTTTTCATAATTCCCTCCCATTTACTACTAAGAGCTTTAAATTCTAGTCATCTTTTTTAAAAAATAATGTTCTTTTGCCTGGCATAAAGATTTTTGTTGATAATATGTGTACTATGAACTATGTAAAAGGTAGGCAAGGGCATTTAACTTTTTTTTGCGGAAATAACGAAAATTAAAGTTTTTTTTTGTTGGGTTCAGAGTCAACTTTTGAGTAATGCATTGTTTTTGAAAATAAAACACCAACAATTAAGTAGGACTATTTTGCTGTCGATGTTATGGGTTCCAAATAAGTCAATATTCCCCACTCATGACTTCTTCATAGCGCCATTCCATCAATTTTCCACACTGATGGTCGTTTGGAGTGGTGCAGATGATATTCTGGACCCTTGTAATATCTACCACTCCTCCAAAAATCCACTAGGATTTTCACATTGATGTTCGTTCCTCTGTCCATTTAGTGTTGAGCTATTGGATTGGAAAAATTGTGCTGAGATTAATCATATAATATTTGTTTTTTTAACTGGTTTATGATACCATAGTATCATGATGATCCATTCATAGTGATGTTTATTGATGTGAGCTACAAAGTTTGCTATGCATTTACTAAAAATTATAATTCCTGTTAATGTGCGTTAAGTTTCTTGTTTTTGGCTAATTGAACTGAATTTCATCCATTCTTGTTTATTTATAAATTTTTGACTGTACAATGTAAAGTATAATTATGCAGCCACATTTTCTCAAATGTTGGAATGGAGTTGGGAGGGTTAAGTTTTCTCCTTAAAAAACTGGAAGAAGCCTAGACTTTTATTTGAGGAGAACACTGAATACCTAGTATAATTGTACGTTGAATATTGATTGCATATTAAAACAACTTAAAAGGGTATGAATCAATTTTTTTGTGGTATAAAAATCGAATGTTCCCTCCTGAATCGATGGTTCTCAAAGAAATAAATTCGTTCTGAATAATTAGTTCTACATTCTACTATCCTCTTAGATCCTTTCTGCGCTATTTTCCATTTGCTGGCAATGTGTAAAAACTAAGGTCGTCTCTTAGGAAATATTATAGACGAATTACCATATTAAACAGTAAGCAGCAAAAGTTTTCCTACACCTACAAAATTCACTAAAATATGATTACTTCCACTCTCATTGTAGAAAGATAATTTTTTTTTATAGATTTCATATTCTTCCTCATTCAAGAAATACATAATTAAAAACCCCAAAATATGGGTAATATTTATGTATTTACTCCATAAATATAAAAAAGATTAAACTGACCATAGCAAAAGTGTTCGTACTAATCAAATTATCATCTCTAACACCTTATATAGCATTTCCAAGTCTATTTGAATCTTTTCTAAGTCAACTGTTATCTTTCACAAATCAAATGTAACCCTTTCCAAACCAAATGTAACTGTTTCCAACTCATTAATTTGACCCAAGACCCTAACTTCACCTATATTTTGAAATTAAAAATACTGTCTTTGATATATTCTGGTGAGGTCTGAAGGTCTTAACTTTGAATATTCCACAGTACATTATAATTTAAAAACATTTTTAAGGGCAATGAAATGGAAACGCTTACAATTGAAATAAAAAGGATGAAAATTGAGTTGGAAAGAGTTACATTTGCCTTGGAAAGGGTGACATTTGATTTATGAAAGGTTTCAGTTGACTTAAAAAAGTTTCAAATAAACTTGGAAATGGTACACACTTCAGCCTAGATGTAGAGATACTAACTAACTGTTAATCCTACCTCTTTCTATCTATGTTCTGATCAATTCTCCTTAGTGTTTTACAAACCGCCATTGCCCGATATTCAGAATATCTCTGTTCAACAGCAATTACATGTAGTTTTCCTCAGATAACAGGTATATTCGTAAGGTAAGAATTGTTCAATGACTAGTAACCCTTGTTCAACGGTCCAATACATAATCAAAAGTATTAAAAACGACGAAAGGCCAGACTATAAGGGCCGAAATGAGAGGAGTATGTTAGAAAAAGTTAATGCTGACTTCAAATACCGGCCAGAAAGAAAGCAATGGAATTTAATTCTCGATATGGGAACATCTGCAGTACCTGATACGATTAGAAGAGACCTCAGAAGTAATGTATTTCAGATCAGAGTAAATAGAAAACAGTTATAAACTAAGAAAAAAAGAGACATGAAAGAACAAAATTCGTTAAAGAACATTTTAAAAAACCTAACTGACTACTGGAATGACGTCCTTATAATCTACTAAAGGAAATTTAATTTAGAAGAATCAGATAGACGAGTTACTTCTTTCGTATTGACTCTGTCCTGAAAAACATTTCTTCTTAGGTCTCTTCTAATCGTATCAGATTTTTTAAAAATAATATCCAAATTTTGGAGTTTTTAATTATTGTGTGTGTTTCACAGGTAAATGGTGAAGAATATGAAACCTTAATTTTTTTTTCTACGAGAGTAAAAGGAGCAGTGGTTCACAAACAGGAACTCCGCGGACCCCCGGGGATCCTTGAACGGTCATCGAAAAATATTTCGTTAGGAATTTGACTAACAGTTAAAATTTGTAGTCAAGGGAACTACCGAGAGCTTGGCAACAAAGCTATGAAATACATTATTCCATCTGCCACTACTTAATGGTACTAACAAGCGTTCTTCTCTACAATGTTTCATGAAAAATAAGTTGACCTCAAAATTTCTAAAGCAATGCATACAAAGGACGTTTAAACTCATCACATTCAACTTAAAAACCAGTAAATCCTAAACTGTAGGAAGAAATAGAATGATGTTGATGTAATAAATCACAACTTGTTACAATGATTTGTTTTGTATTATTTTCATCCATGTAACCTACTAATTCAGATTAATTCGCTATGGATCAGCATAATGAAAACTGATAGGCTGTAGGAAACCTGAATGAGACAGGCAATTACAGACACACACACACACCCGTACATAATATATGTAAAATACGGGGTTTATATTATATATATACACACACACATATCCTTCCTTTGCTAATTCAAGTTATTATTTAATAACTGACTATGAGAAAAAAACAATGCGAATACATAACATTCTTATTTAAAAATGAGTGTAATTATCAATGAAATACTTATCTAAAGCCAATTTCATATTGAAATAATTGAATTGAAATTGTTTAAATGAACAGCACTGCCAAAGACTTGATGTTAATATATCATTGATTTCGATTAGCAGAAACTTTTCATTAATATGTTTTATTAACTATTTGAATTGATTTTTTAAAAATACTGCCAGTTTGTATTAGTTGTGGGAAATCACACAAATATTCAGAAGTGTTATACTTATGTTGTATTAACAAGTTCTTAGTCAACATCCGTGTGTAGTTAGTGTTCTCTGTTGGTCTGGTTATTATTTAGGATGGAGCCTTATTGTAACGATGATTTCATACTACAAAGTATTGATGAGTTGAAAAATAGTAAAATATATAAAACACGTAAAACTAAGAGACTTCGAAAAAGAAGTTTGGTAAGTTTTGTGGAAACTAAGTAGGCATATTGGTATAATTGTCTACTAGAAAATACCTTTTTGTAATTATTTGTTTTTCATTTTGGAGTAATTTCCATCAAAGAGTATGGATTTGTCTTAAGCATACCTTTATTAATTAGCAGGAACAGGATTCAAGAGGTAGAAGTAGAAGTGGGAGGAAATTGAAAACTGTTGAAAAATTTCAAATCCTTCACATTAAAGTAAGTAAAGAAATTATTTTAATGTTGATGTCTGGAAATATAAGTTTTAATGGTATAGAACTATAAGTGTTTGAATCACAATACATAATTGTTAGATTTAAAGTGGTTTCTAAGTTTTCACTCGTTTGCATTATTGGTCAGATTAGGATTTATCTAACATCAATTCTCCAATACATACCTTTTAAATTTAGTAAGGTAACTATTTCTAATTGGAATCAACATTTATTTTAACATTAATCTAATATATATATATATATATATATATATATATATATATATATATATATATATATATATATATATATATATATATATATTTTTAGAAATTAACAAGGTTTAATATATGATTTGGAAAATATTTGTTTAAATAATTTAGTTTGTTTTACAATTTCATTTCTATGATTAGTGAATCTCTGTGCTAGTTTGATTAGTGAATCTCTGTCCTTGTGTTGTTTCTTACTCAGTCTTCACCAAGCAGACAATTAAATTTTTATCATTATCTTACTGAAACTAAACATGTTTTGATCTTGTATTTAAAAATTTTTTAATTGCCTAATGGGTGATATTTTAAGACTTCCTGCTTTTACTATAAGTTATAAAGTTGAATATATTAAAGCTTGTTACTTATTTTATGTTAAACAAAGTATTACATTAAATATGGTACATATTATAAAATGACAAGTTAAATAAGAATCTGATCTACGCATTGATTTTAAAGTGAACAACGGCCTTTAAGGAAAAAAGGCCTGTAATGAACTGAACCTGATGTATATTCTAAATCTAATAGCATTGTATGTATAGTTTTTTTTGTGTCCAACCCAGTTTTAAATGCTCATCTTTTCCTTTTGGATATATTTGATATGCGTTCATAAATTATAATTTCTTGTGAAGAGGGAAGGAAATGAATTTCTTTTTTAGAATTGAATACTTTTAATTTAACAGGAATACAATTATAGTACATATTTGTAAATAACTATACTATCATCTATTCTAGTAATAACTTTTAATTGTATAAATCATGATATATTAAACAATTTCAAGAAAATATATTGTTTTGTTTTTGATGAATAGTTATTTGAAAATAAAGTACTGTACAGATTATTCAGTCCAGAAGATGAACATAAAGGAGACTTTAGAAAACTTTGCAATGAGGAACTGCGGGAGCTTTAAAGTCATTGTCCTTAATAATGACTGAATTCCAAAAATTGACAAAGTATTCTGCTTACGCATCATTCTTAGAAAGTTTGTGAATATAAGCCTAAAACACATCATAGTTTGTAGATTTTAAAGAACTATATGATAATGTTCATCAGGAACAGCTGTTCAAGGTAACGAGAGAGGTCAAAATCTCTGAAAACCTTATTCAAATGGAGAGACTAACCATGAAAGAAGTGAGATGCATGGTGCAGATTGCAGAATTAAGATCTGAAGAATTCACATCTGGGAAAGGACTGAGGTAGGGAGGGGGAAGGATGCATTGGCTCATCTATTCAATATTGCTCTAGAGAAGCTATTAGAGACTCTGGTATCCAAGTAGGTTAGAATGGTTTTCAGCCAAGCAGTGCAACTTAATGCTCAAAATGATAATATTGACATTAAAGAATGCTCCTTCCAAGGCTCTCTCCGCTGGATTCTTAAAATTAGCAGAAACAGCAAGAAACATGGGGCTGAAAATAAATGCAGCACTGACCTAGTAGTACATGATCACAGAGGAAATTTCCAGGCCTAGTGAGGAAATCATAATAACAGAAGACACTACTGAAAAAGTGGTAATGGTTCGGATCGGCGACACCAACCCCTAAACCCGCTCAGAATACCTTTTATCGATTCTAGCCTTGTACAGATTTATTTCGATGTTCTAGTCGCTGCTTTTAGAGGGGAAATGTTATTCTCCTACATTTACTGAGAAACTCCAAATCCCTGTTCAAAGTAATATTAACTTCTGTTTACCTTCTAATATTAAAATGAGAATTAAGGAAATATCGAAATGTAAGACACTAAATCAATTTTGAATTAATATGAATTTAATCAACAATTAATATATTACTGAACCACCAGTAAGTTAATTCCTGATGAACTTTCTGTCAGAGAAGTGAAAATAACAAATTATAAATATAAAAAAGACAGAATCCTTAAGTATTTATTTGGCATAACTACTATTTATTTAACATTTGTAGCTACATGTTTCGGAGATAATGTTTCATCATCAGGCGGTAACGGTCGGGTTAAGAGGAGGCAGCTCCTACGCCCGCCGAGAATACCTTTTATCGATTCTTACCTTCTTCCGATTTATTTCGGTGTTTTAGTCGCTACTTTTAAAGGGGGAAGGTTATTCTCATTTATTTACGGAGAAACTTTAAGTCCCTGTTCAAAGTAATATTAACTTCTGTTTATCTTATGATAATAAAATGTGAAATATGAAAATAATGAAGTGGAAATAATAAAATTTCAAAATATAAGATACTAAATCAATTTGGAATTAAATGAAAATTAATATAATGCTAAACCACCAGTAATGTTAATTCTTGATAAACTTTGTGATGTGAGGGAATTAATTGTAAATAACAAATTATAAATATTTAAAAGACAGAATCCTTAAGTATTTATTTGTCATAACTCCTATTTATTTAACATTTGTAGCTACATGTTTCCGAGACAATGCTCCATCATCAGGCTTCTAAATTTTTTTTAAAACACTTTAATCTATAACATTATACCAACAGTTTTACAATTATATATTAACCTGTCATTTACCTCTTAATTTGTGATTATTTTAACATTGTCTATTCTCCATGTTATAATCCATTATAATACAGAATCCTAGTTGAAAGTGATAATGTTAATTTCTGCTATATTTTCTTAAGGGAAGTAGAAATAAGAAAATATGAAACCTATGATATACTTTCTCACATTTATTTTTAGATTGATATGTTTTATTGAAATAATTATACAATCTGTCTCACATTAGGGCAATAAGTATTATGGATGACAAAGAATGCATTCACAAAATAAGCATACTGAAATTTTATCACTTAAATCGATACAACAAATAAAATATATAAAACACCAAATCCATGTACAAATTAATGTTCTTAAGTTTTGTAACACTTTTACACATCAGATAAGAGGGAATAAGAAAACATGAATTGATAAAACACTTAATCCTTTATGAAACTCATGTTGTTAACTTATGTTTCAGTTATTTACATTTAAGAAGACTAAATGTCAATATAACACACTAAACAACACAATCCAAGTTGAAACTGTAGAAGTGATTGTTTACATGTGAGGTTATAGGAAAGAGCTATCGATAAATGTAAACTCGAAGTGAAGCGTAAGGATCGAACTGGTCGGTGTAGCGCTGGTCAAGGCAGTTTGCTGCCTCCTCTTAACCCGACCGTTACCTCATCAGGCTTCTAATTTTTATTAAAAACACATTAATCTATAACATTATACCAATAGTTCTACAATTATATAGTAATGTGTCATTTACCTCTTAATCTGTGATTATTTTCACATTGTCAATTCTCCATGTTATAAGCCATTATATAATAAAAGACAGAATCCTAGTTGAAAGTGATGATGTTAATTTCTGCTATATTTTCTCATGGGAAGTGGAAATAAGAAAACATAAAAAACGTGTGATATACTTTCTCACATTTATTTATAAACTGATATGTTTTATTGAATTAATTATAGAATCTGTCTCACTTTAGCACAAAAAGTAATATGGATGACAAAGAATCCATTCACAAAATATGTATACTGAAATTTTATCGCTGAAATTGAAACAACAAATACAAATATATAAAACACCAAATCCATGTACAAATTAATCTTGTTAAGTTTCATAACACTTTTACAAGTTGTAAATTTTATCACTTAAATTGATAGAACAAATATAAATATGTAAAACACCAAATCGATGTACAAATTAATCTTCTTAAGTTTTATAACACTTTTACACATAAGATTAGATGAAATAAGAAAACATGAATTCATAAAACACTTAATCATTTATGAAACTCATTTTGTGAACTTCTGTTTCACTTATTTACATTTAAGAAGTCTAAATATCAATATAACAAACTAAACAACACAATCCAAGTTGAAACTATAGAAGTGATTGTTTACATGTGAGGTTATAGGAATGAACTATCGAAAAATGTAAACATGAAGTGAAGTGTAAGGATCGAACTGGTCGGTGTAGTGCAGGTCAACCTAGTTTGGTGGTGTCGCCGATCCGAACCGTTACCGAAAAAGTCTCTGTCTTTGTCTATCTCAGATCCTCTGTAACCCATGATAACGAGATAGAAACTGAAATAAAATGAAGAGTTTTAGTACCAAATCACTGTTATTTTGGCCTCAGTACATATTAAAGAAGCTGTGCTTTACAAGTTTCTAAGTTGTTATGCAGAATTTGAAAATTTTTGAGAGGAAGATTCTGTGTAAAATCATTGGAGCTGTGAAGGTGGATCAGATATGGAGACACCAAACAAATGAGCTCACAGATTTATTTAAAGAATCAGACATGGTCCAGTTAATGAAACTTTTTATACTGAAGACATACTGGTAGGAATGGTAAGTAGCTGGTGAACCGATTTCTCCCTTTCCCTCCATCTTTAGTGTACTTTCTATTTCTTATATATGGGTATACCAGATATTGTATAATAAGTAGCCAAATTTGTTTAATACATGAAAGATTTTCCATTGTAGAAATCAAGGTGTCGTAAAAAATCAAATAATTTTATTCTGAAGAATGAGGAAAATATCACAAGTCAGGTTGGAAAAAAATATTTGAATGAAAAATTACAAATCATCACCCAGTACTTGGTCAATCAGCCTTTGCCATGTAGCTGGGGCGTTATGTAATCTAAACGGCATGCGAACAAATTGAAAAAGCCCTCGTCTTGGAACAGTAAACGCCGTTTTTTCCTGGCTAGACTCCTCCACTGGTACCTGCCAATACGCCGATTTAATATCTATCGAACTTAGATAGCGCCCATCACGCAACCTATCCAGTATTTGGGAGACATATTGTATCGGGTAAGCGTTCCTTTTTGTAACTGCATTGAGCTTGCGGTAATCCACACAGAACCTGTTCGACCCATCTGGTTTTTTAACAAGGACTACTGGTGAACTCTAGGGACTTTTGGAAGGTACTACTATTCCTTCAGCCAACATTTCATCTAAATCCTTATCTAACTGACTTTGGACAAACGGGGACACGGGGTAATATCTTTGTTTTATGGGTCTTGCGTCCCCCGTATCTATTATATGCTTTACGCTACTCGTGCAGCCCAGCTTCTCCGGATGTTTAGCTTTCCAATATTCTACCAATGCTGCTAATCTATCCTTTTCAGCTGTGGGTAAATTTGAATGACCAATGATAGCGGGGTTCGCTTCTTTTGTGTCTATCACATTAACAAATTCCCATCCATTTCGCATGTCCGATTTAATGCCCATTTACCGCCAAAAGTCAACTCCCAAAATCAAGTCACACGTCAACCGAGACACTACCACAAATTCAACGGTCCTAATTCTTCCGGATAGCTCTACTGGTAATCGAATCATTCCTATATGTGATAAGGGTGAACCATCTGCCTGCGATATTTGAAACTTCGACACATTTTCCAAGTCCATACCAAGGTTTCTGAATACCTCCCAAACTTTCAAACTCATTAGGGACCTTGACGCTCCTGAATCCAACAGTTCACAGAACTCCCTCCCGAAAATCGACACTGAAAGATATGGTCGACTGTCTCCCTTGCATTTACTCTCTGTCGCAAACGAGCCCTGATAGACAGCACGCACCACAGCCAACCAGGTCTGCCATTCAATTGAATTTCTATCGGACTTCGGGGCTTGGAATGAGCTTCGCCCGTTTAAACTCGACCCCTTGATCCGTTTCCCGGTCTCCGTCGACATCCGCAAGTAGTGGTATTTACCTCTTTACGACCACAGAAACCGCAGAAGTTTATTTTAGGTGCTTTACACTCCCTTGACGGGTGTCCAATTTTAACGCAATTCCAGCACCTGCCTTTATAACCTCGCGCCTGCTGATTTTCTAAGCGAGTATGCTTTTTCTCTTCCATTTGAGGGGTTTTTTGAACATCTAATTCAGCTACTTGAACATTCCCTTTCTTGCTAGTCGGTGAGTAACCCAAATCCGGTTCCAGTAATGTTTTTCGCACCGGAGGTGGTGGTCTGTGCACATTTACCCGCCATCTGCTTTCTTCAAGCATTCGACCTTTCGTCAACAAATCCTTTAAAGAAGTTACTGTGTGCAACGCCAACCGGTCGAGGTAAAATGGGTGTAAATTCGTTAAAATGATTTTCAACATTGTAGGCTCTGTTGCGGGAGTTGGTAGCCGATGGAAATAGTTTTTTCATGATACTAATATAGTATGCAATACCTTCATCTTCGCCTTGAGTTCGGGCCCTAATTTCGTCCCACAACCTTTCGCTATAATTTTGTGGTTCATATTCTGCCCTAAGCTCTTTCGTCAGCTCATCCCACGATGTCAGTTCACGACGCATGGCTTTGTACCATACCAGAGCGCGACCCGAAAAAAAGATCATAGCCTGAGTTCAATAAGTCTTCGTTGGAGGCATTCCTTGCTATTTTGAGATCCTCGACCATTTCTAAAAAACCCATTCACACTCAATCCTTCCCCGTCGCCGGAAAATTTTATACCCCATTCTCGTACCGGTATTGGTTTTCTCCTTATTGATGAATCCTGTGTAGCGCTTGGTGTGCTAGCACCCATGGAATCTGTGTTTACTGTCGGCGGCGACGACTGTTCTCCATCACTCGATGGTGGTTTTTTCTTCCATTCATCTAACTGGTCGAACATCGTCAAGCATTCATCAGTATATGCTCGTATATCTTTGCGTTCTTCTTCGGTGGAGGGCTTGAGTCGCCGAAGTCTATTTAGCACATGTTGAAGTTTGTTGGAAAATTTTCTAGGGTCAACCTTTTTACCTTCAGAAGCATCTTTAGAAAGAGCACGAAGTATCTCCATTTTCCCAAGACAAGTCGCCAACTCGGAGGTCGTATCCAAACCTTCAGGCTTTGGTGATTGAATCACTTGTCGTTCTTCAAGAGCTAAAACCTGTCTCAGTTTTTTCCTCATTTCATCGATTTCAGAAATATCGGAGTATTCTCGAATTTTTAACTCGTATTCGAGCTCTTCTTTCAAAAGCCGGCTAACGTCCATACTGATAATTATCAATTCCCAATAAGATAATGAAGCAAAAGATAACACGGACAACAGACAAAAAAAATTAAACTAGCATGCAAAAATTCCCGAAATCAGAACGAACTACAAAAAAAAATAAAGTTCAAATCCCCTGCTAATCAATAAAAAAAATATTTAAAAAAAAATCTCGAATAAAACAATTTAAACTCAATAAACTGAATGAAAACAAAGTTCCTTTTCCATAAAAAATTTCCTCTATTCTAATCAAATTCTCCTAAACAAACTCAAAGCCCCACGTTGGGCGCCAAAACTGTTACCACAAGTACTTGTACAAGTAGGACAGTAAGTGTCAGGCTAGCTAATGGAGAAGGGGGTGGGGAGAATTAGTCAGGAAATGAGAATGAGAAAAAAAAAAAAAAAAAAAAAGAGAACCCAAAAAAAAAGACACCAAAAATATTGTTGAGCGCCACGTCGTTTATTAATGGTAAAACGACAAAAACCTAAGATAAAAAAAATATAAGAGACAAAATAAAATAAGATTAAATAAATCAATAAAATAGCCCCAAGAAAAAATATTTTAAACTGTAAAATCTTCGAAGAAAGGTAAAGAAAACAATAGATAGTTTAACTCTTAAATATACTCCCACCAATTAATTGCGATAATTAATCAAAACCAAAAACCCCATTAATGTTAAAAACATAAAAATAAAATAAAATTATTTTATTAATAATTTTGTGATTCTCACCTCTGAATTCAAATTCACCACCATGCACTCAATCCTTAGAAATGACCCTTGACCATTTCCATAAATCTGAATGTATAATCATTAAATGGTAACACTTATTTTTTTTATTATTTTTACTCAATAATCAAAATTATCTCTCCTTCAATATTGGTCACCACTTTTCCTGGTTTTTGTTTTTAATTAATTTGAGACCAAGATGCAAAAGGAAATTAAAAAAAAAATAATAATAATTTTTCAAACGGGAAGGAAAAAAAAAATAACACCAATTTTGTTAATAAGAAAATTGGACCATATTTATTACTGTTAACGAAAATTATTTTTTACATATTATGATTATCAAAATTCAATTTAACAAAATTTACAAATTAATTAAACAAACAATATCTAATATTGCTTTGTAAATAGGTGGTCCAAAAATATAAAATATTTGCGAGCTCGCTTTCAAAAAAAAAATATTACAAAATAAACAAACAAACAAAAGTTAAACAATTTCTCTCTTTTAATACTAATTAACCAAATTCAGCAACCATTAAATAATTTTTTGTTTGATTTATTCTGGTACCAGCACAAATAAACTTAAAATAAAATAAAACTTATCTGGGTGCACCCTTCGGCGTTAACGAGCGATGTATTGGTATCAAGGGACGGCCACAATTTCTTCTTCTCCAATTTTGTTGTTGAGTCCACTTAGAGCTGTAGATGACGTTTGACTCGTAAATTTTCTTCGATGAATAAATCCCCTGTCGGGTAAGAATCCAAAATTCCAATATTTGGAGTCCAATTTCAAAGAAAGAAATGAAAATCCGGCCTTGCCGTTTAATGAGCGTCTGTCTCCTAACTCAACACAATCACTTCTCCTCGTTGAGACCTGTCTATCTTCTTTTGTTTTGGCTTGTTTTCATTCCGTCGCCTATTATTATCACTCTTAATCCGTCGACGTATTTTATCAAACTTTTAATTCTGGTCTATTTTACCATCACAATTCATTTACCTTGATAAAATTAACAATATTAATTATTTCTGTAATGAAAATTATTATTAAAAAAAAAATGGAAAAATTTATTGGCAAAAGAAATTTAGAATTTAATAATTCGTGGATAGGGGCATCACCAACATTGTTTTATTTAACATTCAGCTTTCTTATTAAAGCAATTGAAAAAAAGGAAAACTAACATGAAATCGAAATCAGAAAAAAAAATTAACATTAAAAAAATTAACGTTAAAACTTGACTTCCAAACTCCTCCTATAAACTTTTTTTTTATTTTTTTTTTCCTTTTATTTCCCACCTTTATCGAAGTGTAACAAGTTGGGTGATCTTACATATTACCTATCTCAATATGACTTTACAGTAAAATATATACCTGGTAAAGAAAATGTAGAAGCTGACTGAGCCGCAACCTGGTATTAGAATCAGAAGATAACAAAGAGGAACTATTGAAAATAGTTAATTCAATACAAATAAAATATATAGTTGAAGACCAAGAGAAAAATGAAAGAATAAAAGAAAAGAAACAAAATCTAATACACAAAAATAAAATCTATTATAAAAAAATAAAGAAAGGTGAAAAGATTATCCTCTCAGAAGAATTTAGTAAAAAACTTATAAAAATGGTGCATGAAGATCTATGCCATATTGGTATCAGACAATTGCAGAAAAAAATAAGTCCAATATATACAGCTAAAAACCTAACAAAAAAATATCATAAATATTTGTAAAACATGTGAAACATGCATAAAAAATAAATCAAGATTTCAAGGAAAATTTGGATTAATGTCACTACTGGGACCAGCAACAAAACCATTTGAGATTGTATCAATGGACACTATAGGTGGCTTTGGAGGATCTAGGTCAAAAAAAAAAAAAATAAAATACCTACACCTTTTAGTATACCACTACACCAGATATGCATTTATTGTGACTTCAAAAACACAGAATTCAAGTGATTTCATAAAACTAACAAAGCAAGTACTGGAGACAGATGAGATTGGAATAATTCTGACAGATCAATATCCGGGCATCAATTCTAGAGAATTTAAACAATATTTGCAGGAGAATAACATTACACTAATATTTACAGCTGTGAATACACCATTCTCGAATGGCTTGAATGAAAGATTAAATCAAACAATAATAAATAAAATAAGATATAAATTAAATGAGAAAAATAATAAGGGAACATGGACAGCAGTAGCAAGAGAAAGTATACAGAAATATAATGAAACAGAACACTCTGTTACAGGTTTTGCACCAAAATATTTACTGGATGGTACAAATGTCAGTATTCTACCAAATGAAATTAAAACAATACAAAAGGAAGACAAGTGGATTGCTGATAGAAGATTAGCATTAGAGAATACAATAAAATCCCATAAGTACAACAAGAAAATATTTGATAGAAATAGAAAAATGCTAGAGTTAGAGATAGGGGACAGTGTATATGTAGAAAAATGGAAATAAACTAAATAGGAAAAAATTAGACGAATTAGTAATAGGCCCTTTCAAGGTAGTAGAGAAAATATCAAACTCCATTTATAGGATTGACACTGGCAACAGAATCAACTTTATTCCACATAACAAAATTGCAACCTGTAACATCAGAAGATGAAGTAGAAGAACTAGATAACTTATAGGTACATTATATAGGTATATTATTTAGAATTTTCTCTCTTAGGAGGGAGATGTAATGAAAGTACAAATGACATTTCATTAATTTATTAATTAATTAATTCATCATGACGTTGAACTAGGAACAGATGATGTGCAGGTTATTTCTGTGAAATTTATTATAACGAAAATATATTGAGGAGCCAATATTAATAAACATTAAATGTCGTTTCTTTGTACTTTCAGAGAAACAATTTGTGGTTATTTCTGAAATCCTCAATAATATATCTTATATATATATATATATATATATATATATATATATATAATCATAACTTATATATATATATATATATATATATAAGTTATGATTAGACTGAACGCTAACACTAAAAAAAAGGTGGGGGTTTGAGGTGACAGAGTGAACGGCACAAGCATAGAACAATAACTAACTTTATTATAGCCTCTGAACAGATATATATACATTAGGTTTGTTTACAGAGATGGTATTACTTATCCTACTAAGGTTCTTATCCTATAAGTTATTATTTATGTCTTACACTCAGCTAACTCCCTCCCTCCAGTTCCTTTATAAAGAGAAAACTATAATAAAATAAAATAAACATAAGATAACATATACTTTAAATGATCACTTCGCATATTCTATAACTAAAACACCTGACACTTCTTATCCTAATGCCAACAATAAAGAAAAGAAAATAGTTACTTAACATAACGATAATATTATATACAAAATGGAAGAGATTTAAAAATACATGTGATGTATACATAAAAAAAGAATTACTAACATAATTAATATTTAAACCTGTAAGAAAACAAAACAAAAATAATTTCTTGATTGATACTACGTATCATTCTGAGCGCTACCGCCCTGCTCGAGTTCTGACACTCTGTGGGGTACCCGGAGTTCCTCTAGATGAACCGTGCGGGAACGGAATGGATAATTTACATCTCTAATAGTAAACAAGTTATGTTCCCGAATTGTGGTGATTCTATAAGGACCCTCATACCTGGCGGCCGTTTTATTTCTCGCTGTTCTTAATCGCCTATAGACGATGGTTTCTAGCAAAAGCGGTTCTTTCTTATAAACTCGAGACCGAAGATTTGCCCTGTTCACCCGAGTTTGCTTCTCCCGGATTAGCTTTTCCCGGATCTTCGACCACGTCTGTTGCCGTTGCGATCTCTCTTGGTATAAATCCGCTCTTAATCTACTATTGTTAGCTGTGATGAGGTGTCCTCTGTCCCTTCGTCTCTGCCCAAAAACTATTTCCACGGGTGATAGCCCAGTTGCGGCGTGAATGGTATTGTTGTATGCAATTATCGCTCGCGGCATAGCGTCGTATGTGGTAAGGTTACGACCTATCTTGAGTAGCCGAAGATGTTCCCCCAACGTGTTGTGCAGGCGTTCCACAGCACCCCTACCCTTGATGTGATGAGGGGTGTTTAATCGCCAAGTAAAACCCAGTAGTTTACTCTCTTCGCGGATCAAGGCGTTATCAAATTCGCGCCCACAATCTGAAATGATTTCATCTGGTACTCCATATGTGGCGCACCACTGCAGAACGCCTTCCCATACCGCCCCGGGTGTCTTTGCTTCGATAGGATGGGCCATCGCGAGTTTGCTAAAAGCATCTACCGCTCTCAGCCATGATTGCCCTTCGTTGGAATATATGTCAATTTGCACGGTCCTCAAGGGCTCCGTCGCGGTTGGTGTAGAAGTTAGTGTTGCTACCAAAGGTTGGCGGTCATATTTCGCTTGTTGACAAACTTCGCAATTAGCGATACAATCGCGCACCGTACGGCCCATAGATTTCCAATAATAAAGAGATTTTATCGCGCGCAAGGTCTCTTCAATCCCCCTGTGATTTGTCTTACCTGTATGGTGTTCGGATACGGTTGTTTGTTGAGCCGCTGGGTCTGTGATAGTCTCCACCTGGCGCAAACACCGAGTCAGGGGATAACCTATTCCGATTTTTTCCTGCCTATAGAGCCTCTTTACCTTGTCGGCTAGTATCCTATTCCCAACATACACGTGACAGCCTCTTGTGGGGTGACTGAACTCCGCGAAAATTTTCTCGAGTTCTTCCTCGTTTACCGCTGCGGGTGTACGAACCACAATCGTCAATAGGCCCTCGTAGATGCTTGACTGTGTTTGTATCCCCGGGTCCTGCTTAGATTTAAAAATGATTTGCAATTTCTTATCATTAATAATTTCATCAATCTCGGGCAGTTCCGAGGGTCGTTCGGACGGAGTCATGTTGCCCTCTGATTCGCTATTAACTAGGGGGATGTCGGGTCCGCTCTCAGCCCACTCTCTTAAATATCTCAACGCGAAAGGTTCCGCGGGGGTTGTCTCTTCCTCGGTTGCGTTCACGACCAGATCCCTAGATAACCAATCGGCGACCGCGTTTTCGACTCCTTTTTTGTGAATCGTTTGAAAGTTATAGGCCGCAAGCCGCTCCTTCCATCGTGACACTCTCGCGGATGATTCTCTTAACGATCCCAGATATGTCAACGGTTTATGATCCGTAAAAAGTTCGAATTGCCTGCCGTAGATGTACGGGCGAAAATACTCGACTGCCCAGACTACCGCTAGGAGCTCCCTTTCAATCGCGCTGTACCTGCTTTCAGCGTCGTTTAATTTCCGTCCCGCGTATGCTATAGGCTTTTCGCCTTCTTCGAAGTTTTGAGACAGGACGGCCCCAACAGCTACCTCACTTGCATCTGTTGTTACCCTGAATGTTTTATGGAAATCGGGGAACGCCAGAAGTGGCTGGGTGGTCAAAACCTCTCGGCACTTCTTGATACTCGCCAGTTGATCGGGTCCTAGTTCAAACCGTTTTCCCTTTTTCAATATTTCGGTTAGAGGATGAGTCATCTCCGCTATATGAGGAATGAATTTCCGGTAATAGTTCACCATGCCCAGAAATCTCCTAATTCCACGTGCGTTTTTAGGCATCGGGGCTTCTTGGATGGCTTTCACACGCTCCGTGTCAGGTCGCACGCCTTCCCGTGATACTATATGACCTAAAAACCGAATTTCGCGTAGTCCGAACTTTGACTTTTCCCTCGACAATTTAAGTCCAAATTCCCGTATCCTGTCCAGGACCCGTCTCAAATGTTGGATATGCTCGTCCTCGTTCCTACTAAAAACTATTAAATCATCCATGTACACTTGTGAGAAGTCCTCGCCAAGTCCGCGTTGCAGTTCATCCATCAAGCGTTGAAAAGTTAATGGGGCCCCTTTTAGACCGAAAGGCATTCGAACGAATTCGAAATGCCCCCTTTCCCATGAAAACGCGGTCTTCCCAATATCTTCTTCGGCCATTCTAACTTGATGATAACCGCTCTTCAGATCAGGAGTACTGAAGACCGTTGCTCCCGCGAGGCGGTCTAGTATGTCCTCGACCCTGGGAAGGGGGTACCGCTCGTCCTTTGTTGCTTCGTTAAGTTTACGGTAGTCAACCACAATCCGATATTGCTTCGCGCCCTGTCCTTGTTTTTTCTCGACTACCCACAGTGGGCTATTGAATGGGGAATTACTGGGTCTGATAATGCCTTGTTTGAGAAGATCCCCTAATTGCTCTCTGATGATATCCCTCATGGCTTGCGGGTATCTCCTATCTTTAACATAGATAGGGGTTTCGCCTTTTAAACTTATTCGGTGTACTGTTCTCCCCGTAGTCGGTAGGACCTCATTTTCCCTATAAAATAAGCCGTCATATTGTTCCACTACCCTTAATACTGTCTCCTTTTTACATTCGACTACCCCAATGTTAATACCCGCTCCGTTTTTATTTTCCGTTGTAGCCTTATATTGCCGTTTCCCCATTCCACAACGCCAATTTTTCCGGTTGATTTTCATCCTCATGCCCACTCGTAATATATCGCAACCCACGATTAGATCATATCCGGCCGTCAACTTCTCTATCACATGGATTTTTATCCGCAAATCTCGCCCTGTTAATTCGTGGAGATTCAAAAATGTTTCCCCCAGAGTCTGACATTTACCGCTAACCGTCGATACTGCGCACTCACATGGTTTGCACTCGCCCCAGATACGTAGTTTCTCCGCCCCTCCTCTACTTATTAGCGAGTTTGTGCTACCCGTGTCTATTAAGAACTTCACCCCCGATTCCTCTAATCCCGCTACGGGCAACCGAGCTTGCCTTCCCCTCTTCACGCCGTTATTAATTAATAAATCCCCCGCTCGGTTACCCCGCCCCTTACCGTACCCTCAATCCGCACGTGAACGCCCCGGTGTCACTTCGGCCCGCAGGGCCACCCCTCCAAGTATTCCCACCACTCACCTCGTGTCTCCTCGTAGTCGGGCCGCTACGCTCAGAACGGATACTCTCCTCTTCCGAAGATTCCCCGCTGGTATAGTGCCTGCTGTTCCTCCTGCCAGGTTGCCTGCTGCTCCAGTCCTGGTTGTTCACCTCCATCGGTTCGTCCCTTTGTCCTCTCCTAAGTGGTTGATTCCTGCGCCTCGGACATTCTCTCGCTATGTGTCCTCGCTTGTCACATTCAAAGCATCTTGTGAGATTGCATTGGGCAGCGATATGTCCTGTTCGGTTGCATTCGTAGCACCTCCGCTCCGGTCTCCACCTGTTATCGTCAGGGATTCTACTCAGTCTTTTTCTGAAGCTCCGATTATTAGAAGTTACCCGTGGTGGGCTCCTGTGTCTCCTCCTTGATGATTTAACTTCTATCCATTCCGTTTCTGATTTGCCAAGGCGGGTTATGTTTCGTTCCTTCGCATCAATGAGGTCGTGGGCACACTCGACGAAGTCACGGTCTCTTGGGAGCGAGCCTGGCCGGTCTATGTAGTGGTTCAATTGTACCTTTAGGACCCTTCGCAGAAATTCTAATTTATGGGCTCCTTCTGCTTGGCCAAACGACTCGACCATCTTCTCAGTCAGTCTGTTATACAAAACCATCAGCTTCTCAGCGAATTCTCCCTCTGATTGTCCGTGAGCCCTTCGCTCTTTAAGTAAATAAAAGACATCTTCTTCAGGGGTCCATCTTCCCCCCGCCGTATAATTTTTTAAGCCTCACCTTCAGAGTATCCCAGGGATGCATCAGGTCGCCTTGAATTGCGTTTAAAACTTGCCGTGAAATGCGGCCAACCAGAGACGCTTCTAGGAGTTTTACGTCGGAGTCTAACAACGTACCGTTCTCCTTGCGGGACATTATTAAACTCTGGATCTGGTCACCTCCTTTAATGAAATGCTCGAGGTCCCCCATCCCAAAAAGGCTCTAATTGGCTAATTACCTCGTGTATAAATGCCGAGTTCTGTGTCCTTATCTTCACGAGCTCCAACTGCTGTATCTCGGAAGCCTTCGATAGTTGTGTTTCTAGTTTCGCCCTTTCTACCGCCGCCTGAGCCAGCTGGTACTCGAATTTAGCTCTCTCGTCCGTGTCTACCATCGTATTTTTTTTAACTACCCGTACGTTGGTTACTTGAAAACTTGGAGTAACAATTTTCAGAAATTCTCCCGGGTTTCGGCAATTATGATTAGACTGAACGCTAACACAAAAATAAGGTGGGGGTTTGAGGTGACAGAGTGAACGGCACAAGTATAGAACAATAACTAACTTTATTATAGCCTTGAACAGATATATATACATTAGGTTTGTTTACAGAGATGGTATTACTTATCTTACTAAGGTTCTTATCCTATAAGTTATTATTTATGTCTTACACTTAGCTAACTTATATATATTATGTTATCATTATTATTATTTCATATATTTTTTTTAAATTTAATTGTTAATTTTTTTTTTTTCCTGTCAAAAGTGTATGCTGTAATTACTGAAGCATTTAATTTGTAAATAATATGGCCAGACAATTGCACCTGTAAAGCCGCAGTCACACTAGGCTGTTTAGCAGCCGCTGGTAAATATCGCCATCAAGCCGTGGTCACACTAGGCTGTTAAGCAGCTGCTACTATTCAGCCACTGGTAAATATTTATATCAGCAAGCGCATCTGAAGGGTTCACATTATAAGTAAATAGCCGCTAGAACAGTTGCTGTTAATGAATTGAAAGCATTGTGTGTGTGCGTGCAACATGTCATCTATTGGTGTGAGTCGTGACGTGTGTTAAATGTTGGAGTTAGAGAGTTGTTTGAACAGATGTTGAAACGGAAGAAAAGGCGATGGTGGGTTAGATCCTGGATATTAAGAAGAAACGATCTGGGGGCATCAGCAACACTTTTTAATGAAATAGAATTGGAAGATCCATCATCTTATGCCAACATTTTAAGAATGCCAGTTCATAAATTTAAAGAGATATTGGAGTTAGTGACACCACTTATTCAGAAATGACACCAAATTCCATCAGGGAATTCCTAGTAAAACCAAACTAGAAATTACTTTACGGTATCTAGCTACTGGAGACAGTTTTAAGTCTTTGGCCCACCTGTTTAGAGTTCCTCATAGCTCAATTTCAGTATTCATTTCAGAAGTGTTGAGCAGCATTTATGAGGTTTACAGAATTTTGTTAAGGTATAGTGCATAATAATGTACCAATGTTATGTAAATATACTGCTTGTGAGCTACTAGGGGTCACATTGGCTGGCTGGTGCTAACAAGGAGATCACGTGACAGCCAGCGGAGGGTAGCCAGCGCTAAAAAGTTAAACATGTTTAACTTCTGATTGCAGCTAGTAAACACTAGCCTGCTGGCATTCACCAGGCGCTGGTTCTAGTGTGACCGCGGCTTCACTGTGCATTATTATTATCATCTTAGGGGCCAGTAGGTCCCAGAATAAAGTTTATTTTTTCATTTCATTTATACAATAAAATACAAATACATCAAGTAAATGAAATGACAATGCTCATAATGACATGTCAATTGCTTGTAAAGCAACTACCCATTGGTAGCACTTCAATAAGTTCTAAATTATAAGGTCTCAAGACCATCTTCTTTTCAGACACCTCGGAGGGTTATCTGGAATAGAGTGGGAAGTGAGTTGAGATACTAGAGGAGTTTCCTATTAAAGGAAAGATACCTGGTTTGAGCTAAGTCAGAAACATAAGGTACATTAAGATCTTTGTGGATAAGTTAGTTCATGGAAAAGTAAGGAGCACTTAGGATTTTCTTAGGATTTTGGACCACAAGGATTGGATGTAAGATATGAGGATGAGTCGGGATGTCAGCTGTATACACCGTTTTGAGGATGGGACCTAGGAGACTTCCTTGAGATTGGGTAAAGAGGGAAGAATAGGAAAAGTTATGATTAATTTTTAAGATTCTATCACTGAGATAGAAGCAGATAATGAGGAAGTATGTAGAATTTACGGAGTTTGTAAAGCAGTCTTGGATTCCAGACTCAGAAGCTTGTTCTACCAGGTATGCAAGTTTAAAATGTCGTTTATTTCTTAAAATATATACACAGTAATTTAAAAAAAAAGTATAATATATTTTATTCAAAGTACTGACCCTCGCTTTCTACACATTTTGTCCATCTCTCGGGCAATATATGGATACCATTCCAAAAGAATGCTTCATCTTTATTTGAAATCCATTCATCGAGCCATTTTCGTACGTTTTCGAAATTGTTGAAGTGTTGCTCCGCCAATGAGTGTCCCATCGATGAGAAGAGGTGATAATCAGAAGGCGCCAGGTCAGGTGAATACGGCGGGTGGGGTAGGAGTTCCCAACCAAGCGAAGAAATCGTTTCCTTAGTCAATCTGGCTGAATGTGCAGGAGCGTTATCATGCTGAAGAATGGCTTTGGCGTGCCTGTGAGCCCATTCTGGGCGTTTTTTTTCGATCAATGCGTGACTCAAAATGATCATTTGTTGTCGGTAGCGCTCGGTATTGACTGTTTCGCCGGGTTTGAGAAGCTCGTAGTAGACTACTCCCTTCTGATCCCACCACACACACAGCATTGTCTTCTTCCCAAAACGATCCGGTCTTGCACTCGATGTGGATGGTTGTCCTGGTGTTACCCATGATTTTTTTCGTTTGGGATTCTGAAAATAAATCCATTTTTCATCGCCAGTTACAACTCGATGCAAAAAACCCTTTCTTTCGTGGCGTAAAAGCAGCATTTCGCACACAGTTTTTCGTTTTTTTTCCATCTGTCGTTCGTCCAATTCATGTGGAACCCATTTTCCAACCTTTTGAATCTTTCCCATAGCTCTCAGGCGATCGGAAATGGCTTGCCTAGTTCTGCCATCATTTGTTGGGTTTGTGTATTGTCTTCGTCTAATAAAGATTGCAATTCGAAGTCCTCAAACTTTTTTGGTCGATTTTCTCGTTTTTGATCAGTAACATCAAAATCACCACGTTTGAAACTTTGAAACCAACGTTCACATGTCCTGACGGTTGGAGCAACATCGCCATAAGTCTCAACAAGAATTCGATGACATTCAGATGCCTTTTTCTTTTGATTAAATAAGAAAATCATGACATGCCGCAAATGCTCTTTATTTGGCTTAAAATTAGACATTTTTAACACCAAAGAAAGGTATGATACGTCCACGTAAACGACTTAAAAACAACTGACTTTTGTAAACAAATGACTAACAAACAAAATTGCGTTTAGAGATAAGCAAATCCTTCAATAGGCTAAGAGCGCATTCTATTGGAATTAAAACGACATTTTAAACTTGCATACCTGGTAGATCGAGAAAGGCTCCCTTGCAGTACAGTTTTGGTTGTCCAGTTTCTTTTTTACAGTCTTCACCAAGATATGTTATTTCAGAATCCAAATACAAGAAAAAGAAAGGCTCAAAATATTAAACACTTTAAATTGGTTAAGCATCATGAAAAGGACTGCCTTATAAAAAGTAAAGGCTATTTAAAAGAAAATAATTCTATTAAGGAAGAAATACCAAACCTTGGAAATGAAAAACATTTTCTGCTATCTCGTGCTAAGGTAAATATATTCTTAAAATAATTTTTATACAATTGAGTTATTAATTTTTCATTTATGACTCAAGTTGATAGAGAAGTAGGAAGAAAGTCAAGCACACAGTTTTTCGTTTTTTCCATCTGTCGTTCGTCCAATTCATGTGGAACCCATTTTCCAACCTTTGAATCTTTCCCATAGCTCTCAGGCGATCGGAAATGGCTTGCCTAGCTCTGCCATCATTTGTTGGGTTTGTGTATTGTCTTCGTCTAATAAAGATTGCAATTCGAAGTCCTCAAACTTTGATAGAGAAGTAGGAAGAAAGTCAAAGATTAGTGTTTAAATGGTAAATCTTTTGATTAATTTTAAAAATTTTAATTTTTTTTTACCCCACTTTATATTTGTCGATAAGGAGAATACTTTTTATATCGAATTACCTTTTATTTTAATAAGTGAGACAAATCTGCTTATTTTCTTGAGGATTCTGCCTAATCACGTATGCATCTAACATCTGAACTACTACCTGCTTCCAAACTTCCCATATACTCCATCTTTAATGCCTGTTATTGGTTACAACAATGGTTCAGCAACAGAATAACTCCCATTGAGGGATATATTTATTAGTTTGAATTGCACTAGTAGCAGCTTTCCACACTTCGGAAAGTAAGGGAACAATGGCATTCAGGTAAAATAAACTTTCATTTCAATAATATTTATGGCAGCCAAATTATAATCTCATGAGCTTATGAGGTTTTAACATAAGTACATAGTCTCTTTTATTCTCTTCATTTTTTCTCATTTTGTGCACAATTTATACTGTTAAAGTAACAAGTGTCAAGTGTGTGGGTTTTATTCAAAATTAAACATTTCTATTAAAACTCATGGCCATTTAAAGTATAAATGATATAAAACTAACTGCTATATTACTATTATATGTTATTCAATTCTGTCAAAATTTCTCAGATATTCTGATTAGGAAGAGGAAGCAATCAAATTGACATTTGAATCCTAGTTTGAAATTTACAGTTGTTTACTTTTACATTCAATTGAGCTTATTTAGTTATTTATTTTTATTTTTTTACATTTCTAAGATATATATTATTTCAGAATAAAAAGACTCCAGATAATATACACTCTGCATTTGTTAATAATCATGAAAAAATTTTAAAAGAGAAGGATTCTATCGAGGAAGAAACACCAATTCTTGAAAATGAAACATATCTTGATAAGGATCGTGTTAAGGTAAATACATTTTATTAATCATTTGGCTGTATTAAAAAAAATAATAATAATAAAAAACTTATACCACTACAATAGGGTTGCTATAACAGTCAAGGTACAGACCTGGACACAATTCAAAACTCAAGAAAATTAGTAGGTATATTCCACCTAGTCTGATATGAACTTTACAACAAATACTGAAAAACTGAAGGGATCTGAGAGCATAGTGGAAGGAATATAAAGAGTGCCAACTTAACACTACGAAACAAGACAGCTTTTCCTGCGATATTGCAGCTCGGAGCTGCAGATGCATAACATATAAGATCACTCCAGGAATTATGAACGCACTACAATTTACAATTTACCAGAACCGAAGATATAATATTACGTCGCTGAATTTTACACTGTTGAAGGGGTGTACCCAAATATACCGTAACTACTTTATATTCTTGGACTGGGACATATGATGGTCAACAGGGACTACCAGGACAGAATGAGCTAACCTATGGGGGGAAAAAAAATAATTTTTACCTCACTTTTTGTCAAGCATTTGCTTCTAGTGCCTTCCACAATTGTTTCTCAGAAAAAATGTCGGAATCAAAGTTGTAAAGCATTAAATTTACTTTAATTTCATATATATGTTTCTGGCACTTGAAGCAAATGTTTGACAATACATTTTTTTTTTTTTTTCGAAAATTATCGAGTTTTAATAGCATATATCTCGAAAACGGTTGGAAGTTCAACAAATATGTTTATGAATAACATATTCTTCAATGAAGGAATTACGTATGTAGATAATTAAATGTATTATAAAAAGCATTTACTCCTCTTTATTCACTGAAAAAAATGTGACATGTTTCGGGAAACGAGGGTCCCATCGTCAGACTGAAACAGTATTCACAAATCACTACAATCACTCTCAAAAATCAAAACAATACAATTCTAATTTCGATTGAGCTACATTATAAATCATTATAAATTTACCTTTTAAAACTATCTCTTGGTGTTAACACACCGTGTCAGTGTCATTTACATGGTCAATAAAATATCTCTTATACTCTAAGGGTACAAGGGTCAATCCTAATCTTAACTATTGTTATTATACTAAGTTGGCCAATCGTATATTATTAATTTGTTAATTACACCAGCATATATAGATCCTATTTTATCTATGTCCGTTTTATAGTTTATTGCATTATTAATTGTTTTATTAATGTATATGGCTTCTTTTATTTTTCTATTATGTGTTTTGGTTTCCTGTTGCAATAATTTAACGTTATCAAAATTGAATTTGTGGTTCAGTTTTTGTACGTGTTCTAATAGAGCTGTTTTATTACTGTTTGATTTGCTTATTTTTTTAGTGTCATATTTATGCTGATTAATTCTTTTATATTAATTCTGCTTAGTTTCTTCAATATAATGTTACAATCTAAGCAGTCAATTTAATATATGACATCTTTCTTATTCATATGTTCTATTTCGTTCTGTGTTATTATATTCTTTATTTTATTTGTGTTATATATGCAATGTCTATCTTAAAATTTTCATTTTTTAATTTCTTAATTACTTTTTGAGTTAATTCTGGTATATATTTTAATCTTTTATATTTCTTAATATATATTGCATTGTTTATATGTTTTCATTATTTTTATCCCTTTGATCTATTTTTTCTATTTTATTTTCGTTATTCCCTGTATTACCATAATATTAAGTTATTTTCTTTTGTTCTATTACTTTAGTGTTTTTATTATTATCTGTGTTTGTTTTTAGTATATTATTATTCTTTATTTCATTTCTTTATATTCGTTCATTATTATTTTTATTGTTTTCATTAATTTTTACATTATTTCTATTTATATTCTTGTGCCACATTTTATTAATTATTTTAGTGGGCACCATATTATCTTTTTAATCTTTAATAATCTCTTTTTTTATTTTGTTAGTATAAATTTTATCTGTTAATATTAAAGCAGTTTTTATATAGTTCTCTATAGTATTTAGTTTTTGGTGGAGGGGGTGGGGGGCTGTAAAAGTTTAATAATCTATTACTTGATACTTCTTTTTTTTATCCATCTTGTGTTCATTCTATCATTGCTTTTAACCAGTAACATATTTAAATATTTAATTTTATTTTCACTCATGTTCTCTCTAGTAAATTCTATTTTTTTATTCATATTATTAAATTTATTAAATATTTCATCAATTTCCTTGTCGTTATTTGTTATTATTAATAAGTCATCAATATATTTCACGATTAATATTGGTTCATTAATATTTTCTTCTTTAAAACATTTCTCCATTAAATAATTTAATGTAATACCACTAATATGCCTTAATCTAAGATTCTCTTCTTTTTTATGCAATTTTATTAACCCATATGCCCGAGGCTTATATATATTGTTTGGTGCCAAATTATTTACTTTAATTTCATATATACGTTTCTGGCACTTGAAGCAAATGTTTGACAAAAAGTGGGGTAAACATTTTTTTTTTTTTTTTTTTTTAAATTATCGAGTTTTAATAGCATATATCTCGAAAACGGTTGGAAGTTCAACAAATATGTTTATGAATAATATTATAGCACATTTTTTCTGAGAAATGATAGTATAAGTTACTAGAAGCAAATGTTTGACAAAAAGTGAGGTAAAAATCATTTTTTCACGAAAATTATTGATTTTCAATAGTGTATATCTTGAAAACAGTTGTAAGTTCAACAGATATGTATATGAATAATTTTATAGGAAATTTAATTAGTTTTAATTTTTATTTGAATCATATTTTTCTAGAGTCTACCGTTTTCGAGATATAATCGAAAAAAACCCAAAATTGGGACCTTTCCCCCCACCATTAGCTCACCCCCCAGGGGCAGGGACATTAGTATGTTAATCTTCTAACTACTTCTAATGAAGCCCTGAGACAAAAAATAATCGCATATTTCATGCTCTCTACACCCTTCATTTCAGCACTCATTGACTGGACTAAAAGGATTCTGGCTGCATTCAGTACTTTAGTTAGGATTTACTGTTATTAGGCCAATGGTTGTGAAAGGAAGATATTTGGCCGAAATCTTGCTTGGCCAACAGGTTTTTTTTCCCATTAGCAGGTACACGATTTATAGTGACTATGTGTACCTCATGGGGTCAATCCACGTTTGAAATAATAGAATATAAATTTTTTGCCTTTATTAGATAGTTCATTAGATTAGGGATGGCAACTGGGCTTAGCAGAGGCATGGACCAATGATGTTGGTTCTACCTGCTGCCGATGTGTGCAGGTTATAGTGTGTCACATAATTGACTAACTGTTGTCTTAGGTCTTTTCTTTTTACTACTACCTAAATCATAGAAATCCCTTTTGAACTCTTTCAATGCAGATCAACAGATATTTCTCAGCTTAAGGTTCTACTAATGATGTTAATGGTAGGGCTTTTAAATAATTTATGTTAGTTAAATTACTGTTTAACGAATCGTTAAAAAACATCGATGTTTTTGTTTTATTTAATACACACGTTAACCATCACAAATTTTGCTGTTTCAAGCAATTCCTTTAACACATATAACTATCATAACTAACTAAAATTGTTTAAAAAATAACCCCAACAATAAGTCTCCTACCAAACATGAAACATCAATGTTTTCATATTGGTTTAATTGTTAACTCTATAAATGACATAAGCCTAGTTACAATAAATATGATAAACGTGATTGGTTTTAACAAATATAAATTCTTTAACTTGAATTAGTTAATCGTTAACCCTAAATTTGGCTTCTAATGGATATAAAAATCACTGATGTTTTCAGACAAATTTGATTGTTAGCTTAACTATCCTGCTTAATATAAATATAAAAAACATCGATGTTTAAAACAAGTTGTTAAGAACTTATTTATGTAATATCAATTATATTGCTGAAGTTAGTTAATTGTGAACTTAACAGCCTGGCTTATGTTATATGTAAAATAACAAGGATGTTCAAAAACAGCTATGTCTATTAATCTATGAATTGAGTGACATTGATGTTTCATTTTTCAATGTCATAGGCACCGAAACATTGATATCCCATTATTATCCTCTTGAAGGAGAAGCATCAACAGTGGAGTCTAGTCATTGGCTCAGGCTGACCTCACCTTATCCCGCTACTTTGTGCCAGTTGCCTTCTTAAATCTTACGAACTATAGCTTGACTCGAGTTCGGGCCTGTGAGCATGGCAGACCAGTCTCTTGCCTCCTGAGCTACTTAAATCTGTGACAAAGTCCGCTCTTATTACCGACTTTCTAAGACCTAATACAGAACACTTAATTATAGTAACAAAACACTGGACACCCACTTCAGTTCTTACAATCAGTATAGAAACAATTTACTCATTTACTTATCTGCTATGTATTTGTTATAAAATCTAGCAGTTATAGATTTTCACGAACTTAAAAAATCATAGTTTGTTATATGTAAAATAACATAATTGATTAGTAGTACTAATTACAAATTATTCATGGAGAAGATGGTTGAGGGTGTGGTCAATAAATAGGAACACTGTAAAGCATATATTTACAAATTATTTATGATAAATTATAATTTTAATATCACAAGACTTGACTTCTTACATAGTTTAAACTTTAAATAAACCTTGAAAAAGTCTTTTTTTGTCTATTGAAATCAGTTATAGCATTAATGAACCAAATCATTATATGGATTGATTAGGGGTCCTTTTCCTCGGTTCATTTTCACTCCTCACAGTCTCTGAGCTTTCATTCTGAATTTTATTTTTATTTTCAATTATTTGATTAAGTTGCTTTCATTCAACAATTTATTTTCTTCTTTCAGAGTGTTTTCTTCCAGTTTTTCAAACTTCTGTATTTTTGAAAATACTGTCTCCCTGTTTAAATTAATTTTTGATTTTCCTAGCCTCTTTCTTTTTCTTTACTATTTTATAATATTGGAGGAGTATATTAAAATCAATATTGTCATAGTTAAAGCACTACTTACTAGTTATTTTATTTTTCAAATAATAAATAACAATTGTTCCTGAAGTTCCTGAAAATCTACTACTTCTTGAGTATAGCCTGTGATTATACTGATTATAGGAATATATTTTGAATATAGGATATTTTGCCACTTGTATTTATTATTCAAGTACCAGTTTCTAATGTTAAAATTCATCATCAATTCTAAAAACACAAATATTCAAAATATGAGCGATTCCTTTTACAAATAATATATATATATATTAGTTTTAAAATATAAGACAAGAAATCAAACATGTTGATACTCACCTAAGGGCTTCTTAAATCTAATAGTTCATAGAGTGAACTGTGGAGTATTAGAAAAAAAGGGAGGAGTCCAGTTGTCAGCTGAATAGTCAAGTAAATAGAGAATCCTTTAGGTTTTCCTTATGATGTTGATTTTTTTATTCCTACTGATTTCATAGGAAAATTTTTTATTTTATTTATTTAAGTAATATATATTATCTCTAAATCAAAATTAATGTCCAAGTAAGCTTAAGAAAATTGAGAGAGATGTTAAGCTTTGGCAGACTTGAAGTCACAGAGAAGTAGTCCTGACTCAGTTGGGAATCTGACTTTCAAAATTGACACATGTTCACCTCATCACAAAAGGATCACCACCGACAGTAAGATGGATTTAGTGATGTATCTTTCAAAACTTGATATATACAGACATATATGATAATGCCTGGATGAACTGTTACTGATTTTTAATTTGAGTTCTAAGTGCATTCAATGTTAAAACATCAATAAATAACTACAAAGTTGATGATGTTTTGAATTTTTGTTTGCTTTTGATACTGATGAAGAATGTTAAACATTCCAACTTTGTCTTCAAACATAAAATACTTATAGAAGTGGAAAAATATTCATCAACTTTCAGTTATATTGATCCTTCTTTACCATCATGTGTACCTCAATTGATCTTTAGTAAAAGTTGATACTGGATGGGATATGGATCTATCTGTAGCTATAGTATAGTCAAAAGCATACAATTGATTAGTTTCTGCTTAGTACGTTATGTTTGATGTAAATTTTATATTTATTTATTGTTTTTTTTTTTTTTTTTTTTTTTTAGATAAGGTGTGTCACTGCCAACATTTGTTCATATATAGCAACAATGGAAATAAATATTTTCCATAATTGGAGTTGTATAGGACCTCAGACTTCAGAAATATTCGAAATGTTAGATGGAGTTGAAAGGTTGTCTGATTTTTTAGAAGACAAATTCTATGAATTGGAACATAATGAAACCTTTCAGGTACATCCCAAACAAGTTAAATAATCACTGATGGCATATCGCATAAAAATTTTGAGTATTACTCTTCTTTAATATCATTGAATTCCAACTTTAACAATTGAAAATACCAATTGGACATTCCTTAGCCCAGATTACTAGTATATTTACAGTGTTTCTATTCTGCTTATAGAAATATATATTTTGTTACAGTTAATAATCTGATTATATTTGAATGGGTCCGCCGAAAAACGTTCTAAACGACAGAATTTCCGAAGTGGCGATTTTAAAGGTTTTTAAATGTATAATAAATAGTACATCATAGTATGATATAGTAATCTGTTGGGAAGAGGGGCTTACCTTTATTGGCTGCCTACCACTATCCCCTTTCCAGCCGGTTCTGCAGCGTCCTTAATTATTAAAACATATGAAAATAACAAGAAATTGGGCAAATATAAAAACAAAATAAAATAATCCTTTCCAATCATGTAACAGATTAATTATATATGTATTTACAAAAAAAAAACCAAACAAACAAAAAAAATCCAATGGAAAATATTCAATTAAAACAAATTTTACAATTAAGAAAGAATTTAGATCTATAAATAGTTTATAGCAAGATAAATAAAGTTTGTGACTAAAGAAAATCGTTTAACCTTAATATATTGAAAAATGGTAAATTAAAATAAATTAAATGTTTAAAATAAAGTTCAACCAACTCACGAAGTGAAAAACAATTATCTCCAGGTGACCTTCTTTAAACGATGAAAGGAGCGAAGTTCAATGCGATTATTCCACTTCAATGCGTTTGCTGCAACTGCAGCGGGCGGTGTACACTTTGCTATTCCAGGATCCAAATACCATTGTTCACACGAGGTGCTCTCTTCTAGCGTTAGAAGCCAAGACTGCGCAAACCAATAATATGAGGTGCGATCTTCATAACATCAAAATCCAGACAATCAATGTAAGCGGTTGAAACGAGATGCGATCAGATGCCAGACTGTCGATGTAAGCGGTTGAAACGAGATGCGATCAGATGCCAGACTGTGGATGGGATGTAAGCGGTTAAAACGAGATGCGATGTTCTTGCGATCAGATGCCAGACACAACTATTTTATGAGTGTTGTGACTGGACGTCAAAAAAAAAAAAATATGTTTTATTTTTAAACAAATGACTAACTACAATAAATGAAACTTATCACCTAAAATTGACAAAATAATATTCTTAACTACAAATTCATTTTTGGTTTTCATAATTGGAAAGGTGAAGACAAAATCAGTAATTAAAATTAAAGTTGACTCTTTTTGAAACTATTAAAATGATATACTTTTACACCGCGCCTAAACAGTAATCCATTATGTTATTATACATGTAAATATAAAAAATTACAAGGTGAAAAAAAAAAATCGAACTTACCAAACTAACAAGAACTATTCATTATGATTTTGTTTCACTGATTACTCAAAAATTGTTTTGTCGCTTAGAACGTTTTTCGGCGGACCCATTCATTTATTGAGGTAGTATATTTCTTAGGTTTGAGACTTGCTTTATTATAAAAAAAAAGAATAAGCAATAGCTGTTTGGGTGATCCCAAGTTTTGCAAACCAAAACAAAAAAAAACATTCCATAAATCATGGATGGTACACACAAAATTTGTAATGGCCATTTTCCAGTCTGCTGGGAATTGATAAAGAAAATCAGAAAGTTGATTTATTTTTGTAGACTGGACTAATGACAGACGAAAATGGAGGTTAGGCCCTTACATGTTCACTGTATTCCTCCTGAACCTTCAGACCAATTTATAGTATGGGAGCAATGACAGCAGAGCATGCTGGTAGATTGGAGCTCCCAGATCAATTGGTTCTGAGCAGTTCTATTCAATTCCCAGATTGTTCTGTTAATATTTATTCTATAAGTGATCTGATCAAATGGAATCTTGGCTCTTCCCCTAGATTAGAATTGAGCATCAGTTTTATTGTATTTGATTGAGACTCCCACTTGCCATTCTATTTTTCCCTGCTGATACCAGTACCACTACTACAGGTTATATTTCAACAATCGAAAATATATATCGATGAAATATTCTTTATATTTATTTTCTGCAGTGATTTAATTAATAATAATATTTGTATTGTTCAAGGTGGAAGTGGAAAATGTCAAGTATGTTTTCTGCAGATCAAAAATTATTATCTACATCATTGAAAAGCTTTTAATAAAAGTAAAAGAAATAAAGTAAGTATATTATTTTTCAAAATAAACTGTATAAGCTAATTATTTTTGAATTTCATCAATAATTTTTGTTTGCCAGTAGTAATCATATTGCTTTTGAAAAAATACTCATCAGTGAAGTTACAAAACATTTACATCTAATCAACAGATTTAACTTAAAATTGCCGATGGATGATTCAATACTGAAAGGTAATAAAAAGAAATTGTCATTCAGTGACTTCACAGTGAAAATAGAATCTGACTTGGGTACGTTTTCGTTAACACCAACTGAAAAAATAAAAGGAAATCTCAAGATATCTGCAGGTGATTATGTTTTTAAAATTAAATCTTTTTATAGCGTTTTGTTTTCTATCTTTGGACTTCCTCCACTTTTTGTATTTCTTATTATACAATAAGCAGCCTTCTATGCGCAAACTTAATATATATTAATTAATAGTTAAACTAATTCATCGATGTAAGCCAATACCCATCTTATTTCTCCCTATTAGTCGAGTCAAAATAGGAAAATCAGAGGAACTAAAAATACTAGTTCTATTTTTTTTTCAGAAATGAGTAGGGGAGGGTCCCCTGAACAGGAAAAAATTAAGTCCCTCCAAATTCTGGTGCCGATAGGGGGAGGGGAGGCTTTAAATGCATGGGAGGCATTGTAGTGAAAACATTCTTCAATACAAAATGAAAGCTTATTAAATATGCTACAGGTTTGGTTATATACATTTATACTAAAAACTGGACCATTATAGTGCTAACGGCTCCGGTAAAGTTCCGAGTTTAAAAAAAATTGTTTTTCACTCATGTTTTTCATATATTTTTGTCTTATAGATCCTCACTCGTTCATTTTTGGAGAAAATAGTCAGAATAAAACTTGTACAACATTAAATTCATTCCCTACTAGAATATATATTATATATTAATTTATATTGAACATGTCACAACTTACAGCACTTCTAAGATTTCAACAAAAAATCTTGATTTCCAAATTAAATTTTGATGTTCCGTTCAACAGAAACATAAAGGCTGAAATTTATGCAACTGCTAAATCATACTTAGTAGTTCATAAGCCTTGGCGGAAAATGGCGTTTTCAAAACTGGCATCCCTGTAGATTAATGCTAATCCGGACTTGACCAAGAGCCGGGGATGTGGCACTTGATTTCCTCAGAAAAACAAACAAAAAATCTAATAAAGGTTGTATAGTAAACAGTCTCTTTATAGCTGTTATGCTTAGCTTAGTTATCATTTTTGATTTTTTTTTTTTTTTTTTTTTTTTTTTTTCGATAAATTTGATTGCCTTTACAATATAAAATAAAGAAATTAAATTATGTCACATTTTTTAGTGACTTTTTTTTTCTGAAGCACTAATTAAGATAAAGTTCTAATGTATATGCATACAAATATAAATTTATTGATTTTAGGTGAAGTTTGCAATACTGGTTTTCCTATATCTTTATTGGAACAAGAAAATTTGAAATCTTATAAAACCGAGTTCTCTCATGAAACAAAATATTATAATGGTAAATCTCTTTGAAATTTTTAATTTTTTTGCTATAAATTATTGCTTCACGATTGACAAAATTTGATTGAACTTTCTCAAATGCCTTAGAGAAAAAAAAAATTGAGTATTGAATTTAAAAATTGATCAATTGGGAAAGGTTATTTGATTAATCACTAAGCCTACCTTGGGCTAGTTCCTGCCATTCAGCCCAATTAAAACCCAATGAAGGATCTCTTTTCGTTGCTGCTATCTGAATATGCCTAATGAAGGTTTTGGCCTTAAAAAAGGAAATTCAACTCCTATTCTGGCTGGATGACTTCTCCCTCTTTACCCTGAGTCTATTATTTACTAGGATTGTTCTGATGTTACCTGGATTAGACTTATGACCATTTTTCCCGGAAAATGTGGGAAGGCATGGCTGGAGATCTGTGATGGGTCTATAATTAGACTGAAACCACCAAATAATACCTTTGGTTTATCAAGCCTTGTCTTTATTTATTTTTATCTTTGTATTCTCACATTAATCATAATACCCATGATGATCCATATTGAATGCTAATGTTAACTTTTTATTGATATTGCAGGTCAATCTGAACAAGGTGTATCTATTGCCAAAGATACACATGAAGTTTTAGCTAATTATTTACCTGAAAACTCTAGATATAATTTAAATGATAACATAAAGAATAATTTACCTAAAGACACTGAAGATAATTTACGTGATGATAAAGGTACATAATAGTAGCATCGTTGCAGTGAAATTCTTAATTTTATATTTTATTGTTTGCAATTTTTATTTCTGTCATAAATTTTCTTGTTATGTGAATCAAGAACTACAGGAACTTGCACTTTAGTAGGAATTTGTACAATTAACTTTTCCAGTATTTATAATATGCTATACAACTTTTTATACCTATTCTTTCACTCAATTTTAGAAAAAAAAAAAAAAAAAAAAGGAACTTCTACAAATGAAATAGGTGAAGTTTTGATTCCTTCAAATATTTTAAAAGAAGAACTTAAATATGAAAACTTGATTTTGTTTCATTTATTTATTTATTTTTTTTTTACTTATCTATCAGTTTTTGTCCTCTGATACAGTGGAATCTCGCTAATCCGAACTAATTGTTGCTAAAAGATGTTCGGAGTAGCGAAAAATTCGGACTATAGTGGTTAGGGGAAAATAAACACAAAATCAGAATAAGAGTTGTTTTCAATGGTATGTAATATATAAAATATATGAGTAATATATATTAAAATATTTAAAAAGTCAAAATATAGTTATAAAAAAAAAAAAACAATCATCAAAAGTTAATGCATTTTTATAAAAAAATTTAAAAGTTTTTTTTTTTATTATTTTGAAAACATCCAATAAAATAGATTAAAAAATATATGTTAATAAATAAAATAAAAACATAATAAAAAATAAAAAAAAATTCTGCTTACTTGCCAGTTCAGATTACTGGATTGTTCGGATTGGCGAGATTCTATTGTATTTGTTTATTAGAGCTTTATGTACTCCAACCAGGAAGGAATAGTTATTCTACTTGTTACCAACCTATTCCAGCCAGAGTTACCAAGTCGTAGATTTATTCTGTAGTACACAACGAAATATTTGCTAACCCTCCCAAGTAGGATTTCAAATTTAAATTATTATATATATATATATATATATATATATATATATATATTTTTTTTTTTTTTTTTATACACCGGCTATAGTAGCACCTCAGCCTTAAGGCTCATTGTGCCTGCGCCGTTTATCCTGTACTATTTTAGTACAGTCCTAGTGTTTTCATGTACCCTATAATCCTAATAGGGTCTATGTCCACACTCGGATGTAGGATGAGTTCTTCCCCAAAATGAAGAAATCTCCTCCTTGCCAATATCTCGCATTCGCATATGATGTGGTAAGGCGTCTCATCCTCCCTGTTGCAGAATCTGCAAATCGGTGAGGTCTTGATTTTCATTGTGCAGAGATGTTTGTTTAGTCTGCAATGCCCTGTATACATTTCTGTCAGGTATTTGAGTTTGGCTCTGTCAAGATTAAGGAGTTGTATACCCCTTTTCTTGCAGTGCCCTCCCAGAAACAGTTTTGACTGTCTCAGTTGTTCCATATGCCAGTTCCGAGAGGCGATGCTGTTATAGAGCCTTGTAATTTCACTTTTGGCAAGGCTCCAGGCTGTACCACAGATAGGTTCTGGAGCAATGGGATTGCTGTCCGACCCTTGTCTGGCCAGTTCATCAGCCTTCTCATTTCCTGCAATATTCGAGTGCAAGTTTAGATCTGGTTGTAACATTTCTCAGAGCCCCCAGGGCAGCTTGGCTATCTGAGTAAATCTTAATGGTTCTGTTCTGTGTTCTATCCTCTATTAGTTGTTGTGCACGGTAGCAAATTGCCTTTACCTCAGCCTGAAATACTGAGGTGTATTTCTCCAGGGGGAGAGATGTGCTCTTTTTGTCGCTCATTCTCCATATTCCTGCTCCTGAACCTTTCTTGGTTAGGGAGCCATCGGTATAGCAATTAATGCCATTGCATTTTTGATGTTGCTTCCCGATGTCTGTTTCCACATTGAAAGTAGTCTCAATGTGTTTCTTTATCTGGAGGTCCGAGTTCATTTCATTTTAAGTAACTCTATTCCCTCCATTTTATTTAATAGCTTCTTATGCCCATCTCTTCTAGATGGCTCAAAGAGCAATCCTTGTTTAACAAGTTTGTACATAGAATGCATAGCTTTCGCTTCTACCTCCAACTGCAGTGGCCTGAGGTTTAATATAACTTCCATTGCCGCAGTTGGTGTGGTTCTCATGGCCCCTGTGATTAGGAGGCATGCCAGTCTCTATACTTTGTTTAGTTGGACTTTAGATCTTTCCAGTCCCGCTTTATGCCACCACACCACAGTGGCATATAATATCGTGGGTCTGATTACCATGGTGTAAATCCAATGGACCACCTTTGGTTTCATACCCCAGGATTTTCCTGCTGCCCTTTTGCAGGCCCATAGGCTCCTTAGAGTTTTGGACGGCACATATTCTATGTGTTTATCCCATTTTAATTTGTTGTCTAGATAGACTCCCAGGTGCTTAAGCTGTGTGCTAATCTTGATCTGGACCCCATTTAGTTTCGGTGGTCTAATGACCACCTTCTTTCGGTTTGTAAAGATGCATAGTTCTACTTTATTCGGGTTGATCTTCAGACCTTTGTTGACACACCATTCCGTCAGTATACCTATGCATGTAGTAAGCAGGTCCGATATGGCAGCCTGATGCCTGCCACCCACCAGGATAGTGATGTCCAATCACCTTGCACCAAAGTAACGGCGATAAGACCCGCCCTTGTGGGCATCCATCAACGGGTTCCGCCCACAGTTTGTTATCTCCTAATTCAGAGTATATTATTCTCCCCTTTAACATCGAGCATATCCACTGGAGGATGGTTGGATCAATCTGTTTTTCCTCTCTCTATTGTCAGGTAGGGGGTTCTATCGAAGGCTCCTTCTATATTAATGAAGATGCCCACCATTATTTCCTTTTGGTCCAATGATTTTTCAATCTTGGATGTTAGGTGTTGAAGAGCCACCTCACAGGATTTACCTTCCTGATAAGCATACTGCGAGTGGTGTAATGGTCTGAGCAGTAGCATGTTATCCCTAATGGGTCTATCCAATACCTTCTCCATGGTTTTCATTAAAAAGGATGTCAGACATATGTCCCTAAATGCTTTGGGATTGATATAATTCTCTTTCCCAGGTTTTGGTATATAAATGACCTTGGCCACCTTCCATTTGTTTGGTATGTGTCCAAGTGCTAAGCTTCCTCTTAGTAGTTCTAAGAGGTGTGGTTTATGTATTGGTAGCCCTTTCTGTAGCAATGCAGGGAAGATGCCATCTACTCCAGCTGCTTATATGGTAAGAAACTGTTTATTGCCCATGCAATTCTCTTGCCGGTTATTATCTCATTTGCTCTATCCCAACTGACCCTGTCAGGGGATTCATTATTTCCCGGGAATGAGCTTTGGTTAAACTTAACATCGCATCCAGGAAAGTGCGCCCTCGCTAGGACTTCAAGTGTCTCCATGCTATTCATGGTGTACCTCTCTCCGTCCCACAGAGAACCAAGCTTGTCCTTTTGCATCTGTTGAGATAATATTTTGTTGATCCTACTTGCTTCCGCTGTGGATTCAACTTCTTGACAAAACTTGACCCAAGCTTGTCTTTTCGTTTTTCTGACAGATTTGTGATAGGTTGTTAGTTGTGCTCTGTAATCTTCCCATCTGCCAGTTCTCTAAGCAATGTTAAATTTCTTTCTCAGAGCTTTTCTTTGATTGCTAAGATCTTTGTTCCACCATTTGGTGTTTCTAGTGCTCTCAACATCGCAACTCACATTATTAGTCTCATAACACTTGGTTATGGCCGATGTTAGTGTGGTGTTGAGCACCTCTAATTGCCACTTATTGGCTATCCTTCTTGGACAGTTTATTATTTCCCCTTCCAGCATGGTGCTATATCCTTAACAGTTTGTTCTTCTAGGATTTCTGTAGCTCGATGCATGGATGGGGTTAGTTATTAGATCGAATCTAATATATTTATGGTTTGAGCATGTTTCCTCGTTCGAGACATGCCAGTTTCCCACCTTGTGGCTGATCTCTGTGGTCGCCAAGGTTATATCAATTACCTCTTGCCTGTTCTTATTAACAAAAGTCGGTTTGTTACCCCTGTTAAGAATGTCAAGATTATTACCTATAATAAGGTCAAGTAATTGCTCACCTCTTTGATTGGAGTTAGAGCTCCCCCATGTCTCATCATGGGCATTTGCGTCCAGGGCCATGATGATATTGCCTCTGGCCTCTTCCATGAAATTCGTGTTCACCATTGGTGCCTTTTCATAGGGAAGGTAGACCGCTGCTAGGCAGATCTCCATTCTCTGAGTCCTCGTAGTGAGGCTTATTCTAGCTGCTGCAAAATCCCTGGAACAGAAATGCCCCAGTGGCAGCAGTTTTAAACTTCTTTTATACAGGATGCATGCCCTGGGGTTATCCGACGAGGAGACCACGCCACCTCTTGGTCTCATCATCCTCCCAATTGAATATGCTAGCTCCAAACTTAAAGTTAGCACCGTTAAATATAGGTTGGATAGAGCCATCGTCCTCAAGATTGTCAATCATATCGACGACTGCATCTTGGATTTGACTGCTCTGTTCTCTGGTGAGTTGTACTTGCGGATATTCATTGGGAATAACCGCAGTCATCTACCCCCCACCTGTTGCGTGAGCGTAGCTCGGTTTACCCTCGCTACCCCTGACCTTCTTTGCTGAGGGCGCAGAAAAGCCAGGTGAATTTCTATGCCGCTTCTTGTCCATTGGCAGGTTTGGTCTTGCTGGCCCAGCCTCAGCCCCCCCCGCCCTTGACCGCCGGCTTGCCCGAGGGCTGCCTTGTGGACCGGTCAGCAGGAGATTTGGCTACACCAGTGCTCGCTCCCTTGGCCGCCGACTTACCCGAAGGGAGCCCAGCGGCCACAGTTGCGGGCCCCGGTGACACCTTGGCGCCTTCGACTTTGGCAGCCGACTCACCCATAGGGAGCCCAGCCACCTCCGTCTCACCGCCTTGGTGGGGTTTTCCGACGGCAGCCTTACCAGATTTCGAAGATTTGGCCCTTTTTATGAAACGCTTTCTTGTAACAGTTTTGAAGGGAGGGTCTTCAGCTACGTCTTGCGACGGAGCTGTTGATTCCTCAACCTTCGAGCTGCCAGAAGCTACATTAGTGTCTATATCTTGGATTGGGCTTACTTGCTGCGCCTCCATTGCTAGAGGGCTGAACGAGCTAGCGTCCACATCCCCCGAGCCGAGGTCCACATTAAGTCCGCCCACTTCCTGAGTCAGCGAGAGCATCAAAGAACTCACTGACTCCTCGTCCAATATGTCCAGGTCTGGACCTGAAACAAAATCATTGTTTTCCAAGTGATGAGTGATCATCCTCGGACGAATTATTATTTTTAATTGTTTTACTTTGTTTAAATATTATTAATATTTTTACTTTGTTCTGAATTTTTTTAATTAGATTTCCTTTTATTTTTCTTCTTAAGAAAAGGCCTGTCTATAAAAATTGTCACAATTGAATAAGTATTTACTTTATTTATAGTTGGTTAGAAATAAGGTCGAATATAATGTTTAAATAATTCAAATGAACATTTATTATTTAAGCTCCTATATTAGAAATACTAGCAACTCTATTTATGACTTAGTGCTGTTGCATATTTAATTTTTTTTTTTTTTGTATAATTCAGGTAAATCAATCTGTATTCTTTCCAGATATTCTTAAATTATCTAATTCACTTGATAATGGAAATGAAGTTGTAAGATATGAAGATAAAACTTTGCAAAACAATGTTTTAACTACATCTGAAAATATTGAAGGTAAATTCAGGTTGACATTAATTAAGTTAGTAATCAAGTGTAAATGTGGGGACATTTATTTTAATGGCTTGATAATTTTTAATTTAACATTTAAATCATTTAACGCTTACCAATATGGTGAAAAATCAACACCCAATTTCAAAAAATTATCCCAATCCTTTTGTCAACTTAAATACAAATAATAGTGTTACGGTCTGGTGAGGTTGAGGGTACCCTGGGCGGCCCGGGGGCAGGTAGCTGGAAAGGCCGCCAGGGTGACCTAGACTTGGTGGTGCCGTGGGCATGGGCGAGCAGGTAGCCGAAAAGGGCGGCAAATGGCCTGGAAGGGTCACGGCGCCCCAGAAGGCCCTGGACCTGTAATCTGGCCAGATCTAGAATGTTCGGCGGCGCTTTAAATAGGCCGACTTCCAGCCTGGCAGTCAGTATTAATGTGTCAGTGATCAAGTAACGATCAACCAGTCAAGTGTCTGTGACAGTTCAGTCTGTGAGTTAGTGTCAGTGATAAACAGTGTCAGTGAATGTAGTAACAGTCTCTGTGTCAGTGTAATAGATTCTTATGTATAATTGTGACATCTAGTATTAAGTTATTAAAGATAAGTATAGTGTAATATACATATTAGTGTAATTAGACCTAAGTATAATTGTTATTAGATTAAGTAGCTTAAGGGACCTATTTGTATTTATTAAGTTGTAAATAAATTAGTGTTTAATATTTAAGTTGTGATTTGATTAGTCATACCCCCAGTGGCCCGTAACAATTTGGTGTCAGAAGTGGGATTACAGTTTAATTGCTATTGTTTGTCTTGTATTTGTTTTGTGATTATTGAGCTACTGGAAAATGGCTACTCAAAGTGTTAGATTAAATGATTTAAAAGTTGCAGATTTGAGACGAGAGTTGGAAGAGCGCGATCTGGATACCTCCGGATCAAAAAATGTGTTGCAGCAGCGTTTGCGCCAGTTTTTTTATAGATTCGGGGGAAAACCCAGATAGCGTTAATTTTGAGACCGATTTGAGCAGATTAACTGCAACTTTTAAAGCTGAATTAGGTAATGTACAAAATGAATTAGGTAATGTACAAAATGAATTAGGTAATGTACAAAAAGAGTTAGGCAATGTGGAAAACAAATTAGGTAATGTACAAAATGAGTTAGGTAATGTTAGAAATGAATTAGGTACTGAGTTAAGTAATGTTAAAGATAATTTAAGTACACTAGAATGTAAGCTAAGTACTGTAGAAAATAAGTTGATGGAGACTGTGGACAAAAAATTAGCCGATGTAGAGTGTAGGTTAGGATAGAAGGTTTGCTCGATTGAAAATGACCTAATTTCATTTAGGTCAAGAGTAGAAGCCCTTGAGGGACGCATGAGCAACCCACCGAAGGACGACAGCGACAGATCCTCCGAGAGCAGCTCTCAGAACACCATTCGGCTTGCCAATGCTGGGACGCCACCAATGCACAACATCATTCCAGTGTTCGACGGAAAGACACCGTGGGAGGATTATATGACTCTTCGAGACAGCAGCTTCGATCCATGGATGGTCTCAAGAGACCCAGGCTTCAACGTTGTGCCTAGCCTTGCGTGGAGACGCCTTGGGAGTACTCCAGGGGATGCCAATGACGGAGCGGTCCAACTACGGGGAGCTGGTGAGAAGATTGGAGATGCGGTTCGGCCACCGCCACATGGACCAGCTATACCGCTCACAACTAAGAAACCGGATCCAAAAGAACACTGAGACGCTACAGGAATTCGAAGCTGATGTTGCCCGGCTTGTGAGGAATGCCTACCCATCGGTCACAAACCGATGATGTATACGAGAGCCTGGCGGTAGACAAATTTCTGGACGGACTTCGGGACCCGGAGACACAACAAGCTGTGAAACTCGCCCGGCCAAAGACTTTAGGCGATGCTTTATCTCAGGCCATGGAGTTTGAGGCGGTCAGACAGTCAGTAAGGGGCCATGCACGAGTTCGTGCAGCGGAAGCAGAGCCTGTTGTAGTCCCCAGCATAGAAGACATAATAAAAAGGGTCTTGGAGGCCCTCAGGACTCGTAAGAAGGAGATTCGCTGTTGGGGCTGCGGCCAACTGGGACACCCTAGAAGCAAGTGCCCGTCCAATAAAAGAGAAAAGCCTCAGGAAAACTAAGGAGGGTTGGTGAGAAGGGGCAACTGCCGACCCGTAATGTGAAAGGCCCCAGGAAGACCATCAGAGTGGCATCAATAGGAAACAAGACGACCAGTTTCTATGTGGATGGGATGGTGAACGGACAGCTGCGAAGCCTTCTATTGGACACCGGCACAACAATGACAATCCTGAGCCCGAAGACGGTTCCCGCTGAGCAGATCTCACCAACTACTTGGGCACTACGGACAGCCACAGGACAGCCAGCCCAGGTCTACGGGGAGACAGTTGCCACCTTCCTCATTGGAGGTCAATTTTTGAAGCACCGTGCTCTCGTGGCCGAAGTAGATGAAGAAGTCATATTGGGCACGAACTTGATGATTGAATACGGGCTCAAACTGGATATGGCAAGGGGTGTGGTGACATTAAGGGATGAAGAGATCATCCTCCGACGGGGCAAGGACCTCTCTTCACGAGTGCTCTTACTAGAGGACACCATTCTACCCGCAAGGTGCCAGGTTGTGACTCAAGGGACTTTTGAAGGTCAACTATCTGAAGGTGAATGTGTGGTACTAGAGCCCGGAAGGTACGAGGAAAAGGAGCTCGGACGAGGCGTGCTGGTCGCCAGGTCTCTCGTTAAGGTTGGAGGCACCACTCCAGTTCGTCTGATGAACCTAAACAGTTTTCCGGTAGCACTGAAGAAAGGAGCACTGATTGGGGAATGTACAACCGCTACCTCAGTCGTAAGACAGCTGCAACGGCATTCTGCTAATCGACGAGAGCTCTCAGAAGAATTATCCAGATTTGTGGAGGAATCATGCCGTGATCTTTCACCTGAACAAAGTGAGGAAGTGCGCAACATGGTTACCCAATGGCAAGATGTCTTCGAGATCAGCTCAGGACCTCGGGGTAGAACAAACATCGTCCAGCACAAGATTGACACCGGAGATACCAAGCCCATCCGACAGGTTCCGAGAAGGCTGCCTTTAGCCAAACGAGAGGAAGCAGAGAGAATTATTAAAGAGATGGCGGCTGATGGTGTCATTGAGCCTTCGAGTAGTCCCTGGATGTCTCCTGTTGTACTGGTGAAGAAGAAAGACGGCAGTACGAGATTCTGCGTCGACTACCGCCTTCTTAACAATGTCACCAAGAAGGACAGCTATCCGCTTCCAAGGATCGACGATACGCTGGACACCTTGGAAGGCTGTAAGCTGTTCTCTACTTTGGACCTCCGCAGTGGATATTGGCAGGTTGGACTGACTCCTGAGGATAAGGAGAAGACAGCATTCTCAATCGGCACGGGACTCTGGCAATTTACGGTAATGCCGTTCGGGCTTTGCAATGCTCCTGCAACGTTCGAGACGCTGATGGAAAGTGTGCTTAGAGGTCTTTCATGGGAGACGTGCCTGATATACCTAGACGATATCATTGTGCTAGGAAACTCCTTCAACCACCATCTGAAGAATCTCGAGAAGGTCTTCGAACGGCTGCGTGCAGCTAATTTGAAGCTGAACCCAAAGAAGTGTAACCTCTTCCGGAGCCAAGTAAATTACCTGGGGCATGTTGTGTCTGACAAAGGAGTCGCCGTTGACCCGGAGAAGATTACGGCTATCGCCGACTGGCCGGTACCTCGCGACAAGCACGAAGTTAGGAGTTTCCTCGGGCTCTGTACCTACTACAGGAGGTACGTGAAAGGGTTTGCTAGCATTGCAAAACCCCTAACCAGGCTTACCGAAGAGTGCCAAAAGTCCTTCGAGGAGCTGAAAAACAGGCTAAGTAGTGCTCCTATCCTAAGCTATCCACGCACCGAAGGCAAGTTCATACTCGACACTGACGCCAGTAACACCGCTATTGGAAGTGTACTTTCCCAGTTGCAAGACGGGGAGGAAAGAGTAATTGGCTACTTCAGCAAGGCACTATCAGCCCCAGAACGCAACTACTGTGTCACGAGGAAGGAGCTTCTGGCAGTTGTAAAATCCATAGAGCACTTCCATAAATATCTGTACGGAAGAAGGTTTCTCCTCAGAACGGACCACGCGGCTCTAATGTGGTTACTGCGATTCAAGTCACCAGAAGGACAAGTTGCGAGGTGGATTGAGCGCCTTCAGGAATATGACTTTGAGTCTGTTCATCGCTCAGGAAACACTCATAAGAATGCAGATGCACTTTCGAGGAGACCTTGTGATGAAAAATGCAGCCACTGTTTCCAGCAAGAGGAGAAGCAGGCGACAGTGATGAGGACTACCGTTGTCATCGACAGTTGGCAAGATGCAGAGGTGTCGAAGGAACAAGGCGAGGACCCTGATTTGAAACCAATAAGCAGTGGAAGCTTTCAGGGCAAAGAAGACCACCCTGGCAGGATGTTGCTCCAATGTCGAAGAATACAAAAACGTACTGGGCTCAATGGGACTCCATTCTAGTGGACAACGGGCTGTTGAAGCGAGCATTGGAGAACACAGAAGGAGATCAGCGCAGACTACAGCTCATCGTCCCAAAGAAAAGAGTGCCTGAAGTGCTTAGGGAACTTCACGACGGAGTATCTGGCGGCCACCTTGGAGTTCACCGTACATTGGAAAAAGTACGTGAGCGTTTCTATTGGGCTAATCTTAAAGAAGACGTATTAGACTGGTGCAGGCGCTGTGCGACGTGTGCGGCCTCCAATGGACCGATGAGGAGAAAGAAGGCCCCTTTGAAGAAGTATAACGTGGGAGCTCCATTCGAGAGAATAGCAGTTGACGTCGCTGGCCCTTTCCCTTTGACTGATGAAGGTAACCGATACATTCTTGTGGCCATGGACTACTTCTCTAAGTGGGTGGAGGCTTATGCCCTTCCGAATCAGGAAGCCGTCACAGTTGCGGACGTTCTTGTGAAACAGCTCGTCAGCAGGTTTGGAGTACCAAAGGAGCTTCACACTGACCAGGGACGGAATTTTGAGTCTGCTGTCTTCTCCAAGATGTGTGAGACACTAGGAATACGCAAGACTAGGACGACGCCTCTTCATCCGCAATCTGATGGCATGGTAGAGCGCATGAACAGGACCATGGGTCGGTATTTGTCTAAGGTTGTCTCCGACCACCAGAGGGACTGGGACCAGTACCTTCACCTATTCCTTCTAGCCTACCGCAGTTCAGTTAATGAAACGACAGGGCAGACCCCCGCCAGAGTGGTGTTTGGCAGAGAGAACTTCGCTTGCCCTGTGATCTGAAATTTGGTTTCAAGCCTGATGAAGAAGTCGCCGGGGAAGATTATGTCACGAATCTAAGGATGCGAATGAATGCTATCCACGAAAAGGTTCGTTCAAACATTCAAGAAGCAAGCGACAGAATGAAGGAGCGTTACGACATCAGGGGAGAGAAAGGTGGCTTCCAGCCTGGGGACTTGGTATGGCTACATGATCCTCGGAGAAGGCAAGGCTATTCACCCAAGCTTCAGAGATCCTGGGATGGCCCGTATGAGATCATCGACAGGATTAATGACATCATCTATAGGATCAGGAAGCAGCCAAGAGGAAAACCCAAGGTAGTCCACTTTAATAGACTGGCCCCATTCAAAGGAGATCATGGCCCAACCTAGGACCAACAAGTGAGGCATCTCTCTCACTTTAGGGCCAATAACGACCAAGTTGCGCGGCCTGAAGTTTTAGGTGCTCGTGGAGTGACTCAAACAATCTACAGAGACATCTTTTCTCTACCAGTGGACTACCTGCTCTGGCCCATCGCGTCCCTGAAGATCTGAGAAACTCTCGAGGGATCGCAACTGTTTTCAGGAAGAAGTTTGCCGGAACTGAAGAATTAGAACAGCAAGGACCCAGTGTTGGAAGGGCGCTTCACCGAACCCACGGAGGCCAGCATCTGTTTTACTTGGTTACCAAGCGTGCCTCCCGTCAGAAATCAACGTACGGCGCACTACAGCGAAGCCTCAACGACCTGCGCAGCCAGCTTTTAAGACTGCATGTCACTAAGCTCGCCATCCCCAAGTTGGGCTGTGGATATGACGGCCTGGAATGGAAGACCGTAAGACACATGCTTGAAGAGACATTTGCCAACTCTGGGATAGTCATATTGGTGTGCACATTTAACCCCTGGAGGTCAAACGGCGACTACTTCGAAAGAAGTTCATCGCAGCTAATTTCTCCAAACCGTGCTCTGGGGCAGAGCACTTTTAAGAAGGGGGCAGTGTTTACGGTCTGGTGAGGTTGAGGGTACCCTGGGCGGCCCGGGGGCAGGTAGCTGGAAAGGCCGCCAGGGTGACCTAGACTTGGTGGTGCCGTGGGCATGGGCGAGCAGGTAGCCGAAAAGGGCGGCAAATGGCCTGGAAGGGTCACGGCGCCCCAGAAGGCCCTGGACCTTTAATCTGGCCAGATCTAGAATGTTCGGCGGCGCTTTAAATAGGCCGACTTCCAGCCTGGCAGTCAGTATTAATGTGTCAGTGATCAAGTAACGATCGAACCAGTCAAGTGTCTGTGACAGTTCAGTCTGTGAGTTAGTGTCAGTGATAAACAGTGTCAGTGAATGTAGTAACAGTCTCTGTGTCAGTGTAATAGATTCTTATGTATAATTGTGACATCTAGTATTAAGTTATTAAAGATAAGTATAGTGTAATATACATATTAGTGTAATTAGACCTAAGTATAATTGTTATAAGATTAAGTAGCTTAAGGGACCTATTTGTATTTATTAAGTTGTAAATAAATTAGTGTTTAATATTTAAGTTGTGATTTTGATTAGTCATACCCCCAGTGGCCCGTAACAATAATTTAAGGGATCTTTAGAAATTGGTGTTTTTTTTTTTTTTTAGCTTCATTCCGTGCAGCTTTTATCGTTTCTTTTGCGATAGAAAATTGAGTGTGCATCTATGCATTATCACCATATAATGTACCATTTTCCTGAAGGGCTTAATACCATTGAAATCTCACAGGATTTGTTGAGTTTATGGGCCTGATGCTTTATAAAATGCTGTTGCTTAAATGGTTTGTGTGCTTTCCAGAATGTGATCTGTATTTAGTGGGATTAAAAGGAGTATTCTATTATGAGGTTTCTTCCAGTGAACCAGACCAAGACCTTATTAAATAATGAACTATGGTTTTTCAGTATTGGCGCATTATTCACAGCTTCTCCTCCGTGTCGTAAGACCAGTATGGTCCTGTGAAATTCTATGATTTTTAAGAAAATTCTCAGTATTTACAGCTTTTCTTCAGTATATTCTATTTCTCAGAAGTTAAGTATGAGTTTTTTTTTCTTCCGAATAATTTTTTTAATAATTCTTATTTTTATAACGGTTTATTGCATTATAAAAAAATAAAATGCTTGATTTCATATTTGGAGTTAGCCTCATCTTCCTACTGTACTAATGAGAAATCTTCCTCAAGCCACCTAATAAAGTAGGAGCAAAATATTGTTAAAAATTGACCAGATCATTTCAAGAAGTCTTTCAGGGCTTTATAATGTCAACTAAATGAGATTGCATAACTCGTTCGATTTTGGTGTGACATTGTTACATTTCTGGATAATATGGAGCAAGCTTTTAACTTTGTGAAGTTCTGAATCCACTGAGTGTGTAAGATGTTCTAAGTCTTTTGAGCAGCTTATTGTACAACTGATGGTAGGCCTCTTTTTCTTTAAGTTGTCTCCTATACAAAAAAAAAAAAAAAAAAAAAAAAACTACTGTTATGTTATTGATTACTTACATTTTGGATTATTCTGTTCAAAAATAAGGAATTCAAATAATGCTGAAAGGTACTATGGATCATTGCTTCAGAAGAATATATCTAAAATAGTTACTGATATATTTTAAATAAGTTATAAAAATGAATTATGGAGTTAGTTAACTGGCTTCAAATTATGGATAAGATGAAATGCAGAACTCGGCCCTTTAGAAGTCTTTACTAAGCTAGTTAACTCCCCCTTCATTTCCTCTGTCTATAAATTATTAAGTGATAACAAAAACCCTACAGAGCAATTCTAACGTATGGTCTCCAAATATCCATTATATAATTATCTGTATAAATTATCCTGGGCAGGGGCGGATCGGGAATCTTCGGCCCACCGGGCAAATGCTCTTGAGCGGCCCTCAGGGGCCATATAAGTTGAGTGTAATGAGATAAAGTCAAAAATAAAGTTTATTAGATGTAAAACTTTGTTTTGTCCATTTTTTTCGGCCCGCCTAGATATTTTTCTATTTCATCCGGCCCGCCTAGATATTTTTCTATTTCATCCGGCCCTCCCCTTAAAAAGTTTACCCATCTCTGACTTAGACAATGCATGTCAAGAAATTTCGCTTTTTAGGGGGCCAAATAGGGCCTCAAGTCTCGAGTGGAGTTTTTTTTATAAGGATTTAATTTTCCTATAACCAATAAAACGTAAATATTTACTTTTTCCCCTTTCTTTCCCGGCCCCACCGGCCCTTTTCCTGACCGGCCCACCGGGAGATTTCCCGGTATCCCGGTGGGCCGATCCGCCCCTGATCCTGGGAATAATTTGACCGTTTATTTCTCTTGGTAAATTTTCACAACACTTCAAAACCACGCTTCCTCCTAAACCATACTCGTTCTTGTATTCCTTGGATAGGCCCTTTGCATCTTAGTAAATCTCAAAATCGATGAAGTATCCCAGTTTGTTTTAAAATAGTTTACTGATTGCATACATCAAAGGAATAAAAAGTTGAATAAATACCAAGAAAAAATTTAGAAAAAATAAACAACTAAATTTTGTTACACAATTTTTAATGCTCTCATTGGTGGCCAGCATTGCGTTTTCCCAACAGTGAACTTTGTTGTAAACCTAAATCATATCATTTGAAAATAATTATTCCTTGCCACTGTTTTAGAATTCCTCAATGTTGCAAAATATACAAGATAATTTACAGGTTTTCAAAAGAAACACCTCAGCACTAGTAAAATTTATACTTCTGAAGATGAAGGAGAAGAAGAAAATGAACTTTATTCTGGGACTACTTGTCCCCTAAGAATAACATTTTATTACAGTACATGAGACAATCGTCTGGCTATAATAATTAATTATAATAAATAATAATAATAGAATATAATAAAAATTTATTAATAATTAAATTATGAGTTACAAATTAACTGAGAAATCTTGTAAAAAAATACATCTTATATATATTACTATAATGTATACTACATAAATATTCATGTTTTACATTTGCTCATTACTCTTTTAAATAAAAGAGTTATGAACTGTTTTATTAGATTTATTTTCGGTATCTCCAGGCGTTCTCACATATATCACAGGTATTCTGAAATTGGGTGGCTTTGCCCGTTTCCGACGTCAATACTTCCTAGGTGCACTCATATTTCAAACATTGAAAACCAAAAATCTCACCTATTTCCATGATCTCCTTACTCTGCGCTCTTCCATTCACATCTTAAATACTAGAACCCAACCTATCAACCTGTACACTCCGGCGCATCGAACTGCATCCTTCGAGAAATCCTTTATTATCTGTGCTTCCTCTTATGGAATTCATTGCCCATCACAATTAGAAAAAGCTCCACTCTTACTTCCTTTAAACATCATTTATTTCTTTACCTCCTTAATTTTCAATCTTCCGAGCAAATGTAAAACATGAATATTTATGTAGTATACATTATAGTAATATATATAAGATGTATTTTTTTACAAGATTTCTCAGTTAATTTGTAACTCATAATTTAATTATTAATAAATTTTTATTATATTCTATTATTATTATTTATTATAATTAATTATTATAGCCAGACGATTGTCTCATGTACTGTAATAAAATGTTATTCTTAGGGGACAAGTAGTCCCAGAATAAAGTTCATTTTCTTCTTCTCCTTCATCTTCAGAAGTATAAATTTTACTAGTGCTGAGGTGTTTCTTTTGAAAACCTGTAAATTATCTTGTATATTTTGCAACATTGAGGAATTCTAAAACAGTGGCAAGGAATAATTATTTTCAAATGATATGATTTAGGTTTACAACAAAGTTCACTGTTGGGAAAACGCAATGCTGGCCACCAATGAGAGCATTAAAAATTGTGTAACAAAATTTAGTTGTTTATTTTTTCTAAATTTTTTCTTGGTATTTATTCAACTTTTTATTCCTTTGATGTATGCAATCAGTAAACTATTTTAAAACAAACTGGGATACTTCATCGATTTTGAGATTTACTAAGATGCAAAGGGCCTATCCAAGGAATACAAGAACGAGTATGGTTTAGGAGGAAGCGTGGTTTTGAAGTGTTGTGAAAATTTACCAAGAGAAATAAACGGTCAAATTATTCCCAGGATCAGGGGCGGATCGGCCCACCGGGATACCGGGAAATCTCCCGGTGGGCCGGTCAGGAAAAGGGCCGGTGGGGCCGGGAAAGAAAGGGGAAAAAGTAAATATTTACGTTTTATTGGTTATAGGAAAATTAAATCCTTATAAAAAAAAAACTCCACTCGAGACTTGAGGCCCTATTTGGCCCCCTAAAAAGCGAAATTTCTTGACATGCATTGTCTAAGTCAGAGATGGGTAAACTTTTTAAGGGGAGGGCCGGATGAAATAGAAAAATATCTAGGCGGGCCGGATGAAATAGAAAAATATCTAGGCGGGCCGAAAAAAATGGACAAAACAAAGTTTTACATCTAATAAACTTTATTTTTGACTTTATCTCATTACACTCAACTTATATGGCCCCTGAGGGCCGCTCAAGAGCATTTGCCCGGTGGGCCGAAGATTCCCGATCCGCCCCTGCCCAGGATAATTTATACAGATAATTATATAATGGATATTTGGAGACCATACGTTAGAATTGCTCTGTAGGGTTTTTGTTATCACTTAATAATTTATAGACAGAGGAAATGAAGGGGGAGTTAACTAGCTTAGTAAAGACTTCTAAAGGGCCGAGTTCTGCATTTCATCTTATCCATAATTTGAAGCCAGTTAACTAACTCCATAATTCATTTTTATAACTTATTTAAAATATATCAGTAACTATTTTAGATATATTCTTCTGAAGCAATGATCCATAGTACCTTTCAGCATTATTTGAATTCCTTATTTTTGAACAGAATAATCCAAAATGTAAGTAATCAATAACATAACAGTAAGTTTTTTTTTTTTTTTTTTTTTTTTTGTATAGGAGACAACTTAAAGAAAAAGAGGCCTACCATCAGTTGTACAATAAGCTGCTCAAAAGACTTAGAACATCTTACACACTCAGTGGATTCAGAACTTCACAAAGTTAAAAGCTTGCTCCATATTATCCAGAAATGTAACAATGTCACACCAAAATCGAACGAGTTATGCAATCTCATTTAGTTGACATTATAAAGCCCTGAAAGACTTCTTGAAATGATCTGGTCAATTTTTAACAATATTTTGCTCCTACTTTATTAGGTTGCTTGAGGAAGATTTCTCATTAGTACAGTAGGAAGATGAGGCTAACTCCAAATATGAAATCAAGCATTTTATTTTTTTATAATGCAATAAACCGTTATAAAAATAAGAATTATTAAAAAAATTATTCGGAAGAAAAAAAAACTCATACTTAACTTCTGAGAAATAGAATATACTGAAGAAAAGCTGTAAATACTGAGAATTTTCTTAAAAAATCATAGAATTTCACAGGACCATACTGGTCTTACGACACGGAGGAGAAGCTGTGAATAATGCGCCAATACTGAAAAACCATAGTTCATTATTTAATAAGGTCTTGGTCTGGTTCACTGGAAGAAACCTCATAATAGAATACTCCTTTTAATCCCACTAAATACAGATCACATTCTGGAAAGCACACAAACCATTTAAGCACCAGCATTTTATAAAGCATCAGGCCCATAAACTCAACAAATCCTGTGAGATTTCAATGGTATTAAGCCCTTCAGGAAAATGGTACATTATATGGTGATAATGCATAGATGCACACTCCATTTTCTATCGCAAAAGAAACAATAAAAGCTGCATGGAATAAAGCTAAAAAAAAAAAACACCAATTTCTAAAGATCCCTTAAATTATTGTTACGGGCCACTGGGGGTATGACTAATCAAATCACAACTTAAATATTAAACACTAATTTATTTACAACTTAATAAATACAAATAGGTCCCTTAAGCTACTTAATCTTATAACAATTATACTTAGGTCTAATTACACTGGAATTTTTAAACCAATTATTGGTAGCTTTGATAACTTTGATATTCTTTCAATTTGCTCAGCAGATTGGTTCTTGGCATCCTCCAACTTTTTGGTCTACTAACATTTATTTTGGTTTATTTTAGCATTGTAAATAAAGATAACCATTTGTTGTTTTCCGAGTCATTAAATTTATTTGGACTTAAATATGAGGTGTAGAATTCCAAAACCAGCCAAATCCAATTTCCAGATTTTTATTTTTTATTTCTTTAATAGTTTTTCTACTAGACTATCTTTAGGAGAAAGGTTTTCGCCCAGAAGTAGTTAAATCAGATATAAAACGGTGATACAAAAATTAAGGCAACTTTCTAATCCAGTCTAACCTTTACTTTTATTGACCAGCTTTGAAAAAGGTTCAAAAATGAACTTGGCTGGTTTTGGAATTCTACGCTTCATACTTGATTAATCAAAAGATTCATTAATATTCTAAATCTAATTTCAGACAATCAGATAGGTGAATGTGAAGCTGTAAATTTCCAAGATGTGAAAACCAAAAGGAAGTTGAAAGGTAATTATCAATTAATAGCATACAGTTGATTAAAATTCTTTTATTTACATTAAAAATAAAATCTGTTATTAAACCTCATTTGTTAAGATGATTGATTGTTACTGCAACCTTAATAATGTATTCTACTAGTTATGTATGTTTATTTATAAATATTATCAATTTTTTAAAGAAACTACCTCTACATTTTCCAAGAAGTTAAAGAAAGAAAATAATCCTGGCAAGTCATTGTTATGCAATAAAATCTCTAACTTTCCTGAAAAATCTTTACTCATTCCAGAAAATTTGGAGAAGAAGAAAATGACTTACAATAGAAAAAATAAAGGTAACGTGTTTTGTAGGTATTAATCTAACAAGGGGACGTTTTGACTTGTAACACGGATTTGAATGGTGATTTTGTGTGGAAATAATTCTTTCACATAAAATTGTAGTTTTGTATGCTATTTGAAATAAAAATACTTTTGTTATGCTGAAGATACGACCCGGCCTTAGGGTGCTCAAAAACGCCTAAAAAATGACAAAATTCCAATGAAATCCGCTGTAAATCAGTAGAACATTTTTTTCATGATAAATTGATCTCAAATCTCGATTTAACTCACTAACTAACCCTTATATGTGAAATTTATTCAAAATCAAAAAATATTTATTTTTTACTCCTTTCGAAGACATTAAAATTTTAAAGTTGAGATTTCATCAACAACTTCTAATGGCCATAACAACTGCTGTGTTCAACCAATTGCAAAAGTTATAGTGTAACTGGAATCAGTGTAAATTCTATTGCAGTGTTCAACCAATTGCAAAAGTTATAGTGTAACTGGAATCAGTGTAAATTCTATTTTTTATCCATGCATATAACATTGGGTTTACTCCAGATTTTAGTGGACAAAAGCTTTTGTGAAAAAAAATTCCAAGGTCAACTATAACTGGAGAAATCTCAATAAGCAGAAATCATGCAACCTCCCGATTTGGGCTAAACTATTCAGTTTAACACCTTCTAAAAGGCCTTAAAATTTGGTGTCAGTCGGCAAAATATGTGAAATAGAGCAAATTAGTTACGTTTTTTTCACAAATTGACAGCTCCTTTCCTTCTAAAATCCTACAAAATTTTAGGGGTAAAAAAATTTTTGATTTCGACTAAAGTTTGTTTCTGCATGTTTTTAGAGATGAGGAATCTGAAAATGATATCAGTTTTTAGTTTAAAAATTGTCCTCACCTATATTTTTTATTTCAAATAGCATTGAACAATTAGATTGATGAATAATCTAAAAATAATATCAGGTTTTGGTTTAAAAAAAAACTCCCCTTACCTATATTTAAAAAAAATGGTCTTATTTAAAATTTATTGTGTAAAAATTAAAATAATAATAGAAGTAGATCATTTTAAAACGTTTTATTTTTATAATATAGGTGAGGAAAATTTTTAAACTAAAAACTGATAACATTTTCAGATTCCTTAATAATGTATTTTACATGTTATTTATGTTTATTTATAAAAGTTACCCATTTTTTAAAGAAACTACCTCTACATTTTCCAAGAAGTTGAAGAAAGAAAATAATCCTGGCAAGTCATTGTTATGCAACAAAATCTCTAACTTTCCTGAAAAATCTTTACTTATTCCAGAAAATTTGGAGAAGAAGAAAAGGACTTACAATAGAAAGAATAAAGGTAACGTGTTTTGTAGGAATTAATCTAACAAGGGGACGTTTTGACTTGTAACACGGATTTCAATGCCGATTTTTGTGTGGATAGTAGGGACCTATAATAGTGCAAAATTAGAGTTATAGCCGGCAATGAGCATTGGGAGCTGAGTAAAAAAATAAGCCGTTAAACTGAATAGTTTAGCCCAAATCAAAGGTTGCAGGATTTCTGCTTATTGACATTTCTGAAGTTATAGTTGACCTCACAACTTTTTTCACATCAGTTTTTGTCCACTATAATCTGGAGTAAACCCAAGGTTATATGCATGGATAAAAATAGAATGTACGTTGATTCTAGTGAAGCTATTACTTTTGCAATTGGTTGAACACGGCAGTCTTTATGGCCATTTGAAGTTGTTGATGAAATCTCAACTTTAAAATTTTAACGTCCTTGAAAGGGTTAAAAAATGATTATTTTTTGATTTTGATAAAATTTCATATACAAGGGTTATTTGGTGCATTCAATCAAAATTTGAGATCAGTTATCATGAAAAAAAGTTTCCTCTGATTTACAGCGGGTTTCATTGGAATTTTTTTATTTTTTGTCGTTATTAAACACCCTTAAGCCGGATCGTGTCTTGAGCATAAGGAAAGTATTTTTATTTCAAATAGCATACAAAACTACAATTTTACGTTAAAGAATTATTTTTCTATCTTAACTGAGAGCTGAGAAAAAAAATAAAACATGATTTTCATTTTTTTTTTTTTCTCGGCTCCCAATGCTCATTAGCAGCTATATATCTAGTTTTGCAGTATTATCGGTTCCCACTATCCACACTAAAATTGTCATTCAATTCTGTGAGTTACAAGTCAAAACGTCCCCTTATATATGATTTTCATGTTTTATTTTATATATACGTAAAGTTCTGGAAATTTTGGTTATCAAGGTTTATGTTAATAAAAAAGAATTGTTATTACCAGTAGAATAATGCTATAGCATTGCAGAGTGTTAAAGATAGCAAATTTTTTTGTAAATAGTAATGTCCATCTAATATAGCTTTGCATATAAGGTTGTTTACACTTGGGTAATACCATTTATCACCATTGCCTGGATACCTTGGTGTGTATGTAAGTGCCTATGTATATTTATATAAATAAGAGGTCTGATAGACCTCGCTTTCTGCCAGTTCTACCTTTATGGTCCTTTAAATGTGTTTTCATAAGTATCTCTGTTTGAGTGCGTGGAATGCCTCATTTATACCTCTATGATTTGTCTTCCCCTGATGGTATCCCAACATGATGTTCTTTTGTCTCTGTGGTTCTTGGACAGTTTCTCTGGTCTGAATCTGGTAAAGGTACTATATACTCCAATTTCCTCCTCGCACCACATTGCCGAATTTTTTCCCTCAATGTGGCATTTCCTATGAATATACCTTCTTTGGCTTTGAGGAATCATTAAGTGTCTTCATGACCTCTTCTTTTCGAATTCCCAGTTGTGACCAAATGGTCATAATGGAACATCTTACATATGATGTAAATTTGATTTTCATCAAACCTGTGGCCCTCGTCTTCCAAATTATTTGTATCCATTTTTCATTAATAATTGAGTCATCTTCCTCCATGTCTGTCAGTCTGTCTTCTGAAGAACTAGTCTCCCCATTGTCACCTCTCAGCCTTATCTGGTGCTGTCTGTTGTCCTTCCCCCTCTATAATAATCTCTTTATTAAATAATTTTTGTCTTATGTATATGCTGCCTCAGAGCTTGTGGGTACCATCTTTCTTTTACGGCAACTACTTGGTCCTTTTGCAGTAGTATTTCATGCACTGTCTCTCCTGTTGCACTCAAGATCTCTCCCTCTTTCAAAAATACATTCCTGTTCTCCCGCATGAGTGTCTCTCACCAGTTTTCTGACCGTGCTACTACTCCTATTATCCCGTGTTTGTCAGTTTCCCTGTCTTCCCCTATAATTCTTCTGTCGCTCTATCAGAACCATACATCTTCAGTTTCTTGTCCTCACTCGCACCTATGATTGCCTCGTACTCTAGTGACATCTTCTGTACCACATGGACTTTCGGTTTACCCTATTACAGTGTTTGACTAAGATTTTCTTCTGAAGTTCTCCAGAGGTTCAGCACCACTTCTGTTCATCATGAGTGAAACAATAAAAAAAAAAAAAAAAAGTAATAAAAAAAAAAATAAAAAAAAAATAATAGAAAAAGCAAATAAAAAATAACAACCTCCCATCCATAATTTATATATATATATATATATATATATATATATATATATATATATATATATATATATACCTTGGTTTTTAAAAGTTTCCAAAAATTTGTCTTTCCATTCAGAATTTACTGTCAGTTTTATGACCATGGAGCTATACCAATCCAAATAAGATTTTTCCAAAAACAACCTCAATATTTTTATTTTTGTTTCATCTTTTGTAATATTAAAGCGCTCACACTCTTTTTCAAAATTCTTTATCCATTGCATTGCATTAGTATTCTTGTTTGTGAATTTTTCAATAATAAATTTCTCTGAAACATTTTTTAGGTTATGTTGATTTTCTCCCTTCGTCGTAGTTTTTCTATAATGATTAGAAATTCTAATCACAATAGAAATAACCACTGTAATAATAATAGTCAAGAAAAAACACGAAAAGTGTACAAAGCTACCCGGGAATTTCTAAAAACATATCCAAATATAATAATTACTAAAACAGATAAGACTAATCAATCAGTAGCAATTATGAAAGACGAGTATATTAATAAAACTAATGATTTATTAAAAGATAGGAACACATATAAAAATGTTGGTACTAACCCAACACATAAACTAATGAACGATACAAACTCAACATTAGCTAAATTAAAACAACAAAAATTCATAGATACTGAAACATACATTAAACTAATAACTAATTCCCCAACATCCCCTAAACTGTACTCACTAATTAAAAATCATAAAACTGACAACCCAGTGAGACCTATTGTTTCATTTATAAACTCTCCCACATATGAATTATCTAAATACCTAACCAATATCTTAAAACACTTGTCCACAGATAAATATAATGTCAAAGATTCGTTTGAGTTCCATAATAAAATAACTAATATCCGGATTCCACAAGGCTACAAAATAGTTTCATTTGACGCATCCTCGTTATTTACCAATATTTGTACCACTAAAGTAAAAATAATAATTGAAAAACATTGGCATAAACTTCAAACTCACACACCAATTCCTAAAGACCAATTTCTCAAATTATTAGCTCTGTGTACCGATAGGGGTTATTTTACATTCAAATGTGTGGGTGCCCTATGGGATCTCCAATCGCTCCAATTTTAGCAGACATATACTTAGAGGATCTCCTAGATTCAGTTATCCCCAAAATCCCCTTCAACATCCCATTTCTATTCAAATATGTAGATGATATCCTTACTGCTATACCTACAGAAGACAATAAACATGAAATAATTTTAGCCGAATTTAATAAATTTTCAAATAGACTAAAGTTTACTATGGAATTTGAATACGATAATAAAATACCGTTTTTAGACTTACTTTTAATTCGAAACCCTAATGGAATAATAGATACAGAATGGTGGAAAAAACCAATACATTCCGGAAGATATTTACATTATACTAGTCAATGCCCCAAAAGTTATAAAATAAACACCGCAAAAAATTTAATAAATAGTGCAATAAAGTTATCTACAGAAAAATATAAACAAACCGCGGAAAATAAAGTAGTAGACCTTCTTTTAATAAATGGATATCCACATAGACTCATTTGTAACTTACTCAAACAAACAAATACTCAACAGAAACAACAAGAAAATATGAATAAAAGATATTACACCATCCCATATATACAAACACTATCAGAAAGGCTCAGGAAAACACTCACAAATAACCATAAAACTGACTACACGGTCACATTCAAAAATACCTCCACCATTAATAAATTGTTTACCAAAACCTAAACATAAATACAGTTGCACATCTATAAATAAAAACCCGAACAAACCTGACCAAACAGCTCTCACCACACATTACAGGCAAACAAAACATACTTTTAAATTTGATTTCCCCAAAATTATTCACCATGAACAAAATAATTTTAAAAGAAATATTAAAGAAATGATAACCATAGAAAAATTTAAAAACCGCGCAATAAACAAAAAATCAGATGTTTTCAATCTTAACACCTGTTATTCCAACTTAATACATTCAAACCAATAATATACATTTACATTTATATACATCAGACAAACCATTCTTCCTATTTATTAGTATATTACACTGAAATATTTTTGTACCTGCATCTTTGGGAATACCCACACAGTCCTTTTAACTTAATTTTTAAGAAATAGGGTTATTTCCACAAACCCTTGTTAACTGTCTGTTTAAACTCACTCCCCTAGGTTAGTTGTGTACTAGAATTATTAGTCTATTCATATCCACCAGTAACATTGTAAGTAGCTTCATACTCCTCTATATTCTGTAATTATATATATTTGTATTACCCTACACATGTTGTTATATACCTACCTGTACTGTAGCTAACTTTATGTTTTGAAATAACTTGTATAACTTATATAATTTTATTGTAACCTGTTTTTTTTTCATTGTAGGGCATGATTATGAGAACAATATAGTCTCGAAACATCGCCAAAATAGTTGATTTTTTATTTTATGACTGAACCTCAAGAACCTTACTAAACATATATATATATATATATATATATATTGTTGTGATATTTTAAAACTGAAAATTATATAGGACAAGGAATGAAAGTGTAAGGGTCTAAACCAGGTAAGAACCCTTGGATTAGGAACACCTAAGGTACCTGCAAGGTTCAGCCCTTGAGGCAGGTAAAGGAAGGCAGTTGGTTTTAGGACAGAGAAGAAAGGAGACAGAATCAGTTGTTTATGGACTTTAGAGCAACCAGTGTCAGGAGTCAGAAGACTATGGAACCAAGATAAGTGAAAGTGTTTAGAAGTTCTCTACCTAATGGACACAGCTGGAAGATGTGATCCATTTTCTTTTTGATTTATGATGGCTTCTTCTTCACGTTTCCTCTGTTCTTCAAGTTTCCTGATTCTCTCCGTCCCTGCCTTTCCTTTACGAAGGAAGAGCTCTCTACCTCTTAGCGTCACCACACCTCTCAACATATCAAGCTTAAGCCCATATTTGACCATCAGGTCAGTGCCCAGTATGACGTCTTCATCTACTTCGGCCACAAGAGCGCGGTGCTTCAGAAATTGGCCTCCGACGAGGAAGGTGGGAACTGTCTCCCCGCAGACCTGGGCTGGCTGTCCTGTGGCCGTCCGCAGTGCCCAAGTACTTAGTGAGATCTTCTCAGCGGGAACCGTCTTTGGGTTCAGGATCGTCATCGTTGCGTCGGTGTCCAGTAAAAGGCTTCGTAGCTGCCCGTTCACCATTCCATCCACATAGAATCTATTCGCCCTGCTTCCAATTAACGCTACTCGGATGGTCTTCTTGGAGCCTTTCACACCATGGGTTGGCACTTGCCTCCGCAGTTGGACCGCTCCGACATCGGCATCCCCTGGAGTACTCCCAAGGCATCTCCACGCAAGGCTAGGCACAACTACGGAGAGCTGGTGAGAAGACTGGAGAAGCGGTTCGGCCACCGCCACATGAACCAGCTATACCGCTCACAACTAAGAAACCGGATCCAAAAGAACACTGAGACATTACAGGAATTCGAGGCTGATGTCGCCTGGCTTGTGAGGAATGCCTACCCATCGGTCACCGATGATGTATACGAGAGCCTGGCGGTAGACAAATTCCTGGACGAACTTCAGGACCCGGAGACACAACAAGCTGTGAAACTCGCCCGGCCAAAGACTTTAGGCGATGCTTTATCTCAGGCCATGGAGTTTGAGGCTGTCAAGCAGTCGGTAAGGGTCCATGCAAGAGTTTGCGCAGCGGAAGCAGAGCCTGCTGCGGTCCCCAGCGTCGAGGAGATAGTGAAAAAGGTTTTGGAGGCCCTCGGGAACCGCAAGGAGATACGTTGCTGGAGCTGCGGCCACTTTGGACACCGAAGAAACAAGTGCCAGTCCATGAAACAAGAAGCCAAAGGAAAATCAAGGAGGGTTGGAGGCTAGAGGCAAGTGCCAACCCGTGATGTGGAAGGCTCCAAGAAGACCATCCGAGTAGCGTTAATTGGAAGCAGGGCGAATAGATTCTATGTGGATGGGATGGTGAAAGGGCAGCTACGAAGCCTTTTACTGGACACCGGCGCAACGATGACGATCCTGAGCCCAAAGACGGTTCCCGCTGAGAAGATCTCACTAAGTACTTGGGCACTGCGGACGGCCTCAGGACAGCCAGCCCAGGTCTGCGGGGAGACAGTTGCCACCTTCCTCGTTGGAGGCCAATTTCTGAAGCACCGTGCTCTCGTGGCCGAAGTAGATGAAGACGTCATACTGGGCACGGACCTGATGGTCAAATATGAGCTTAAGCTTCATATGTCGAGAGGTGTGGTGACGCTAAGAGGTAGAGAGCTCTTCCTTCATAAAGGAAAGGCAGGGACGGAGAGAATCAGGAAACTTGAAGAACAGAGGAAACGTGAAGAAGAAGCCATCATGAATCAAAAAGAAAATGGATCACATCTTCCAGCTGCTCCTGCTTGTAGGAGGATAGGATAGAATGATAGATATGGCAGGAGAAGGGGAAATGGTGACCATTCTGGAAGGAGCAGTGATGATGGCAATTTTAAAAGGAGAGGAAATGATTATCGCTGTGGAAGAAAAGGCGACCATGGCCGAGCAAAAGAACAGGAAGTGCGATATCTCTCTACCGTGAGAACGAACGACTCAGTTGCGCGTCCTGAAGTTCTGGATGCCCGTGGAGTGACCCAAACAATCTACAGAGACATCTTCTCGCTACCAGTGGACTGTGCTCTGGCCCATTGCGTCACCGAAGATCTGAGAAACTCTCGAGGGATCGCAACTGTTTTCAGGAAGAAGTTTGCTGGAACTGAAGAATTAGAACATCAGGGACCGAGTATTGGAAGGGCTCTTCACCAAACGCACGGAGGCCAGTACCTGTTTTACTTGGTTACCAAGCGCGCCTCCCGTCAGAAATCAACGTACGGGGTACTACAGCAAAGCCTCAACGACCTGCGCAGCAAGCTTCTTAGACAGCATGTCACTAAGCTCGCCATCCCCAAGTTGGGCTGTGGATATGACGGCCTGGAATGGAAGACCGTAAGACACATGCTTGAAGAGACATTTGCCAACTCTGGGATAGTCATATTGGTCTGCACATTTAACCCCTGGAGAGCAAACGGCTACTACTTCGGAAAAAGCTCATCGCAGCTAATTGCTCCAAACCGTGCTCTGGGGCAGAGCACGTTTAAGAAGGGGGCAGTGTTACGGTCAGGTGAGGTTGGGGGTGCCGTGGGCTAATTTTTTCAAAAATTAGACGAATTGGTAATAGGCCCTTTCAAGGTAGTAGAGAAAATATCAAACTCCATTTATAGGATTGACACTGGCAACAGAAAAACAGAATCAACTTCATTCCACATAACAAAATTACAACCTGTTACATCAGAAGATGAAGTAGAACTAGATAACTTACAGGTACATTAAATAGATATATAATTTAGAATTTTCTCTCTTAGGGGAGGAAATGTAATGAAATGACAAATGACATTTCATTAATTCAAATTTGCCGTGCTTCGCAAGTGTATAAGTTGTCTGTGGCGCACAGAGCGGATTGACGCTGAATTATGGACAGATGATGTTCAGGTTATTTTTGTGCAATTTATTTTAACGAAAGTATATATTGAGGAGTCAATATTAATGAACATTAAATGTCATTTCTTTGAATTTTCAGGTGAGATAAAAGTGTAATTGTCATAGTTAAACGATAATTATTGTAATAGCTGCTAATTAAAATAAAACTTTGTATTTTCAGAGAAACAATTTGTGGTTTATTTTGAAAATCCACAATAATATATCTTATATATATATGTGTGTTTAGTAAGGTTCAGTCAATAAACCTTACTTTAAATAAATTTATCTATTTTATATATATAATTGGAAAAAACTCCTCTTTAACAACTTACAATTTCTCTGAAATTTTGTACAGTAATAAATAAATAGAATTTACAATATATATAAATTAGGGCAATCTGTTATCAAACTATTACCTTCAACACTTTAATACTTATTTTATACCTTAAAACGAGCAGAACTCATACACCTCACATTTTTTTAAACTGAATAGAAAATTATAGTCAATAATGACAAATCAATTAGATCGAGATTATCACTATCATGTCCACTAAGGGTATCTGCGTCTGGTATTAAAAGCAATTTGAGAACGTTATTACAGAAAGTCTTATTTTTCTCAGGTAGTGGTCTGTATGAGCTAATTAAAGGATCAGACGAAATCAACAAATAATTCATAATGTCAGTGTTGGTTACTGTGCGAGACTCTTTCCGAGGAACATGTCCCCTGTATCTTTTTATCTCTTTATGTTTGCTTTTTTGGACATTCTCTGTGAGTTGCCCGATTGCAAATTTTTGAATTATATAATTGGCCAATTATATTTTTTCTTCCTGGGAATTGATAAAACAGAAACCTCCAACCCGTAACACTACAGCCAATTCCAATCGTGCCACTGAGAGTAGTCCGCCTGAAACACAATTTTTGGTGCTACTGATGAACGGGCAAAAACGAGCAGTAAAATACAATATATTCACTAAAATTAAAGGTCCCCAGACCCACAGAACCAAAATTTAAGATCTACGTTTACCTACGTAAAAAGTTTCAGATTAAAACATGAATGTTTTTTTCACTTTTGAACTTTTTAATTGGTGTACCGTCTGAGTATCTAAAATTCCGCAAAATTAAAAAAAAAATTACTAATACTCACTGTTTTGAATTAAATTCATCGTGAAATGTAAAAAAAATAAGAAAACTTATTACGATGTTTAATGTCCAGTGCTTGAAAGAATACTAACTTATTTCTTAAATCGTACAGAATTAAAGTGGTATTAGTTTGTTATTTATGGAATTGCTTTATTGACATTGCCTCAGTCTGATTCACTTCGTTTCATGTCTTCCAACATTTAGCCTGTTGGATCAACCACTTTCTGCATCAAAAAATCAAACTCCATTTTTGAACTTTTGTCCCGCCGAGGCATCTCAAATACAATCTGTCCCGCTAGATTCACGAATAGCCCCACTGTGCGGTGGTTGTTTGGACACTCACGACTTTGCCGATGTTGTGCTTCTCTGAGTGTTCCCACTGTACTGAAGGGACTAGTTAATGGGTGATGCAATAAGTATATAATGGCATGAAAATTAAGGCGGGAAAATGTTACTTACAAGAATGTGAAGGAAGTATCATGCCATTTGAATCTAATCTAAAAACTAAAACTCAAGAGACTGAACCATCTGTTCTTGGTTACAAGGGAAATGCTGTTGATATAGGGAAAGAAAGAATTCCTGATTTTTTAAATAAAGTATCAATGGATTGCAGTTATGAAATTAATGTCCCTTGCAAGAATGTGAAGGAAGCTATCATGCCATTTGAATATGTCAACATTGAAAAAACAAGCCCTTATAGTAGTCAAGGTTCATTAGCCGATGCACTTGATAAGAATATGAAAGTTATTGATGACCCCTTATGTGAAGGTTGTGATTTGAAAGAAAAATTACCTACTCTCGTAAATGAAAGCAAGGCATCTCAAATACAGTTTGTCCCGCTAGATTCACGAAAGGCCCCACTGTGCGGTGGTTGTTTGGACACTCACGACTTTGCCGATGTTGTTCTTCTCTGAATGTTCCCACTGTACTGAAGGGACTAGTTAATGGGTGATGCAATAAGTATATAATGGCATGAAAATTAAGGCGGGAAAACAAAGAGGGCTAACACACGCGTTTACGGGAAAATTTGGGAAATAAAATTGGACAGGGCCATGACGTCGATGGCATGGACACTCTTATTTTCATTATAATATGGAAATCTATTGGCTCTAACCCATTTTGGACAGTCACTTCTCAATCTCCAGCAATATTATGATCTAGGATTGAATAATCACTTCTGTATTTGCAGAGATAGAACTCTTACAGAAGCATGAAGTTAGGAATATCGTGCCCGGACAGGACAGGGCCATGACAATTGGTCAAATTTTACAATTTTTCTACACAAAAAAAATATTTGATTGTGTAAAGAAAAATTTCAGATCCAAAATCATAAATGGGGAGCCACAAATATACTGGACACCACTTCTGCCCCTCTCTATGAGAATGACCCATATACTCACTTACGACTAATATATTATAGATTTTAAATTCTATTTAAAATTATGAATGACTATTGTTTTTTCTTGCAGATTCATTTTTTTCTAACCAGAGATTGAAATCTGCATTGGGAGTTGAAAACAAGACTGTAATTGATATTTCCAAGGTAAATAAATCACTTATTTGTTCTTTGTATTTGTTTGTTATTGATTTTTTTTATCTAGTAAAAATTTGTGATTGCTTGTTTTAAAATTAAATTAACATTATCTTTTAGTTAATACTAAAATTTTTTTTTATTTGAAGTATTGTATAATGCTAATGAAGTGTGGTTAATCTATTTTTTTATTTCTTAGGTACCTGTTGATAATAAGGAAGTGGCTGCTGAAAGCACCGATATTAATTTTTGCAATAAATTAGATGCCAACAGATTTAAGAATTTTAAAACATATAAAAAATCAGAAGTCACAATACCAGTTACATATGTCATCAATGGTAATTGTAAAATAGATTCAAAAACTTCAAATAATGAAACAATTATAACAGAAAACAAAGAGTTGCCATTTAAAACAAAAGGCTCAGTAGATCAAGATAATGAAATCCCTAATCTAAAAACTAAAACTCAAGATGCTGAACCATCTGTTCTTGATTACAAGGGAAACACTGTTAGTATAGGGAAAGAACGACTTCCTGATTTTTTAAATAAATTACCAATGGATTGCAGTAATGAAATTAATGTTCCTTGCAAGAATGTGAAGGAAGTTATCATGCCATTTGAATCTAATCTAAAAACTAAAACTCAAGATGCTGAACCATCTGTTCTTGATTACAAGGGAGACGCTGTTGATATAGGAAAAGAAAGAATTCCTAATTTTTTAAATAAATTACCAATGGATTGCAGTAATGAGATAAATGTTACTTACAAGAATGTGAAGGAAGCTATCATGCCATTTGAATCTAATCTAAAAACTAAAACTCAAGAGACTGAACCATCTGTTCTTGGTTACAAGGGAAATGCTGTTGATATAGGGAAAGAAAGAATTCCTGATTTTTTAAATAAAGTACCAATGGATTGCAGTTATGAAATTAATGTTCCTTGCAAGAATGTGAAGGAAGCTATCATGCCATTTGAATATGTCAAGATTGAAAAAACAAGCCCTTATAGTAGTCAAGGTTCATTAGCGGATGCACTTGATAAGAATATGAAAGTTATTGATGACCCCTTATATGAAGGTTGTGATTTGAAAGAAAAATTACCTACTCTCATAAATGAAAGCAAGGCATCTCAAATACAATCTGTACATTCAAATCAGGATTTTGTTTCATGTAAACATAGCTGTTTCAAAACACATCCAATAGACAATGAATTCAGTCCAAATCCTACCTACAATTTTAAAACAGTTTCATATAACCCCAATTCTTCTCTACCCAAAAATACACTACCTAATTACTGCTTTAATAATAATAAAAATAATTATTATAGTAATTACATATACAACCCCATTGACATTAAAGTGTCGAATCAGTCAAGCTGCTACCAGACTAATACAGCCAACAGGAATATAAAAACGAATTTGAATGCAGTTGAAACCACATCAGAGGAACTCATGAATACTCAACAATTTTTACAAAATAGTATTGACATCAATTGTTCTCAAGACTTCTTGCCTTCTTCCAAAACTTCTGACAATGATTTAAGTGGTATATCTATAGCTAATATTAAAAAATGTACAAACTTTAAAGGCAACAAGTTTACTGATTCTAAATTTAATTTAGATTTTGTAGATCTTGATTGGACATAGTCAGCTTATATTTACAGGGTTATTATAAGTATAAATTTAATTTATTGTAATTTCAGGGTAACTATTCAGTTTAAGTTTAATAATTCAATGTACTTTCAGCATGGTATCTAAGCTTATGGCATTAATATTTATTTTAATACAATGATGTATTTTTTTAGATAAATAATTGGAAAATGAAAAAAAAAAAAAAAAAAAAAAAAAAAAAAAAACTTTACTACATGTAATGCTAAATGAATACACTGTTTAAAATTGCATGAGATTTAAAAATGAATATTTATTGTGAGAAACAAACTTTTAATCTGTGTTAAATTTAGATTGTGAAGCCTCAATCTTCATATCTCCAACATAAACTGTGTAGGAGAAATGAAAAAAAAAGGGGAATCTTGAATACTAAAGTTTCAAAATTGTACCTAATTAAAATAAACTTTAATTTTTTTTTTTTTTTTTTGTTCATTACATATGTGTCCCTTTGATTTGAATTTGTTCTATTTTTTTTTTCTTATTTTTTTTAATAATTTTTTTTAGACTTAGAAAAATGAATATTTTGTCATTACAGTAGAACCTCGATAATCCGAACTAATTGGGACCCGGGGGTGGTTCGGACTATCGAATCGTTCGGATTACCGAACAAAGTGCTTTCCAGGCATAGTATGTAGCATGCAAAATATGAACACTGACATACTAGTTCCAATAAAATAAGAAGCACCTTTTATTGTTAAAGGTAAATAGTTTTTTTTATGAAATACAACTGTGCTACAGTAAGGTACTTTATTTTATGTAATGTATTGCACATGAATTTCGTAATATTTTACATAGTATGTATACAATCTTATACACACACAGAAGTACAGTACAGTACACACAAAAAATTTATGCTGTACAGAAAGATAAAAAAAATTAAAGAAAACAAAAACCAAACAATTAGAAAATAGTCCCTCATTTTTTCTGAACTAAGGTTGAAGAACATTTTTTGGCTGCTACATCATGGATTTGCAGAAAATGATTTTTATTTTTCCCAAAATGGAGTTCGGATTATCGAGTGTTCGGATTATTGAGGTTCTTCTGTATTAACTAATTTTACAAGCAGTTTAATAATGTACGTACTATGTATATATAGTTATGGAAACCCAATGGTATTAGAGATAATAAACAAATGTACGATATCCCCTCTCCTAGATAACCCTATAAAAAGGCCACCTCCACCTGGCCTCGGTGACACTCTGCAGTCATGCGTAGGACTCACAGATGTTCAACACGAAGTTTTTGTATTAAGTTTTAAATTGTGTTTTTTCTTGATATAATGTATGTAATTCAGAATAAAGCCTCTTTTTAAAAACTCAGTCCCGCGAACCTTTTATTTAGCTGGCGCCCGAACGGAGGGACTTTTGGAAGCGTTAACGTAACTTCGCGGCAGTTCTATCTTATTTCAGGTACAGAACAGGGAGACCTCTTTCCACTGGCATGAGAAGATTGGGAGCTGAGTATTATTACATCAGCAGATCTTCAAGTCTTTGGGAGCGCTTTGGTATTCCAATACCTTGACCAAAAGGACCTACAACCTCTTGCTAAAGAATCGACGGGAAGGAGCTAAAGGGAGCGTCATCTCGAAGACATCGCTGTATCAAGAAAAAGTATAATTAATTTATTTTATTTTTAAGTAATTTTGTAATTTAGATATAATTAGTATAAGTGTAATAATTTAGAATTTTAATTTAGCATTTTTATGAATATATTGGAAGAAAAATGAAGCAACTTAAAAATAACTGGTTCTACGTTAGTTAAAAAAGAAAATAATATAGCTCTTGAAATTAAAAATCACGATTTAGCATTAATCCCGGAATATGACGAAAATCCGCTACAACTAGTAGATTTTATTAGAAACAGCGAATTTTTATACAATTTATATTGCAAAGATGATGATACCCATAAAAATACAAATCAAGCCAAATTAGTTTTAACAATCTTAAACAAATTAACAGGGAAAGCTAAAGTCGCCGTATATGACAAGGGATTTAATACAGTAAAAGAAATAATAAAATTCTTAAAGAAAAAATATCAGGACACGAGAACTAGGGAACAATTAATTTCAGAAATTTTAAATACGCGGACTTACCATAATGAGAACCCACTCGATTTCTTAGAACGACTGGGCCAAAAAAGATGCGATTTATACGCACGTATTTATTCAGACAACGAAATAATAGACAAACAGGACGAAATGTATAGGTATGACAAACAAATATCCCACCACGCAGTACATAGTTTGCGCCCAGCACTAACTGACTTTATTTACCATATCAAATTCGATTCATTAGAAGACTTAGAAGAAATACTAAGAAACAGCGCGGCTCACATCGTACATAGAATTTATGGTGATAAAAAAAAACAAAAAAAACCCAGTTCAAAATAATTATAAAAAGAAAAATTTTGAAAATAATTATAAAAATAAAGAGTACCGACCAAATTTTAACAACCACCATGATTATCAAAATTACCGACCCCATCAGTATCACCGCGAGCAGTATGCGTCGTATAATAATCCACAACAGTATCAGCATGAACAAGGTCCAACCTTTTAATTCTTTTAACAATAACAATCAGCATAACTTCCGGCCACAACAGCGAGCTATAGAATATCAAACACCAATTTATAATCAACCGTGGGACCCCCAGTCGCAACATAAATTTTTTAATAAACCACCCTCCAGAAATTTCAGGCAAAATTATCAACAACCCCAGGTAGATTCAAACACAGTTTCGATGAGAACCGTTTCTAATAGAGTACTCACAATAGAGGAGGAGAAAGATGAAAAAATAAAATTATTACTAGAACGCATAGAATCATTGGAAAAAAGACTCGATCATTTTTTAGAATTAGGCCCAAGCACGAGCAGACCTCCGGTCCAGATATAAATAATTTAAATTCAAACCAGACCGTTGAACATAAGCAAATAGAAATATATGACTTAAATTTAAATAATGACTTACCAAATTTAATTGACAGTATGGGAAATAAATGGCTAATTGATACGGGTGCCACAAAAAATTATATACACCCCGATCACATTCCACGCTTCTCGGAAATTTCTAAAGAGGATTTTGCGATACGAACACCTACGGGAAGGGCGGAAGGATCACAAAGCGTGATAATTGCCCTTTTTTTTCCTAGTGGGCCTTTTAATATTGTCAATATGAGTTTTAATTGGTCTTTTGTCTTTCACTAGCACATTTACTAATGCCCCTAATAGGAATTAATCAAAAAGTCAAATTTTTAATATTTCCGTTTAGCGAAAGGTTTAACATCTTACTAGGCTACGAGACTATGAAAAAACTAAAATTAAAAATAAATTTAGAAAAAAATGAATTAAAATTTAAAAAGAAAAAATTCAAATTAGAAAATGATTTATTTTTTATTAATGATAAAAACGAAATTAAAAACTTAATTCGCCACGAACATATTAGTCCGGAAATAAAGGAAGAATTAATCGAAATTATTAGCCAACATGGCGAAGTATTAAAAAGGGACGACGAGAATTTAAAATCTACGGGATTAATAAAACACAAAATAATAACTACTAACGATAACCCCATATACACCCGAAATTATCGCTATCCGGAGCAGTTTCAAAACAGATAAATGAGGAAGTTCAAAAATTGTTAAAAAACAAAATAATAAGACCAAGTAAATCACCGTATAATTCCCTACTTTGAATCGTACCGAAAAAACCAGACGCGTCGGGACACAAAAAAATTAGAATGGTAATTGACTATAGGAAATTAAATCAAGCAACCGTAAAGGAAAAATTTCCCCTACCGAACATTGAGGACTTATTAAATAGATTAAAGGGATCGAAAGTGTTTTCCACAATAGACCTCGCGTCGGGATTTCACCAAATTGAGATGGACGAACAATCAATAGCCAAAACCGCGTTCTCCACTGAAAATGGGCATTTTGATTTTTTGCTTATGCCTTTTGGCCTGTGTAATGCACCCCCAACCTTTCAAAGAGCGATGACTATGATGATACAGAATATTCCTAACTCTATGATTTATATCGATGATATAATAGTTTATTCCAAAAATGAAGAAGAACATTTAGAAGATTTAAAAAGAGTATTTAAAGCGCTATAACAGCATAACTTATCGATACAGTTAGATAAAACCGAATTAAACTTTTTAGGCTACATCGTAACCCCAGACGGATTAAAAAAAGATTGAAGCAATTTTAAATTTCCCCATTCCGCGTAATGAAAAGACGAAGAGACAATTCCTTGGCATGACGGGGTACTATCGGAAATTTATTAAGAATTACGCTAAAATTACCAGACCGATTTCAAATTCATTAAAAACTAAAATTTATGGGACAAAAGAAATAAAAGAGGCATGTCAAACCCTAACGGAAATTATGAGTAACACACCAATTTTAAATTACCCGGATTGGGAACGGCCATTTATATTAACTACAGATGCCAGTAATAAAGCCATCGGAGCCGTGCTCTCACAAAAAGACGAAAATGAAATAGAACATCCAGTAGCATTCGCGTCCCGAGTATTACAAAATGCGGAATTAAATTATAGTTCAATAGAAAAAGAATTACTAGCGGTAGTATGGGCAACCCAACACTTTAAGCCTTAGGCTACACCTACATTGGATCCATGTCCCGACCGTCCCAGATATTCGAAGAACTCTTAATTCGCAAACCAGCAGAGGAAATTCAAACAAACACGAGGCTTATATAGGAAGTGCCTACATTGGGCCCGATAATCTCCAGTCAGTCAGCGACCGTCTGCCAGTTCAGAACCAAACCTGTTTGGTTCATTCCAGTTTTCGGCCGTAAGGGCGTTTAAATGGCAATAGACAATGGTATATTAATTGATCTAGTGAGAAATTAGCCTTGTCTGGGAAATATTAGGTGTTATCAATAAACGTATTATAGATATTATCACCTCATAAAGAGGTCATAAGTAAAAAATTATATACATATATATATATATATATATATATATATATATATATATATATATATATATATATATATATATATATATATGTTAATATTTATTTTATATTGTAACATAAAAGAAGTGATTATAATTATTCTTTTTTACATAATGAATATTTACGTTTATTTACTAGTGCCGTGTAACTACAAAAAAAAAAATGAGTAACGTAATAATTATTTTATCATAATAATTACAAATAGCATTAGCAGTAGTCTATGCTATTATATAAAAGGACAAGCCATTTTTTGTTTGAGATCAGTAACCCCTGTAATTACTAATTATACTAAATTTTAACCAACATTGTTGGTAATAAGAAGATTTAGCAATAATTAAATTTAAAATAATTAAAATTAAATTAACTTATATGGATAGATAATTTAATTATACTAAAACCTAACCAGATGAAATCATTAAAATTAATAATTGGATTTCGATTTACGATTTTACGCAATCTTCAAACACCTAATGAATACAATTTTAACCAGGTTAAAATTACTACTATGCGTGAAAATATAATTGAAAAAATAATGCCAAGATTTTTTTCGATAAAAAACCTTCAATTACTTAAATTTATAAGTTTAAATAAGTTAAAATCATCAATTAGTTAAAATTATATATATATTATATATTAGTTAAATTATGCGAAGCAGCGACGGGAAATGCTAGTTATTAACGTTAGTGCTATATTCCTTAATATTGCCATGAAACAGCTATTATATTATTATATATTATATTATATATACTATATTATATAATAATAATGGCGTGTACCACAAAAAACAACAATAAAACGAATAATTAAAGTAATAAATTATAATAAACGTAATAATTACTATTAACATTAGCAGTAATTATTAATTTTGATGCTATATGCGTTCTTATTGTCGTGGAACAGCTTCGACTCGATTGAAATGATTTAAAATTTTCTCTAGACCGCCAGCTTAACCCGAACCAATGTAGGCACTTGTTTTCGACCGCCCGGCGGTTTGCGAATTAGGAGTTCTCGGAAAAACTGCGACGGTCGGGACATGGATCCAATGTAGGTGTAGCCTTATTTATACGGTACAAAATTTCTTTTATGCACGCACCATAAACCTTTAACGTGGATTTTCTCAATGAAAAATGGTAACACGCGTATAATGAAGTGCATATGGAAATTACAGGAATTTGAATTCGACGTTAAACACATTCAGGGAAGAACAAATCACTTTCCAGGGGAAGCGACGAATTGAATCATAATAGCGATGTGGAGGAAATGGATGTCGAACAATTATTGAATCAGGAAATAGCGGACGAAAATAATTCCGAATACGACGCGATAATAGAGGACTTAGAAGTACCGCCGGAAGAAGATTTAGAAACAATCCATTCCCAGGAATCTAGTAATGAACAAGTACGAATTTGTGAACCGGAAAAATGTGTAAATATAGAAAAAAATCAAATAGTTATAAAAAGGGGAAATACAAAAATAAATTTTACTAGACCATTCGGGAAACGCCGATACGAATTAAACATTTATGCAAAATCAGATATCGACTCATTATTAGAACAAATACTCGAACCTAATAAAACTTACGGGATAATTTGTAAATCACCTAACGAAATAACCGAAAACCTGTATGAGGATTATTTTAAAACAATACAACAAATAATAGAAACTCAATATCCATCGGTTAAATTAAAAAAATACAAACAAATTGTTAATGACGTCGAAAATCCTAATGAACAAATAGAAATTATAGATAATTATCTCTTAGGCAAAACTAAGCATAAGGGTGTAAATGAAACGTTTGAAAAACTCTAAAAAGAATATTATTTTCCAGGGATGTAAAATAAAATAGCAGAGTATATTAATAAATGCGAAACTTGTAAAGTTACAAAATATGACTGTAAACCTATAAAGACCAAATTTCAAATTACACCTACACCAGAAAAACCGTTTCAGGAATTAATGATTGACATTTTTAATTTTTACAATACCATAATTTTCACAGCAGTAGACACATTATCAAAACATTTATTTGCTCAAACTTTACAATCAAAGAACGCAATTAATATCTGTAACGCACTGACTAACTATATGACATACTTTCCCACACCTCTACAAATATCATTAGATCAAGGGACGGAAATGAAAAATAATTTGGTAAAACAGTTTTGTGAAGAAAATAATATTATTTTGCATTATACCTCAGCTAGCCACTCAAACTCTTAGGGATTATTGAACAGAGTCCACTCTACCCTAAACGAATTATTAAGAATAATAGGAAAAGAAAAAGATAAATGTTCGATGCAGCAAAAATAGAGATTAGCAATAATAGCATACAATAACACATTAAACAATAAATTAAAATTAACGCCCAATGAAATTACTTTCGGAACCTCCAGATTAGAATCAGACGAAAACATCGACCTGACAGAACAATACGTATTGAAATATCATAAGGACCAACAACTATTACATAAACTAATTAGATCTAAAATAAATGACGAAAAAGAAACAAGGACTGAAAAATTAAATAAAAATAGAGAGGACCCTTTAGATATTCAGAAACAATTAGGAGATACAGAATATTTGAAAAATACCCAAGCAAAAATAAAAAGTTGGGACAAATTAAAAAAAGTAAATGTGCTAGTGAAAGACAAAAGACCAATTAAAACTCATATTGACAATATTAAAAGGCCCACTAGGAAAAAAAAGAATCTATTTCGGACGACGATAATGAATCCATTCGCGTAAATATTTCGGATGCCTCGGATAACTATGATTCAGATAATGGTTATGATTAAAAATATTTAATTTTATTTAAACAATTATAAATGTTTTAAAGATCTTTTATTTTAATAAAACTTAATAAATATCATGGTATTAGGAAAAGATGTTTATGTTATATTGAAAGAATTATCTGTATTAAATTGACAATGCTCGTGTTATTTTAATAAAGTCGGACTTTTGTATTTTGTTGTAAAATATTATATTCAATGTTAATAATGTAAAAGATCATTCAAATTATTATTTTATTTCACGGTAATATTCTGTTTGATTTATTTTGTAATTAATATTTTGTAGTCACTATAATAAATATCAGGATACTATTATTTTGTCTTGAAATATTATTTTGATTGATCATTGAGAAAAGTATGTATTTTATTTTGAAATTATTATTAATTGTAATTATTGTAAAAGAGTGTTTGAATTATTATTTTGATTTAAAATGTTATTATTTTAATTGAGTAATTTTGAATTTAAAAGTATTATTTGTAATAGAAGAAACTAATTTAAAGACTCTTATTTTATTTTTCCTTTTGTTTAAATAATGTATAGATATTAATTGTTTAGTTTTAAGAAATGTTCTGTTATCTTTTAGTTATTAGGAAAATTGTACTTTAGCATGTAAGGAATTTTGTAATGTATAAACATTTTATTTATTAAGCTTATTGTTAATATTAAGAAATGGACAAGGGTTAATCTTTTTATTTTTCAAGTAAACAAATCCTGACTTAGTAAACAGGAAGTCCAAAGTCTTTATAGGAAATTGATAATGGTATTTCAGTACAGAGTTTAATCTTTTTATTTATGTAAAACTATAGATAGTACAAATCCTAAACTTGGTACACAAGATATAATCCTTTTATTTTTATATAAACTTAGGTTATAAGGTCCAATCCCCTTCGCTCATAGAATGTTATGACTTAGTGTAAAAGGTATTAAGAAATGTATAAGGTTCAAACCTTTTATTTTATTGTATAGAATCTAACCTATTTACACTAAGATATTTGTTCCATCGGAACTCGGGGGGAGGGAGAAGTTATGGAAACCCAATGGTATTAGAGATAATAAACCAATGTACGATATCCCCTCTCCTAGATAACCCAATAAAAAGGCCACCTCCACCTGTCCTCGGCGACACTCTGCAGTCACGCGTAGGACTCACAGATGTTCAACACGAAGTTTTTGTATTAAGTTTTAAATTGTGTTTTTTCTTGATATAATGTATGTAATTCAGAATAAAGCCTCTTTTTAAAAACTCAGTCCCGCGAACCTATTTAGCTATATATATATATATATATGTGAGTGTGTTTAGTAAGGTTCTTGAGGTTCAGTCAATAAATAAAAACAACTATTCTGGTGACGTTGGCATGATTATGAGAACAATATAGTCTCGAAACGTCACCAAAATAGTTGTTTTTATTTATTGACTGAACCTCAAGAACCTTACTAAACATTTAATGGTAACACTCAAGAAATTTATCCACATTAACATATCGAGTCAATACTGGAAAATATCTTTAGTGGAAGTATGGGATTTTATGAAGATATCAAGACAACCCTCGGTCCTGAAGCAATTACAGTGATGAAGGAACTCCAGAAATCCAACAGAAAACTAGCAAGTTTAAAGAATACTTGGACATTCCTACTAAGATGCAGGGCATGATTATGAGAACAATATAGTCTCAAAACATCACCAAAATAGTTGATTTTATTTATTGACTGAACCTTACTAATCATATATATATATATATATATAAGTTACAATATATATTTTTCCTTAGATATTTTTAATTTTAAGCTTTGACTCCTAACTATTGTAATCTATTTCTTAGAAACCCCTCGTGGGAACTTGCTCTCCTGTGAACTGTAATGTTAGCATAAAGCTTCCTAGAAGAAGCCATTGTAACCCTTTATAAACCTCAAGAAATTTTGTAATACTCTCTCAGTACATCTAGGGCCGTCTCCACGCCACTCTTCTTTCTGATATTGTAACTTTTATTGAATAAACTTCTTTTTTAAAAAAGTCTTTACTTTTAAATTGAAGATAACTGGCGCAGTCGGTAGGACATCGTCAAACTTGAGGGGATATCAAGGATCAGTATTAACTGTTTGCTAACGAGTCCATTCAGAGGAAGACGAGACGTTAAACTGGCATGGATCTGACTATCGAAGTCATCTTAGTGTGATTTTTATTTAAGAGATATTATTTCAATATTAAACATTTTTTTTATTTTTCAATTTAATAATTTTGAATAAAATCTATTCTATTTTTAAAGAAAAGGTTATGATTTCATTACTATAACTATAAAGAAATATTTTGTTATTTAAAATATCATTTTTTTTATTAAATATTAAGTTACTGTATATTAAGGATAATTTTCATTTCATATTATTTTAATTTCATTGCATACTATCTCATTTCATTTTCTTGTTATATTAAATATTTTATAAAAATGGCACCTCCCACATTAAAGAAAGAGTATCTAGAGATGATACCTGATTTCCACGGTGACCCTATGTCACTAACGCGATTTCTAGAAATTTCAGATAAATTATTTAACAAATTTTATAATCACGAAAATACTGCCGATTTCCAAAACGAATATTTAATAGGATCAATTCGTGCTAAAATCAAAGGAGCTGCCGCCGACATGGTTAATAGTATATATATCAATACCTGGGACGATATTAAAAATGCATTAAAACAAGGGTATGCAGACAAACGCGACGCGTACACTTTAAATATTGAAATGGCGGTAATTAAACAAGGCAACGAAACCCCTTTCGAATTTTATAATAAAATACAAAAAATTTTACAGTTGCAAATTAGTTATTTAAGGAGCGAAATGCCGATGGAGGCGTTAGTCCTCACGAAATATATCGAAAAGTTAGCACTAAGAGTTTTGTTAAAAGGACTGAAAGAACCACTTGGCTCTTTCATGAGAACCAAAAATCCGGTAGACCTAAATCAGGCAATCAACATGCTAACGAACGATTTTCAATTTGTCATCAAAACTTATCGCCCACACCTAAACCATAACAAACCAATACATAAAAATCGCCAACAATTTATAAACTATTTCCCAGTAAACCAGTACAAAGCAATTCAACCAGCTAAAAATGTAAACTCAAATCAGTATAGATCCCAACAACCTAATCAATATAGACCCCAACAATATCATCAATATAGACTCCAACAATATCATCAATATAGACCCCAACAATCTAATCAGTCAACCCCTATAAGTGTCAATAGTAATTATAGAAGTAATTCCCAATATCAGAGACAACCTGGTCAAAGTGTAAAATTTAAATCTGTTCTCAATACCCAAGTTCGGAAAAACCCAAACCTAGAAATTGAAGAACTTCATAATCTAAACTCGGAACAATCCGTATGTGAGTCCCAAATTACCGAACTACCAAATGCTCAACCACCCAACTATCCCACTGTATCATTTCCAGACGATCATCAAGAAAATCAACAATACACTGGTCAAAATAATCTCGATAGTGATCAAAGTAATTTTTTAGATCCCAGCCTAGCACAAGAACCATGGACGTAATAGACCTACTTAATTTAACCCGTTTTGGTGCTCTTCCATATATAATTCCACCAAATTCAAACTTAAAAATTCTAATAGACACTGCGTGCACAAAATCGCTTGTATCCGTCCTTGTAGCAAATAAATATTTTTTTAATAACATTACTCACGAACCATTTAAACTTACTAGCGCGCACGGTTCTTCTATACAAAATTTTAATGCTAATGTAGATTCATCAAAATTATTTCCCAACACCAAAACTCTCCTGAAATTTGGCATTTTTGACTTCCATCCTAAATTCGATTTATTGTTTGGAACAGACACTCTTAAATTATTAGGTGCGACAATTGATTTAGTAAATGATATATTAATCACACCTTTTGGCATTATAACAATTCATTATGACAATAGACCCCCTCAAACTGAATATACTTACATCTTAAACAACAATTCTGAAACCGTAATCAAAATTCCAATCAAAAATATCTCAAATGGAGAAGGAATCATTCCTCATACTGATTTCAACGATTGTCTTAAAATTCATGAAGGTTTAATTTCAATTAAAAATAACGAAGCTATATGTACGGTAAAAAATAATTCGGGTCGGTCATTTAGATTAACTATTAAAACCCCAATCCTTGTGAAACCAATCAGAATTTTTAAAAATAATGAATCTCATGATATAAATTTAATTAAAACAAAAGAATCAGATTTCAATGAAGTCAAAAATCTTATTCGCACGGACCATTTAAATGAAGAAGAAAAAAAAAGAAATTCAAAATTTAATAAAACAATATTCTGATCTATTTTATTTAAAAGGTACTCCACTAACTGCAATTACGCAAATCAAACATAAAATCCTAACCAAAGATGAGATCCCAGTCTATACTAAAAATTACCGATATCCTCAAATATTTCAAAACGAAGTGAAAAGACAAATTGACGAAATGCTAGAGCAACAAATCATTCGCCCTTCTTTTTCACCTTACAATAGTCCTATTTGGGTAGTTCCAAAAAAATTAGACCAATCGGGAATAGAAAAGTGGAGAATAGTAATTGATTATAGGAAGTTAAATGAGAAAAACGGTCGACGATAAGTATCCTATTCCGCATATAACTGAACTGCTGGATAAATTAGGCAAAAGCAGTTACTTTTCAACAATCGACTTAACAATTTCTTTTCATCAAATTTTATTGGATGAAGAGAGTATCCCTAAAACAGCATTCTCAACCGTAAACGGTCATTACGAGTTCCTAAGGTTACCTTTTGGATTAAAAAATAGTCCACCAACGTTTATGAGAGAGATTAACAACATACTCATGGGCGTTCCAAATTGTGTTGCCTATTTAGATGATATAATAATTTACAGTACGTCCCTTCAGGAACATTTATCAATTTTAAAGCAAGTTTTTAAGAAACTAAGAGAATCTAACTTAAAAATTCAGCCCGATAAAACCGAATTTCTAAAAAAGGAAATAGAATATTTAGGACATCTCGTCACATCCAACGGAGTAAAACAAAACCCTAATAAAATCCTTGCTATAAAAAATTATCCCATACCAAAGACTACTAAACAAATTAAAGCTTTCCTAGGACTACTAGGATATTATCGCCGTTTTATTCCAAATTTTGCACGCCTCACAAAACCTTTGACCCAATGTTTAAAAAAAGGATCGAAAATTAACATCGCGGATAAAAATTATTTAGATAGTTTTGAAACCAGTAAAAACATTTTAATTAATAATCCCATCCTGCAATATCCGGACTTCAACAAAACATTTTGTTTAACGACAGATGCATCAAACGTAGCCTTGGGCGCTGTATTGTCACAGACGCACGGAGGACGAGATCTTCCGATAGCTTACGCGAGCCGTACGCTAAACGAAAGTGAATCAAAATTATCCACCATTGAACGCGAACTTCTAGCTATTGTTTGGGCTACCAAATATTTTCGACCATATCTTTATGGCAGAAAGTTTATCATTCAAACGGATCAAAAACCACTTCAATGGTTACAATCATTAAAAGATCCAAACTTAAAATTATATCGTTGGAAACTAAAACTCGAAGAATTTAATTTCGAAATAAAATATAAGAAAGGTCATGAAAACAAAGTTGCTGACGCCCTGTCGCGAGTAGAAATTAATTTAACAGAATCCGAACACCCTGATACAATTATTAATGATTTAATAGAACAATTTTACCGCGAAAATGAAACATCGGAAAATGCATCCCTTATCGTAAATTTTGATGAAAATGAAAATTTAGATAATATAACAGAAGAATCTGAAACAAATTCCGTTCACTCTAATACTTTAGGAAATACAATAATCGAAATACCAATAGCAGACTCTCCAGTAAATTTAGGAAAAAATCAAATTATTTTAAATTTAGTTGATATTAATCCCGCGAAACCCAAAATCGAAAAACTTTTTAATAATACTAAAAACAGAATTATTGCTCAAATATCAAAGGAAAATTTCGAACAAGACATAATAAAATTAATTAAAGAATTCGTTGAACCAAAAGTTAAATATTATTTATTCTTTGAAACTGATTTTTATACCCAATTTTATGAAACCATGGTAAAATATTTTAAACATTCGGAATTAAATTTTGTAAAAACTACAAGTAGATTAATAGATATTCAAGATCCTGAAGAACAAAATAGTTTAATAAATGATTACCATATTGGCAAAACAAACCACCGCGGTTCGGAAGAAACATTTAATCGAATAAAAAGATTGTATTATTGGCCTAATATGAAAAATTTAATTCAAATTCAAATTAATAATTGCGAAATTTGTAAGGTATCAAAATATGATCGGAATCCTTTAAAACTCCAATATAACGTTACTCAAACACCATCTAAACCATTTGAAATAGTTCACATGGATACAATCACACTAGAAAACAAAAAATATTTAACTCTAATCGACTCCTTTTCAAAATTTGCACAAGTTTATAAATTAAAAAATGGTCAAGCAACTGAAGTCGTAAATAAATTAATTTCTCATCACGGGTTACCGAAACAAATAATAACAGATAACGGTTTAGAATTTAGAAACTCATTATTATCCGATTTATTAAAATTACACAAAATCCAACTACATTATACGGCTACTCAATCACCTCAATCAAACGGACCCATTGAAAGATTTCATAGCACATTAATAGAACATTTACGGTTATTAAATAACAGAGACGAATTCAAAAAAGACGCAATTGAAAAAAAAATTAAATATACCGTACTCGCGTATAACAACACTATTCATTCCATCACACAACTAAAGCCAATCGAAATAATATCTGGACATTTAGATATAGACTCGCCCGTTGCAATAGACCTCGATAATCAAATCATAAATGATTATGTTGCAAAACATAAAGAAAGAGTAAAAATTTTGCATGAACAAATAAATCATAAGAATCAGGTAGCAAAAGAAAAATATATAACCAGGATGAATAAAAATCGTGAAGAATTGCCAAACGAAATCCCGGAAACAGTATTTGTAGCTAATAGGCAAAAACAATCAAAATTAAAAAATAAATTTAAAAAGGAAAAGATCAAAAAAATAATTAAACATGGTAAAACCGCTTTAATCGATAAAAAACATTATAACACGCGAGAAAAAATTCATTTAAAAAATATGAAGAGACCGCAGAAGAAAAGACAGACGTACCATGTTTGTAGGCCTCCAGATGAAGGAGCTGGATCGAGTCAGCATTCTTAGAACAGAGATAAAGCACTCGCACCGGACATGGGAATATGGGACATGGGAATATGAGCTCTTACTAGTTCAAGAGAGTTATATGGCATTATAAGCCAAATTATGAAAAATATTTTATACAATAAAATAATATAATTAAATGATTAGACCTTAATTTTTATAATTTAATTTTAATTTAATAATAATAATTTAATTTAATTTACATAACCAATATTCGATAAACAGTGATTTAATTAGTCAATTTAATAATACTATTAAAACCATACAAGAGAACACGCTGCATATTGCACGAAAAATTAATGATATAGGAACCGGAGTTAACTTGTGAACAATTAAAGAATTATTAGATCACATCAAACTTATTTTCTCTTTAATTTCTACTACCATTTCTGATATAGAAACTTCTTTAACCTTTTGTAAATTAAATATTCTACACCCATCTATAATTAATACAAAAACATTGTTTCAAGAATTAGAAAAGATAGCTCCACATTACAATAACAAATTTCTTTATCCATTTCAATTTAAATTTATCCTAGATATAGAACGCACAATATCTGTACAATGTGCTTTGCATGAAAATCAAATTATTTATACTTTATCACTTCCAATTTTCGAAGAAACTGTTTATAGTTTGTATAATTTATACCCCATCCCATCTATTGTAAAGGATGAAATCATAACAGTAATTCCAAAGTTCAAATATCTCTTAAATATTAATAACAACTTTAAATTTCTTAATCATCAATGTATCAAAAGAAACAGCATTCACCACTGTCATGCAGCTGACCTATCTCACCACGATGACTTATGTATTCAAGATATATAACAAAAATCATCCAGTGTAAATTGTCTTTACACACGTCTACATCAGGGAGAAAAAAAAAACATCGAAGAAATCCCAGGAACACGCTACATTCTCATAGCATTTTACAACCCGGATGATCTTCAAGTTCAACAAGAAAAAGAAACAGTAAACTATCATATGACAGGAATTTATTTAGTTAAAACAAATTTTAATTCAATTTTGTATCATAATAAAACTGTATTTTCATCCAGGGATATCAAACTCATGTCAAACTCATGGTTCTCTAACATTGTTTGATAAACAAACTCTAAATATTCAAGCCTCACAGCTTTTAAATACTACATTAGAAATTAAAAATTTAAAATTTCATGAATTACAAACCTCACATCTTTCACATCTTGTATCAACAAAACATACCTATAACTCTAAGACTCTACATATAATTATTTTATGGATAGTTTTTATTTGTATTATCATCTTTATATTAACCTTTGTAACTTTTATTTATTATTTTTACAAAACTAGAGTTGTAACTCATTTCACTCAAAGTGGTGAAATTCGTATCTAGGTGGGGAGGAGTTACACTATATATTTTTCCTTAGATATTTTTAATTTTAAGCTTTGACTCCTAACTATTGTAATCTATTTCTTAGAAACCCCTCGTGGGAACTTGCTCTCCTGTGAACTGTAATGTTAGCATAAAGCTTCCTAGAAGAAGCCATTGTAACCCTTTATAAACCTCAAGAAATTTTGTAATACTCTCTCAGTACTTCCAGAGCCGTCTCCACGCCACTCTTCTTTCTGATATTATAACTTTTATTGAATAAACTTCTTTTTTAAAAAAGTCTTTACTTTTAAATTGAAGATAACTTTTATATATATATATGTAATGATGTTTAAAGGCACAAGGCCTTGATATCTAAAAAAACATATGTTATTATTAATTAGTATTGTGTGTTAATTTTAAAAGGTTATATTTTTGTGTATTTGCTTATACAAGAAAAGACTATAAAAAACTGATTTATAAGTTTATAAGCTGGATCTTCCAAATTATGACCATAAACCTATAAACGTCTTTTGGATTGCTACAAACAAAATCTTTATTTACAAAATTACATATTTTTTTTTATCTTAAATGATATAATGTATAAAATTAATACCCAAATCTATACCTACCTACAAAATCAATTTTTATAGTCTTTTCTTGTATAAGCAATTACACAAAAATATAACCTTTTAAAATTAACACACAGAATACTAATTAATAATAACATATGTTTTTTTTAGATATCAAGGCCTTGTGCCTTTAAACATCATTACATGTATATAATATACATTGACCTAATCGATTAAGTCTTTAAATCTCATACCAACGACTGCGGCTTGGATCAAATACCTTTAAAAATAATAAAACTCTGCCTTCCTGTTATCTTACCTGCCCTGCTCCACATATATTATCCACAATCTGCTTTGGTAAAAATTACCCAAGACCTTTATTCCTCCTTAGACCAACAGAATATTACGATCCTGATTCTATTTGATTTTTCAAAAGCTTTTGATTCTGTTGACCATACAATCCTTCTCTCCAAACTCCATAACCTCTCAATATCTAATAGTGCGTTAAGCTGGCTTCTTTCCTTTTTATCCAACCGTTTCCAAACAGTAATTATACCTGGAAAACCTCACTCATCTTCACTACCTCTCTCGCGAGGAGTTCCCCAGTGCTTCTCTTTCACCTACGCTATTTTCTATTTATATTAATGACTTACCGAATCGCATCCACTACTCCCAATATCATCTTTACCCAGACTGCAAATATATTTATCATTTCATCCTTCAAATATGCTAGAGGCGATTTGTAAGCTACAGAAAGACATAGATAGCATTAACCTTTGGGCAGTGGAGAATAAATTAAGTCTGAATCCAGAAAAAAAACAAAGGCTATCCTCATTGCGTCAAAACCTCACCTAAAAGCTCTTCCCTACTATCCACTGCTTTTCCTCAAAAACCGTCCAATTCATTTCCAAAATTCCATTAAATTATTCCATCTGGGAATAATTTTCGATCAACATCTTGCTTGGAATAACCATATCTCTCAAATCACGAGGAAATCTATTAAGTACCATTAAGTACTCGAAAACTTTTAGTATCATCACTCATTTTCCCTAACTTTGATTACGGATGCACAGTATATGGAGGACTGTCTGATGAGCTCGAGATGAGATGTAAAAGAGTAATGAACTGTTTTATTAGATTTATTTTCGGGATCTCCAGACGTTCTCGCATATCTCATAAGTATTCTGAAATTGGTTGGCTTTACTCCAGTTTTCGACGTCAATATTTCCTGGGTGCTCTCATATTCCAAACCTTAAAAACCAAAAAACCCGCCAATATCCATGACCTCCTTACTCTGCGCTCCTCCGTTCACCTCTTAAATACTAGAACCCAACCCATCAACCTATACACTCCGGCTCATCGAACTGCATCCTTCGAGAAATCCTTTATTATCCGTGCTTCCTCTTTATGGAATTCATTGCCCATAACAATTTGAAAAAGCTCCACTCTTACTTCCTTTAAACAACATCTATTTCTTTACCTCCTGGATCTTCAATCTTCTGAGCAAATGTAAAACATGAATATTTAAGTTATATACATTATAATAGTACACATAAGATGTATCCTATTACAAGTTTCCTTAATTTATTTTGGTAACTCATAATTTAATTATTAATCAATTTTTATTATTATTTATTATAATTAATTATCATAGCCAGACGATTGTTCTATGTATTGTACTCGTTTTGTTATTCTTAGGGGAAAAGTTGTCCCAGAATAAAGTTCATTTTTCTTCTTCTTCTTATATATATATAAGAAGAAGTATATATTATACTAATTTTGTATATATAATTAGGCATTAGGTCTACAAAATTATTTTCAAGCAATTTTTTGCTTTATTAATTTATTTTTCAATCCCATACACTCATGGGATTCTTTTCAGAATGAGATTGGCACCCCGAAACTCCAGGCTAGTGAGGCCATTAACTCTTGCAGTAAGTTATCGCTAGCTCAGATACCAGGACACTCTATCTCAGCTAGTGCTTTTTAATTTAATTTTGTATTTTTTAGTTGGTTTGGGCGTGCTTATGAACTCCAACTAGGTTGGGAAGGTCAAAATTCATTCTGTGTTTTTTCCCTGAAATAAATTATAATCTGCTTTGGTGAGATTCAAACCAACAACCTACCTTACCAATCAGCTTTGTACCATGAAATACATAGTTCTTTTGCTGAATCCCGGCACCTGTGATTAACCTGGTTCAAGTGTAATTTTTCCTCTATATTGTAGTAATAACATTACTGTAAAACTGATAGATGATTTCTTTGATACTAAATTTAATTTTTGTTTCATAAAACCTATATTACAGTTTAAATAATGTACTTCCAACAATAAGGGAAAATTGTTTTCTGTGACTAAATTATATCCCTGATCTATAGAAGTAGTATTCATAGGTTATGTAACTATGTAAATTAGAACTACCCCTGTAGCTAGATCTCATTACTAGTTCACAAATAATGTTATATATGATGATCATGATGTCCGAAGTGTTGCTAATTTGGCACAAATCAGAGACCGTCCATAATTTAATCCACAGTTACTCACATCCACTAGTATCTTAAAATTTGATTCCCGATAACCCTTCAAGACATCTAAAAAAAAAAGGATGGCCTTGAGATCTTATAACTTTTTTTAAAGTGACACAAATGAGTAATATTTACCTATTCATTGGTAAATGATGAAAAATTAATAAATTTACAAAAACAAATGAGTCTTAAAGCCTTACCTTGGTTTCAACTCATCACAAAGTGATTGCTACAGAATGATCGAGTAGCTTGTTTGAGGTTTTTATGTTGTTTTTGCAAGTGCAGTAAATAGTAATTTCATGCCTGTTATTATTAGTTCTAATGTTAGTTAATGTTTTTCTGTCTGTGTATTTTTCTTTGTTAATAAACATGATAAAATATGACAGGTATGAAGTCTATGCTATTTGAACGGCTTTATGATTACTAGTTCAGGCCAAGTATCTTAAGGCAGTAGATTTTGAAGACATTTCACAATCCATTAGCTACCAGTCTACAGAAATAATGAACAAAATCGATGATTAGAGGTTCTAGCTTTTCCCATAGAGATGGAGACTAATGAAGAAACTGAGAAGAAAATTATTATTGAAATATATTTTAAAGAACAGAAGTTAATTATGGTTACTTTGACGTACACACATGACACAGTTAATGAACAAATTGGAAGGGTTCCTATACACATACAAGAGTTAAAAGAAAATAGGCATAGGACTTTGGTTGAAGGAGAATGTGATGCAAATGAATCGTATTAAGTGATAGGTGACAACCAAACTCTGGTAATCGGAGATGTTAGGGAAGATGGTATTGTAGAAGAAAATGAAGAAGTCTTTCAGGAAGAATGTGCAAATGAGAGAGTGTTAAAGAGAAATAATATTAAGAAATGTAAAAATTGAAAAAATAAATGATGGTAAGTTTAAGATCTTGATGTAGAGACTGTTTAGAGGGATTTGGATGAACCTGATTAAATTGTTGATAAGTTTTTGAGGTGAAGGTAATGAACGGGAAAAAAAAAAATAGAATATAGGATGAATTTAATAACATCCATGATAAAGAGCCAAAAGAACAATATGAAGAAGAAAAGGGTCTTGAAGGATGAAAATTGGAAGGCATGTGAAGAAGTGATGTGAGAAAAAGGATATGGAACCAGTAGTACTCCAAAATGAAGCTGAAGCATTTCTGGAGGAACCATTCACATTCCAAGAGGTAGCAGTAGCGTTCTAGAAAGAACCGAAACCAGGAATTTCAGGAGAAAGGATAAGCTTTCCAATAGCAATCAGATGTGTTCCTAGAGAAAGCTGCAGTATTATTGGGAAAAACAGTAGTGTTCTTGGAGGAAGCCAACATTTCCCAAGGGAATAATGAACATAAACTTGTCGAGGAGGTTTCAAACTAGCCACTAAGTGAATGAGTTATGCTACACAATGGTCAAGTAGCCTGCTAGTGGTTTTATGTGATAGTGTTTGTAGACGCAGTAAATAGTAATTTCATTTCTGTTATCAGTTCTAGTTTGTGTTCTCAAATTATTAAGTAACCTTTATTTGTGAACAGTCCTACCTATTAAGGAACATGAAATACCATTTTTGTTCTTTTTATTCAGATTTTTTCTCTCCTCCAGAATGGCCTCATACTATAGTCTACTATGCAGTATTTTTCATTCTTCTGTCCATCGTGCGTGATCTCTTATCTTTTTTATGTGTTAAAAGAACCTTTATTTTATAAATTATTACTAACTTGATAAACTTTTGTTCCTATATTTACCTTTTTCTATCAGTGATACCTAGATCAATCAAATTATAATTATCTATAACTAGCTGCCCCGGCAGACGTAGTTCTGCCCTATTTTCTCTAAAACAACACAACATTGATTTTTTATGTAAATAGTTCCTCCCCGACAGACTTTGTTCTGTCAAAAGTTATTGTCCCTTCGCAGTAATAAAACATTTCAGAGTGATCACTTTATTTATAGATTTATGTCTCCATAATAAACAACGATTGCTTACAAATATGTTTTCTATTTTGTACATTGCAAGACTTTAGTAGTATAATCTGGTATTTTCATTGTAATGCCTTATGGTACACGATATTTTTTGTTTGATTACTTGGCGCATAAATAAATAAAGCTGTAAGTTTTCCGACGCGAGAGCAGGCAACATACAACTGTCCATGAGAGAAGCATGGGTTTTGCAGATTGACGCCGCACTCAACGACTGACCCTGTGCCTAAACAAAAACGTTTAAAAAAAAATTAGCCGAATTGGTCGAGCCGTTCTCGAGTTTTACGTTTATTAACACATTTGGCGATTCATTTTTATTTATATAGATAGATAAAAACCTTCCTTGTGCCTAAACATAACGTTAAAAAAAAATTTAGCAGATTTGATCGAGCCGTTCTCGAGTTTTACGCTTAGCAACACATTTGGCGATTCATTTTTATTTATATAGATTATTAGACATTAAGGGTAGATATTTGGTCTCTATGAACGAGTAGTGCTTTCAGAAAATTAAAAAAAAAAAAAATTAAAATTGACTTTTATGTCCTGTAAAAATGGTAAAATATATATATATTTGTTCATTATGCATCTAATTTTTGGAAATTATAAAATTATAGGACTTTTTGTGGAATGGTTGACAGACATTTATTCACCAAGCCTACATTTTCATACCACAACTTATTTTTTAAGTCCATTATCATGCTTTATATATATTCTAAAAGCAGCCTCACACTACTGTGAATTAGGGCACAGAACATTTAAGGGCTTTTATACAACACACATTTCTTGACAGCATTTATTTAGAACGAGTTAAATGAGCCCAAAATAGGACATTTCTTTCTTTTTTTTCACTGATTCCTGCTATTCTACTTTAGGCTGTTAAGGAAGTAAAGAGTCCAAATAACTAAATCCTGTTAAGTTGATAAGTTAATTTGTTTATTTAACATTATAATGAAACTATTACCTATTTCTAAATACTTTAAATATGGTCTACAGGTTTAAAATAACACAAGTGTAAAAGATATATATGTATGTATTCATTAATATTGTTTATAAATTAACAACTTAATGCAATGCCTTATAAATAAATATTCGAATAAAAAGTGATCTCTAAAGTGCAGTTGTAATCTCTAATATAGTGGCAACTGCACCTCTAATCACTCTCTGTTTAAAAATAATAATTCTGGAAACAAAACATTGCCAAGATCACTAAATTTTAAGAAAGCTAAAAAATATTTTGATCATTGCCAAAAGTCTAGACATTTATTTATTTTCAATTTTAATTTATTTGATTAAAAGCTTACAGAAATTGTGGAAATACATAATACTACTTAATTATTGCCAATAATCTACTGTGATGTTCATTTTTATTAGCATTGAGGAAGTATTTTACATTTGATTGTAATATCTGTAAAGTTGTAATAATTATTGAATTGTATTTTTTTGGGTATATAATATTTATACTTATATATATACATATTCTGTTATGTTATACACCTAGATAGTTGTATTTTTAAGTCCTTTTAAACAATATTGGCACTCATTATTGTTAAGTTGCTGTGATCAATCTTACATGCTGGCCCACTAGTTACCTCCACATTTCACCGAATTGTACATTAACTTATTGAGATGATCTTTTTATGTAATGGCAAAAAGATACCCATTTATTTTAAAAGATACTAATAAATATATCAATTATAATTTAAGAAAATACATAAGTTTGATATTGATACTGATGTAGTTTCTTTGACTAGAATATATAATGATGTAGATAATTGGGAATGCAGTCAAGGAAACACAATTAAATAGTATTATTATAAGTAGAGAAATGGTCAAGGATGCAGTCAAGTAAATAAACATGTCCAATTTTTTAAATAAAATAACTTTTTATTTGGAGTGCTGGCGTTTCGACCTGCCTTGCAGGTCTTCTTCAGGGTGATTGTGGTCTGGTTGAAGACTTGACGAACAATGTTAATAACTGTTAGTGAATTAAAAAAAGGTTAGAAAAGAAAAACACTATGAAAATTAAAAAATACAAGTTAAAAAAAAAATTTAAGATAAAAAAATATTACAACAAAAGATGAGTATATAGTTAATGAGCAGAAATATATAAATAAACCTTAACAAATATGTAATACATTGCAATAAAGAAATAATTAACAATAAAACATAAAAGTATTATCAATAAAAGAACATAGTTAGGGAAAAACATGTGAATTAGGATAGAGATCTTGAACGAGTACCTGACATCGCACAGGCTCAGGACCCCCATTTTACGTCCCTTCCGAAGGACGGCATAGCTATACTCCGGCATACCGATTTTTTACTCCCTTTAAAAAATCCTAAGGTTATCTGCCGGGCTGCAAACCTGCGATCTTGGGTTTAGTAGGTTGCTATGCTAACCACTACAACACAGGTGACCCCTATATTTATATATGAGCATAATAATATAAGAAGAGAAAAAAGAAGAAGTAATGTATAAATTATGAGGAAATGGATGCATAAACTATATATAACAGATTTAAGAAATAAAATATCGATGGGTAATTAAAATGATTAATAACTAATGAAGAAATCGAGAGTATTGGGGGGGGAGGAAATTAAAAGGTTAAAAATGAAATATGTGTGGAAAGATGAGGAATACTTGGTAGTAGGGGACAGTATATCAAACAATTTTATTTTGTTCCAATTTTTCATTTGTCATATCTTTTTGTTTTTCTCTTCCAGCTCTGAGAAAGACACACTGTAAGCCAAAAAGTTGGCACAACTAATTAATGCTATTTGATTTTATTTCCTTGACATCACATTGCAATTATCGACATCATAAACTTAATATATAAAAATTTAGTGTTAATAGTTTATATAAAATAAAAAAACTGCTTTTGCCAAACAATATAATTATTGACTAATTGACAATACTCACTATCCTGTCTAAAAACTTACTATTAAGGGGAGTTTCTGTGTTCTATTTAAATATTGAGAAAACAAAATGGAATTTATGTTATAAACCATTTAAAAATAATAGAATCATCCATATTGAAAACAACTGCCTTTCTTTCCATTTCCTTTAATATTCCCTAGAACATTTACATTATCCTTTTTTTGAAGTTTGTGTTAAAAGATTTTTTTTTTACAAAATTGTTTACTATCTCTTTATTCCACTGTCTTACCTAAAGAATAAAAATCTAAACAACAAAATAATAATGTTCGATGGTCATTTCATATTATTCAGTCTTGACAATAATAACAGTCTACTAGCATTTCATTAAATAGAGTTAATGTATTTACAATTGCATTAGAAAGAAATAATTCTATGAAGCATGTAGAGTATACTAGGAAAATTATAGCTGATATTAAAAAAGAAAAAGCAAATACAAAATCTCATTTTGGGAGGGGAGAGGAACATAGTTAATTGGCTCAAGAGCTACATTTCCAAGTTATGATTTCAAGATTGAAACCCCTACTTCTTCTGATGACCAGTGGGGCTGTAACTCAGATTTAAACATTCTTTATAAATTAGAAATATTAGAGCAACCAAGAAATCTAAAGAAAATGTATTATATATTTTAAAAACTAATACAATCATTATTTCTTTTAAAAGGCATAACTCCTATTAATCTTTAAATAGTTGTCTAATACAATCAAATAATATTCAGTAGTGTAATTTACTATTCAGAAAGTAAAATTTACTTTTGAGTCAAAAGTTGATCAAAATGAATATAATACGTAGTCATATTTATGGCAACAAAGATATAAATGCAAAGAGGTACACTGTTAAGGATCAAATAGGATTTTTAATATTTATTCATCAGCAAAGGAAAAAAGAATATAGTTAAAGTTATAGAAAAAAGAATATAGTTATAATTCAGATTATAAATAAATTATCTCAGTTAAGATGCTAATTATTAGACAAAAGTCGAAACATGAAAAACATTTTCCTAGCTAAAGTATACTAGGAGAAAGTTTGTGAAGAATTGGGGGGGGGAGAAGTAAACAGGAAATGGAATAGAGTTGAGGTGTAGAAATGGTTGGTATCAAGAGGAATGTTATATGTTTTTATTACCTTAATTTAAAAAATCAATATTTCCTTTAATGAGAAACTTTTTTTCTGTTATTTTAAGATTATGAAAGGCAAGTGGGAGATAGAACTTGATGTTGCTCTGTTCATATATATAACTTTTTTCTAGATACTAGGAAATTATTATATTTAGTCTTTTGATTTATTTTGTTTAATACAATTCTCATGTGATGAGAAATATGCTTTGTTTTTTAGACTGGTCAAATTCATTAAAATAAAGAAAAAGAAAAGTCAAAATGCACAATCAGTCTTTACAAAGCCCTTATGATCATTCTACATAATCATTCAATTCAATCAATGGCTCATTTCTAGAACCTTGTAGATAGAATAAAAATGTAAGTTATCTAAAAATAATAAGAATAAAAACCTCTGTCTGGTAAAATATATTTCATAACAGACCTATTCTGAGTAATAAATAATTTATAATTATTTCAGGATCATTTCCAAGAATCTGTTTTTTTTTTTTTTCTTCTCCATTTCATAAAACATATTTTTTAGATCTCTTAAATGGTGTTGATGGATGATTTACAATCAAAGTTAAAAGCACCAAAAAGAATATCATATTTAAAGATACTTAAAATATTTTTCATTAGAAATGAGATCATTAAAAACTAAATTTTCCTCTAACTTTAAAAAAGCCAAGGGAATTTTTATTGTGTATAAGAGCTCCAACGCCTATATAATTTTCAAGAAGAATTGGCCTATGTTGTAAAGAACATTGAAGAGTTTGTATTTTTTCTTCAAAAAACTTCTTCAATTCACGAACAAAGTCATCAACACTGAAAATCTTTCTTTCTTTGGATTCTTCATCTGAAATTAAAATACATTATAAAAAATTTTGTTTGTTTAAATATTAATACTACAATTTAAGGTAAATACAAAAATACCGCTTATTATTTTTTTTTTAATTCGTATAATGTATAAAAATTATTATCTGTCACTTGAAAATTAACAAAAGTAAGTTAAATAGTAAGATATGTCTCAACTTCGACCACTTAAATATTGAATGCAAGCAAATTTTTTTTGTTTTTGTTTAAGGCAGAGTGGTAGTGATCAATCTTGGTAGTTCACATTCATTACATAAAAAAATTAACATGCTCTCTTCCTTGATTCAGATGTTTTTTTTTCCTTTGAACAATTATCTGTTTAATATTTCTGTATTAGCAGATTTTCTATTTGGAGACTGATAAAAATGTAGAAAGGAGATGTGCTCTCATAATGTCATAAAATAACTCAGAAGATACCATTTGTTATTCTTCTGGATGACAGACACGGATTAAATGACTACCAACAGCACCTGAAAATCCTAAGTGAGCTGGAAGGAAAAGAGACAGATTAGCATACTGAGTGATCAATTACCCACCAAAAATAGATTTTATAAATAATTTCTATGTTATAATAACAGACAGAACAATGTGGAAAGAGATAGGACCTAAATTTGAAAATGCTTTCAGTTTGGTTTACCAAGTTTAGTAGGTCAGTCAAGGAAGTGCAGGGATCAAAATACGAGGGTGAATCAAATATAAACGGTAATTTTCAAAATTATATTTATTGAATAATAAATAAACTATACCTTCAACATTTTTCAATGTAGTCTCCTGCATTATCTACACACTTCTGCCACCGATTTGGAAGCTTGAATATTCCCTGTTCATAAAAAGACTGAGGGCGAGTTTTTAACCATTCGCGCACGTGCTTTTTGACGTCTTCATTGTTTTCAAATCGATTATGTAAGAAGAAGGTGAAGATTTTTTGAGGCGCATCGTCACATGTGATGAAACGTGGGTCCACCATTACACCCCCGAATCGAAAATGGCAAGTAAGGAGTAGCGAAGGAAGGATGAAGGCTGCCCAGTGAAAGCCAAAACTCGTCTCTCAGCCGGAAAAGTTCTTGCAACAATTTTTTTTGACTCAAGGGGAGTTCTACTCATTGATTTTCTTCACTATCAACGAACAGTGAATGCGGCTTACTACTGCCAGGTGCTACAGTCAGCAAAAACCAGTTACCGGAACAAAAGACGAGGTGTGCCCATTAGAGATGTCATCCTTCTCCATGACAACGCAAGGCCTCACACCGCATTGTTGACAAGGGATAAATTGGAAGAAATGGGCTGGGAAACTCTCGAACACCCTCCTTAGAGTCCAGACCTGTCCCCTTGTGACTATTTTTTGTTTGCGCCCCTGAAAGAATCACTTGGAGGAAAACGATTTGAAAACAATGAAGACGTCGAAAAGCACGTGCGCGAATGGTTAAAAACTCGCCCTCAGTCTTTTTATGAACAGGGAATATTCAAGCTTCCAAATCGGTGGCAGAAGTGTGTAGATAATGCAGGAGACTACATTGAAAAATGTTGAAGGTATAGTTTCTGTATAATATTATTCAATAAATATAATTTTGAAAATTACCGTTTATATTTGATTCACCCTCGTATATGGACCTAGGTAATGCAGAACCCAAGCTAAGGGTACATATGAAATCAGAACCCTTGAAAAATATGTTTTTTTCAAACTAACGATGTCCAACTACTTACACGTTTCTCAAGACAATAATTTTTTTTTTATATATATATTTATTGAAATTTACAACTGTACAGAATATATACATCAAGTAAATACATTGACAATTATAATAACATGTTAAAACTGGAAAAGAACTACTCATCAGTAGCACTTTGTTAAAACTTCAACACTAGAAGGTCTCTAGGCCATCTTCGTTTCAGACGCCTTGGAGGATTATCAGGAATGGAGCGGGAAGCAAGTTGAGAAACTAACGGATTTGAGTGATTATGGAGCTTACTATGAAAGGATAGGTATCTGGTGTGGGCTAAATCAGCAACATATGGAACATTAAGATCTTTATGGATAAGTTTATTGGTGACAAAGTAAGGAGCATTGAAGATTTTACAAAGGATTTTGGATTGTAAGGATTGAATACAAGATGAATTAGATGGTTAAGTGGAACTCCAAAGCTCAACTCCGTACATCCAAATAGGTCTAATCACAGTTATGTATATGTGTCTTTTGTAATTAATTGGGAGCTTTGAACGTTTGTCTAGTAAATGTTGAAGTAGTGTGAAACGATGGGCAGTTTCTTGTCTTATTAGTTTTGGATAATAATTTAAAAAAGAAATTATTTCTAACTACTGTAAAGATATTCTAAAGAAAATAATACATATTTTTTGTTTTTAAATTAATTGTAATCCAAATATTTAGCAGACTAAACTCCCTAGATAGTTTTATTTAGTTTGACTTTGTAAGGGTCTACTATAATATTAAAATAGCTACAATAAAAGTTTTGCAAGACAGCTTTTTAATTTATTTTTTTCAAATTTCCATCATATTCAATACACTTCTCTATTCATTGAAACCAGTCCTTAAAATAGCTACACCAAGTTTCATCCAGATGTGAGGCACACTTGTGTGAAAAGAAAACTGTTTCATTTCAGCTTCCTTTTCACACGCAGGAGCAGAACAAAGTTACACTGATTGTGAGTCAATGTCTGGACTGTAAGAGGGGTGCGCAAGAAGCTTCAGTTGTCAAATGCTTGGTGCAGCCTCTGGAGCTTTGTCATGGTGGAGGTGCCTCTTGTCCATTATTGACTTTTGTCGCAGGTTTTTTATGGACTCCAAGACTTTGGGCAGGCACTGTTCAGAGTACCACTTAGCCAAGACTGTTTTTTGTGTCCAAAACGAAACACTACAATTCTGCTTAAAAATACAGCAATTTTTTTTTCAAGAGATCATGATTCTCTGATAGTTAAAGGGTGTATCCTCATTATCAAAGATCCAAATTTTGAGCCTTGGTCAGCAGGTAATAATAAGATAAGTCTCATCACCTGCCACTCAGCTGTTCACATACTGAGATCGATCCTCATCAAATATTTTCGGCACAGTCACATGATAGTTATTTGCTCTCCCATTAGTCTATGTAGCGCCTAAAGACAATTAAGTTTTAAAGAGCAAATGGTCACTCAGAATCCAATGAATTGGTAATACATAAAGGTGTAAGGTCTCCTCAATCTGTTAATATGTCACAGGTCTTGGTCAAGCATTTTCCTCACAGCAGTAATGTTTGCCTCTGTTACAGACATTCCTCAAAATGGCCTTCCTCCTCACTCAGTGTCCTCCAGAATGAAGGCCACTTTCAAATTCTCTGTACAACCTAAATATAGTCATAATATGTGGGCAATCATTATTCAAAGCAAGCTTTATTTCTTCTAAGCATTGTTCTATTCTTAAACCACATGCAAAATTATATTACTTTACTATATACTATTTACTACATGACCATGATACCATAGTTTGCACTTTAATCTGACACTGCTAATGAATAACTGACGACTGTGACTGCAACTACTATGCAGGCTTGGATACGTCTGAAAATGCAGTAACTTGCAGCTTCCTCAGTCTTCCTGTAGTCACATTGCAAAAATTTTATAGAACCAGTTGTATATTTTTTAGATCCTAAGAAAGAAACCAGTACAGACATAGAAGTCTAATTGGGCTTATGGAGACAGTGTACTTCGAAGGCAGCACTCCTGCACTCCTGATGGGATTTTGGTAACAAGTGGGGTACTCAGAATAGTATTACATTTTTACACTCAAACAATATAAATTATTTTTCTTGCGCAACCGAGACTAACAAATTATAAATCAAAAGAAAGATAATTTCTAAGAGAAATATGAAATGCCTTTGAACTCAATAAATAGCTATATGCTAAGAAAATTGCATTGTATTCGATACATATGTTTTATTATACACATACAGTGTTTTGTAGCATAAGAGATGATTAGAATATTGAATAATATGTAACAATAATCATTTATTACCACCTATCAAGTACAGTTGTAATTTTTCATTAAGATAACATGAGGGCTAACTGTAACATAGTGGGATGCCAAAATTCCACATTAAATGTAAAGGATGACATTAATTTTTATTATTTCCCTTGAGAGAAGAGCAAAATGGATTAATGCAACAGTTTCTTGTAGCATAAGAGATGACTAGAATATTGAATAACTTATAACAATAATCATTTATTACCACCTATCAAGTACAGTTGTAATTTTTCATCAAGATAACATGAGGGCTAACTGTAATGTAGTGGGATGCTAAAATTCCACATTAGGCTTGTTTTATATTATCCGACGCGACACGCAGTGGATCAGAAACGGCACGGTTCAGACAAATACATGGTGTATTTATATTATCAGTCATAGCGGGTTCTCAGTACAGACCAAGAGCACAGGTGAAGCTGAGATATTTTGTTTTTAATGATTTGTTGTTTATAGTATTTTACTTCATACTAGTGTTTAGTCATTATATTATGTTTGCCCAGTTTTCCATTGTTATTTTTCCACGATAAGAAGATAAAAAAGTCAAGAAAGTGCATGCACTAAATGTGGAACATCGAGTTGAAATTTTTAATTTGAATTTGTTTTGATTAGATTTTTTTTTAATAATTGCATATATTAAAGTTCTGTTTTTATATTCTTGTAATAATATAAAATGTTCAATGTGTTACTCCTTATGCACTCACTCAATTAATTTTTCATCATCCAGTTTTGCAAAAAAAAGTAAAAATGGAATCAAATTTAGTCTCAGAAAAAGAACCGGAACAGGGTACAGTCACTGCAGCACTGCACTGTCGGAGTTGGAAAGTAAATTATACTACGAAGAAGACATGTTAAGACATGATCCAACACGTGCCTGTTCCGACAAAATATTATTTTCGAACAATCTGCTATATATACGCAGACACATTAAAACTAACTATAATAATATTTGTCTTGTCTGAAACGTTACATTCCGCAACTTATCGTGCCGGATAATATAAAACAACATTTAAATATAAAAGAAGACATTAAAATTTATCATTTCCCTTTAAAACTTTATGAAAATGAGAGAAGAGCAAATTGGATTAAGCCTATAAATAGAGTTAAGTAAGTATAATTTTCTATATATTAATGTTATTTATTCTTCAGTTAACTCACATTCTAAGAGTGTGCCAGAGAGGGCTTGTATTTCAATTTAACAAAGATAAAATTAATAATTGGATAATATTTTCATTTTGATAACAAAGGTCATTTCCATAACAGATATGGTTCAATATTAATCTAATATTTAACTTTTTTTTAGTAGTTGTTTTAGTAGTAGTAGTTGAGTGCAAGAATCCTTTGGTATTATAAATTTAGAATTATTTTGAAACTTTTTTTTTGGGGGGGTTTTGTAACGTTTCAATTTCACAGCCCTGGATGAGCACTATAGAAGCCTACTCAGTAGTCTGTGGTTTGCAGAGCTCATCTTGTTGGAGGTAAAGTGAGTGATATTGAAATACATCCATCTTATGAGCTAAGTATTTTTCCATCGGTGTTCTGAAAAATGCCCAGATCTAAGACTGTCTCGAAATATGAAAGAATGCAGAAAATAAAAAAAACTCACACAACAGCCATTTGGACAAACTACATCAATGTTTTGGCTGGTATGGAAATTCCATCAGAAAACAGTAAATGCGATGCATCAGTGCAGGCTTCATTTGACTATGTTAGCTCACCATTTGATTTCATTTGTAGAAGTAATAGTCTTGACTATAAAAATGTTATTTCATTTTTAATGAAAATGAAACAAGGTATCACCATTTAGCGTTTTGGGTGTGGCTGCCTAATATGGATAATCTTTCTTCCATGGCAAATACATATTCACTTTTCACTAAAGCGATTCCCTTATTATGCTCAGATTTGCAATGATTCGTAAACAGAATTTTTTTAAAATCCAGTTTTTAATATTATGTTAACCACCTTATTGATTTCTTAAAAATAAGAAACTTGAAAACACTGGAGCAAACTAAAAACGTAAACTGACCAGACAAACATAGAACTCAAAAATGGCAGAGTACCCCACTAGTTCCAGAAATTGGCCACTTGGTAGCTAGAGAAAAAGTGCACAGTCCCCATTGTAACATATTTCCTTTTTTGGCATAAAACAAATCTTGATCCGTACTGTAGAAACTATGATTTAAGGGATGGACTGTTTTAAATGAGAAACACAGAAATAAAATTATAAACTGTAAGTGATTTTTTTTTCACGGTAAAAAAATTGTTTAGTAAATGAATTTATAACTATTGAGAAACACTAAAATAAAATACCTTTATGACACATCAATGGGTGAGATGTAAAAGTACTGAATGGGATGTCTTTTTCAAAAGGATTCCATTTTTTCAAGAATGGAACTGGCTTGCCTTCACCCCACATTAGTCTTACACCGTTGATATTCCTCGATCTGGAAAAAAAGATAATAACATAAATAAAATAAAATTAACTTTCGAGCTACTTTACATAGAGGAATTATAAAATCAATAACATGCTGAAACCTTATTTGCAATGATACTAAACTAAATGATATGATCATATGTAATAAAGATTTTAAAATTAACTATCAACCAATAAAATATACTCAAAAAGGCTCTTTTGAAATAATCAAGGTGTAAAGGAGAATTATATACACAAAATAAAATACAAAAGTGATGAATAGGGGTCACTTGTGGTGTAGTGGTTAGCATAGCAACCTACTAAACCCAAGATCGCGGGTTCGCAGCCCAGCAAATGACCTTAGGATTTTTTAAAGGGAGTAATAAATCCTTAGCTATACCCTCCTTCGGAAGGGACGTAAAATGGGGGTCCCGAGCCTGTGAGATGTCAGGTGCTCGATAAAGATCCCTATCCTAATTATTCCTGGATAGGCAAAATTTAGGACTCCCACCGTAGCATCGTCCGATTAGCCATAGCAGCATAAAGTGACGTTAAACGAAATAAACAAACAAAAAAGTGATAAATCCATGTCTGTCCAGAGATGTGTTTTTGCATCATTTATAATCTTTTTTTTTGGACATATTCTTTCATTATACTTCTTTGTATACTTTTAAAGTCCAACCTTAAAATTAAAATGTAAAATTTTAAATAAATTAAAATAGCTAAGTCCATTTTTAAATTTATGAAATATAATTTGTCTTAGCATCCAAACTGCTTCGAAGAATACCGAGAAAAATACATTTTGTTTATATTTACTGTATACAGCTTCAGAATGTTTATTTTTATAATAATATATAAACAGTAATAAAAAATGACAATAAATAAATTGTATTACAGGAATAACACTTTGAACTGTAGCAGGACGACTTCAGTTTAATTTTTTTCTTATTTTACAAAAACTTTTACCATTTTGCCAATTTTTCAAAATTATTTTGTGAACTTCACCACTTGCCATCATACCTTTATGCCTAACCATTTTAAATTTAAAATACGACACTCTAATATAGAAGGAAACCATTGGACTGAATATACATAGACAAATTATTATCTTTAGAGAAGAGTAAATATACAATTATTATTGTTTTTAATACTGTATGAAAGAATACAGTACCCAAGGAAATTTTTGGAAGGGAACCCTGGAGGCTCAAGGAGGAGGGGAAGACCTAGAAAAAGATGGTTAGATGACCAAGAGGAGAACCTCAGGAGCCAAGGTGTCGAAAGATGGAGACAGTTTTCTCGGGAGAGGAATGGGAGAAAGTGATGGAGGAGACCAAGGTCCCGCGAGTATCGTAGTACCACTAAAATAATAATAATAATAATGGAAGACACATCAGTTTGCTGTTTTCCTGTGATACTGGAATTATTTCGCTAATACACTTCAATAAATAAATTCTTTCTTTTGATCAACAATCAGCAATCCCTATTAGATCTTTTATTCCATATATAACAAATAAAATATACATTTATATTAAAGGAAAAAACAAAATGTGCAATGAATAGAAATGTGAAAAATTACGGTCTCTAAGTGAGGGTAAACTAAAAAAATAAAGAATAAATATTTCATATTTAGAAATAAATATCATAGTTTAAATTAAGAATAAGGTGCATTATTATATTTAATAAATGTGGAGTTATCTTTCAAAACTGAACATGTGCACTTTTGGTCAAATATATATATATTTTTTTTCTGATTAAGCCTTGCGAGCTGCAAACACTACTATACTTTGTTTTCGTTAGTAGACATCTATCAAGGATTTAAATAATATAATTGTTTTGGATTTAACAGCAGGAGGACTGGTGAAGGTTTTATGCTATTTTTAAAAACTTTTCTGAAGTGAACATGTTTAGTTTTGAAAGACAACTCCTCAAATGTAATGCTTTAGTATACTAACTCAATAGGTTAACAAAATACAGCACTGAATATAAGCAACTCCTTAAGTGTATTTACTATTTATTTATGGTAACTTTTAATGGCATTTCTCAAATATTTAAGACTTAATGTTTGTACAACAATTCCATGTTTATTATAAGTTATTATTTCAAAATATTTAAATTCCATTCTTTAAGTATTGAAGCTCTTAAGGCTAAATGTTCCCTCACTCTAGTGTGTTTCTGCCTCAAGAGATCGCAGCACCTATGGGGTCAATTGTAGATTCCTCCTAATTAAGAAACCAATAGACATTTTTTAGATCTGGAAACGGATTTATTAATAAAGTGGACATAGAATTTGATGTATCTATTTTAGAAGGCCATATATGTGATATTTACAATTTTAGGTTCAAAAAAACTACTTTCTAGTATTTTTTAAAGAAAAGTCAACTAATAGACAAGTGTAGAATAATAAAATATAAATATTGGCGAAAAAATTTTTTTAGTTATATGAACAACATCAGCCGAAACCCATAAATACGAATTTCTATGTTGTTGTTTTTTCAGGTAGCATCTACATCTATCATGACTAGAGTAGCCTCAAACTACAAATCTAAAATTACTTTTCAATTACTTTTGTTTTGGAACTCAAAATAGAATTTTCACGATCCAACTGAAAATTTCGAAAAAAATTTTTTTTTTTATTAATTTATATAAAACTAGTTGAAAAAAAAAAGGAATCCACAAACAATAAAGTATTATCTATTCCTATTACTAATAAAAAAAATCAAATTACTTATGCTATATTACTGCAGATTCAAAAAAATATATTATGACATTATTATTTTTACATAAATGTTGCTTATTCTTAATAAGGAATAATTATATTATGAGCTGTATTCATTAAAATTATTTACATTTTTAATATCCAAATCAAAAAGCTTTAGTACTTTTACTGATTTCATATAAAAGTGATGAGAACAAAAAGTTATTGAATTTTTCAATTGAATGAGTTCAATAAAATAACACCAATATATTTTGTGTTGCTGATTTAAAAAAAAAATATTGTATAAAAAATAAAGGACCTTTGGTTTTTTAAATATGATATTAACCTTACAAATAATAAACAATACTATCAAGTTTGTCTGGGCTTTGCAGCCAGTTAAATTACTTTAACATGTTTGGATTTCAAAACAGGTCGTGGTTTTTAATGTGCTGGTTTGGCTATTTTACGGAACTTGATCATAACTTAGTATATAGGTTCTTATAGTAAATTTAATGAGCATTCAGATGAAAAAAAGAAATTTCGGATCGAACAATCAGTTTCGGAGCTGTAGCGAAATGACTGGTGATAAAGGTGTTTTCGTAGAGAAGTGCGAAGCTAGTCAAAGAGTGTTGAAATGAGGGTGTAGAGTGCATGAAATATGCTATAATTTTTGACATCATAGCTTCACTAGGAGTAATTAAAAGGTAAACCTACTAAAAGTCACCGACCCTGGAGGTTGAGCTATGGGTGGAGGGAGGGGAGAGGTCCCAATTTCGTATTTTTCGATCTTATCCCGAAAACAGTGGACTCAAGAAAAATGTGCTACAAATCGAAATTAAAGCTAATTGAATTTCCTATAAAATTAATTCTATACATATTTGTCGAAATTCCGACGGTTTTCGAGATATATATTATTAAAAATCGATAATTTTAGAAATGAAAAAAAATGTTTACCTCACTTTTTGTTAAACATTTGCTTAAAATACCAGAAACTTACCTATGAAATGAAAATAAATTCAACGCTCTACTCTACCATTTTGATTATGTAATTTTTTCTGAGGAACAATCAGGGAAAGTACTAGAAGCAAAAGTATTACAAAAAGTGAGGTAAAATTTGTTTTTTTCCCGAAAATCACCGATTTTCAATAACGTATGTCTCGAAAACCATTAGAATTTCAACGTAAAACGTATGATAGAAAAATGAGTTTTATATCTCAGGAATATGCGCGTCAGGAAGGGAAAGAAGGAAACTGCCTATTTAAACTAGCCTAAAAATTTATTAACACTGTAATTTATTTGACTTATAGCCCAACAAAATCAGTTAATTACTTATATGCTAAGGTATGTGGGCAGGTATGATAAGGTATGGCTCCGTAAAATTTAGCGGCAGAGTTATGCAGGTAGTTCAATACATTATAAGCGTTTTATTAGACGTCGGCAGATAACTAGCCTGATTGATCTATTAAAATTTTGTAAATATTAAATTGATTTAATCATTGTGTTAGTTATAGGAAAAATAATTTCTTCATGACTGGGAAAAACTATAGATCATGGATATGTATACCTACATATCCTATAACCTACCACTTTTACCAGTTTACATTTTAGAATTAAAAGAATCAAATCATTTTGAACAACTAAATTAAATTATAATTAATTAAATAAAGCCCCAACACTTATAAATTGCTTCTTCTTTTTTTTTTTTTTTTTTTTTTATTAAACCAACATAGCGCCTGAACGGAATGTCCTAGAGACAAATATTACATAAGAAAATTTTTTCATTAACTTTCTGATTAGGTAATAATTGGCAAATTTTCATTTCAAGAAACAACAACAGAGCTACTGTATCAAAAAGCTCAAACACTTAAAAAATTATGTCAAACCATGACTTTAGTCATTCATACCAATACAGCTCCTAAATGATATGTTCTATTTCTACTGCTAGCAACCGGTGCACCGAGGGGTAAAGTTATAATTTAGTCAACCAAAATTCAGTTTCATAAAATGCAGCGGAGGTGCGAACATTATTCCAGTTGGCAATTCTAATTACGGACATAAATCGTCTCCCTGGTTAATTGAATTGGAGTTAAGTTCATTTTGCTTGGCATAAAAAGTAACTTGGTTAGTGCATAGTTCAGTGCTACCTGTTACCGAACAAATGTTTATGACACCCAACTATTTATAATTCCATTATAGTTTGTGAGACCAGAAATATATATATATATATATATATATATATATATATATATATATATATATATATATGCTATTGCATAATATTATTAATTAAAATATAGGTTAAGGCTTTAAAAAAACAAAAAAAAAAAAAAAAAAAAACGAAAGATTTAATATCATTTTTTAACCCAAAATTAGAAAAGTAAATAATTTTAATGAATACAGCTCATAATATAATTATTCCTAATTAAGAATAAGCAACATTTATGCAAAAATAATATGGCATATTTGTTCATAATATATATTTTTTTAATGTGCAGTAATATAGCATAAGTAATTTGAATTTTTGTATTAGTAATAGGAATAGATAATACTTTATTGTTTGTGGATTCCTTTTTTTTTAAAACTAGTTTTATATAAATTAATAATAAAATAATGTTTTTATTTATATCCTTTTCCCGTTATATATGAACAATGTTGTAATTCTGCCAATAAAATTATCATTGGGGAAGTGAAATAGAACAAAAGTTGTAGACCCTCCAAAATAAGGCTAGCTGAAGGAAGTCTTTATACCAGGCGGCGGAAGGTAGGGGATTAGTGTTTATAATCGCTTATCCTCTGCCATACTTCGAAAGTGTTTTTTCCTAATTCCTTCTTATATTTTGATGCACCCCGCATTTTTAAATATATCTACAATAAGTATGCAGTGTTTTTGGTTATACAGTTTTAATTATTGTTTACTTTTATAATTTTTCGAAATTTTCAGTTTGGATCGTGAAAATTCTATTTTGAGTTCCAAAACAAAAGTAATTTTAGATTTGTAGTTTGAGGCTGCTCTAGTCATGATAGATGTAGATGCTACCTGAAAAAACAACAACATAGAAATTCGTATTTATGGGTTTCGGCCGATGTTGTTCGTATAATTAAAATTTTTTTTTCGCCAATATTTATATTTTATTATTCTACACTTGTCTATTAGTTGACTTTTCTTTAAAAAATACTAGAAAGTAGTTTTTTTGAACCTAAAATTGTAAATATCACATATATGGCCTTCTAAAATAGATACATCAAATTCTATGTCCACTTTATTAATAAATCCGTTTCCAGATCTAAAAAATGTCTATTGGTTTCTTAATTAGGAGGAATCTACAATTGACCCCATAGGTGCTGCGATCTCTTGAGGCAGAAACACACTAGAGTGAGGGAACATTTAGCCTTAAGAGCTTCAATACTTAAAGAATGGAATTTAAATATTTTGAAATAATAACTTATAATAAACATGGAATTGTTGTACAAACATTAAGTCTTAAATATTTGAGAAATGCCATTAAAAGTTACCATAAATAAATAGTAAATACACTTAAGGAGTTGCTTATATTCAGTGCTGTATTTTGTTAACCTATTGAGGTAGAAAGTAGTTTTTGTGATCCTAAAATTGTAAATATCACATATATGGCCTTCTAAAATAGATACATAAAATTCTACGGAAATATGGAACAAAATTAACTTTACAGAACCAAAATCGGAGATTTGAGGAGGAATCTAAATTTTGTTTATTTTGGCACGCTACGTGATGGCAACATTTGGTACTACAGAGGGGACATTTAGCCTTAAGGGAGAAACGATTAAAAAAAAAAAAGAAAAGTTGGGTCCTCTCGAGAGATACATTTTACTTCCTAATGACATTGTTTAAATAAAATAATAAAAACTTATGATAACCATGACGTCATGTATAGTCATTTTAAGGCTTAAAATTGTGACAAATGTCATGAAATATTGCCATAAATACCTAATATAGGAATTTAAAGAGAATATATATAAACACATACACATCAATATATTAATCTCCTAATAAAAATTATATAACATGTTCACAATTACAATTGAATAAGACAATACATTAAAAAATAAAAGATTAGTTAGTAGAAAATAATAAATCATAGCTTCTCAATAGAGAATAACAATTAAATAATACTCCAGTAACCATTATTTTTTTTTATTACTTTGTACATATTGAATTTTATACCTTGGTTCAAAATTGCCAACTCTAAAACCATTTGCATTTGTACAAGGTGGCATACCAGCTAAACGTTCCTGAATAGGTCTTACAAGGCATCCTTTAACTATATTTGAAACACCAGTTGCTAAACCATCTAAATGCCTATAACAAATATTAATATTTCATATTTGTTTGAAAATTTCCAATCTATCTTACTAATAAATTTAAATAATTACGGAATAAGTGATGTTGTAGGGTAGGACAATTCTCCAACAATAATTGTGTCAACCATGCCAACTGGGGTTTTTCTTAAATCCAATTGTTTCAGTGCAATGAAATCATATTTAATAGTATATAAATACTTATCAGTTAAGATGACTAATCTTTCTTTTTCACTATCCCAGAAGCTAATTCTGAAAAGTCATTCAGAATTAAATAGGATGATTATAATTAAACTAATATGACATAAGAGATTCAATCATACTCTGTAAGGAGCCAACAGCCTATAATACATCCATCATCTGTAGATAATAATTCTTTCTTACATTCTTCAATTGCTGATGAGACCAAACTATTACGAAAACAAAAATAGTCCTTGGCATTTTCTCCAGACCAGGGAACCAGTGCAAGTGAATTAGGTCTTGCTTTACAACACACAAAAATGTTAGAACTAAATAGATGCCAAATCTCTCAAAATTTTAAGCACTTAAAAAAAAAAACAACAAAAAAACCTTTTTTAGGAGCTGTAGGAATGATGGCTTCAAACGAACCATTTTGGAGTGGGTCTTCCAGCCTATCAAGACCGACTTTAGTTTTGTTTATTTTGTTAGAACTGTCTCCATCTATTTCCAACATTGCCCTTTCAAATCCTCTTTCTGGACCGTCTTCTAAAGTTAAGGGAATTTCTTCATCTTTCATAGTGCCCACAGACAGGGCAGACTCAATCAATACAGCCTGACAGTAGGTTATCTATTGTTTACAATGTCTCCTTATCAAACTGTTTTCTTAAATATACGGTTTTAATACTTTCATCTTATGCTTAAGTTATTAGGCAAAACAGATAATTGCTTTAATTGTTACTTTATTCAAATGAATTGCGTAAATTAATTTTATTTAGACATGTTTGTATTTCAAGCATAAGGATTCTGATTGTGTGTTTAATATCATTTAAAAAATGATTATTCTATTTATTGAATATATTTTTTCGATTCATAGAACCAACTGTTTTGAAATACCAAAAATAAAGTTTAAAAAAAAACTCATTATTTATTTAAGCTCCCCTTCTGATCAAAATTCATTTTTATACTTTTTCCTCACTAAGGATTCTTAGAATTTAAAATCTTTGTCTATTTTATGTAAATTTGAATGGAAACTTTGGATTAAAGAAATATATATGCAATTATAAGTATTAATAAGCATTATTTCAACTTTAGTATATAAGCCGCAGAAGTGACAAAAATATTACAATCGACACAAATCAGACTTTTAATTGCTCTGTTCTTTATTTCTGTGGTTTATATTGGCACATTAAGAGTTACTGATTATATGAGCATGTGATAGAAAATTCAAAAACTAAAATTAAAATAATTTTTTTTTTCATAACTTGGTGTATTTGGAAGTGCCTTAGTTGTACACGAAATAATGCCAATAAGTCATTAAATTATGATTAAGCCGGTTATACTCTTTGTATGAAATGTAATTTGCTCTGCCCTTAGCTGATAAGTAACGTTAATAGAAGTTAAATTGTTTCGTGAGAAAACGCCACTTCTTTAGATACCCTTCTAGATAGATTAGAATCTATCCATTTTCTAATTTAAACAAACTCCCTCTATCTCAACTAACTCCGCGCACTGATAATGAAGGAAAGGGGAGGGAGTTAGTTCTAAGCTAGCAGACCACTGTGGCGGGTTCCACACTATGGTGCTCTTTAAGGTAAAGATTTGTTTATCAACTTAATTAGAATAATGTGAAGAACCATATTTAAAAATTAAATTAATTCCAATAGATTTATGAGATTTTTTTTTTATAAATACCGGTTTTCTAATTATATGTTATGATCATCAAGTATTATCTATTTAAATTTACAAATCTATCAGCGTGTCTCTGCTTTTCATATCCGTATAATTTAACATTATATTAAGAAGTCTATTATGTGCTGTTCACATATATGTACAAAATTTAATATTGAGAAATTTCAACATCTTTAGTGTGATTAATACCATGTTTATAAATTTAAATTCTTCAAAGCTTTGAATTCGTGGAAGACGTTATGTACTCTTATCTCATTTCTAAGCACAAGTTTGTCAGAAAATTGTTGTTTTTTTTGGCTTTTAAATAACTTAAATCGGTTCCGAATTAAATGAGCAATAATTATATACTGAAAAAGGTCCTTAGACTCACATACCAAATCTTAGCTTTAGTTAATTAATTATACATAAGTCCCAGATAATTATTTAAGTAGGTATCTAATTAATTAAAAATTCTCTAATAAATGCATTTTTATTAGAACCACCGTCAAGCAGAATAATACATAATTAATATATAATACATAAGCAGTATTTTGCAATAATAATACATAGTGTTAATATTAAATCATAGAATTTAAAGTGTTGATTATGAAAAGCTCTGCATGCTACTACATACTAAATTTAAACGTTACTTTTAATCGTTTGTTGAGAAACATTGTTTGATTTTAATTACTTGTAGTTTATGTATCCTTGCTTTCCCACTTTTTCGCACCTTATGTATCGTTTCTGGAAATAATGATCAATATCAAAGAAATATCAGTACAATATCGGCTCATCTCAGCCCCGTTCTCTGAGAATACACGTTGGTCGTTTACCTCTTGAGTGTTGCAAACGGAAGCCAACAGCTGTGCTTTACCTATAACAGCAATATTTTATTAATGTATCATTAGTAATTACAAACACCATCTTTTTTTTTCCGCTCGGTAAAAATATTGCTAAGTCTCATAATTTATAGTAAAAAGTGCGTTGGTAAATTCATGCCAGTTCATTTGCCCTAGTTGAGTACATACAGACGTTAAGCCCAATAAAAAATATGTATAGTGATATTTATCCATCTTTTTTTCTTTCAAATGTAAAAAAATATCATTTAAAAAAAAAAACAACAACTTACAACTATAAACTATATTTAATTTCCCACACGATATACCCTATTGATTTTATTTGTGAAACCTACCATTTTGGCATTAATAAGAATTGAAGTAGGATTTGAAATCAAATGAAGGAGCTTATGCACTACTGTCCTTTTTTTTTTTTTTTTTTTTTATCGTTGGTTTGGCAAAAATACTTACAAAGAATAACATATCTGGAATTTAATTTAGTTAAGTTTTATAATAGGTTGTTTTTGTTTATTTATGTTGAACTAAAGTTAATAGAAATGGACAATTGTTCACTAGCGGCTACATCAAATTTCTAATTTTCAACTTCAGTATTCAATGGCACCTAAATAGTTGGTTGGGTTAAGAAAAATCTTGGTGTTTATTATACATATTTCTTATGTTTATTTTTTCCCTGGATTTTCCCCGTTTAACTACTAAGTTATTGCACTCTAAGTTTTTATTTATTTTTCTTTTCTGTACGATACATTTTTTTGAGGGGGTGTTAATGAAAATTGCCGGTGCGAATAACTCGCCTCGGCGCAGTAAAAATGGACTGTATAGAATTTAATCAAAGCGAGGTTCTGCAACTTTGGGGAGATGTTAGCGGGAAAATAATTCAACCAAAAAATACAGATAAGCGCACTCACCTGGTTGCGGTCGCCTTCTAGTTCTCGCGGGGCCCCTGAAGTCCTCACAGACAGGCGAACGCTCCTTGTGGCCTGTAAAACTTGATTGAACTCTCCTCCGCTGCTATCACCACTCATTAAAGTCAAAAGGAAAATTTTACTGGTTGTAGCACGAAAGGAAAACACTTTTAACATATAAAAGATTCTCGGAAGGCTATGTGAGCCTTGAGCATGTAAACTAGGAAGACCATGAAGTCTTGGACAAAAGTAGGTGCATCCAGGGCAGAGTGCAGGAACAGAGTGACCGAGAATGGTCCTGAGGGGATTAAGATTGCGATTAGAACTCCCGCATATTAAACTTTGCGAGAGTTAATAAAGTCAACTGCCCTCTGGTTGGCAATAGGAAAACTAAGTAAAGGGCCGGTTAATGAGGGAAGTCGGTAGAGGGCGTCACTTGAACTAAATTACAATTTTCTCATTCCCCCTTAACACAAAAGCGCCGATCGGCGCGAACAGGGGGGAAGTTTTAAATTCCAATTCAGTATCTCCCCCCCCCCCCAAAAAAAAAGAAAATGTAAGAATTATTTTATTTTATAAACCTTTTATTTTTGGTAGCTTAATAAGGTATTAGATAGGATGGAAGGTATAGATATAGGAGGATCATGATATGAGTTATATAGAATGGTAAATTATTCTAGGACCTTCTTTCTCTTATCTTCAAGTATAAATACTTGGGGTCTTTTGCACTTGTCCCCTTTTTCCTGAAGAAATTCTATCGCTTTTTCTTTTGTATTTACTCGACGAATTAAATCGAACAAAGACATGTCGCGTATAATAATAATTTTTTTTTTCAATTTTTTTGTTTTTTATTTAACTATTAAATAATAGGAACAATACAAACGATCTCTCATTGACATGTTATGAAGGTTACTCTTAACCCAAACATATGATAACAAACTCAAAATTAAATGCTGGGAACAAGTGCAAAAGACCCAATACTTGAGTTAACATTTTGAAGAGTAAACCTTTTTTGGGATAGGGTAAAAAATGAAAACTCGCGTCATGTAGATTTAGTACCCTAAGCCCATAGATTTAGATTTACTATCTAGATTTAGATCTGTTTACTATCTTACCCAAGAGCTAGAGACTTGAAACATGGAATATATCTTATGAGTGGATGACAATGTGATTAGGACACTCTCGGAAGACGACTTTTGAAATCTTCCTCCGTTCTTTTCCTTATAATTCTTTAACGGAACGAGCTACGATTATCATAGATATTCCGTTTTAAACCGAAAGAACCCTGCTAAATCCCGTTCTATGTAGCATAGTCTAGATCTAGCATTTTTACTTTTTTAAACATTTTAATACGAAGTCGGAAATCATCTCTGTGAAACTTTGGATTAATTTATTTTTGCAAACTGAAATCACTAGTTAAATTATGAAGATGCCAAAATGAGGCCTGGTTCATCCTTTTTAAAACGGTATCCCATTTGGAACCGGTCTGCTAACCAACAGGACAGTTTACACTAAGATGGTCCAGCTCTTGGCATATGCAGATGTTATACGGCGTCATAGGCCGGTCATTGGACTCGGTCAGAGGGTTTCTATGCCCTGTTGGAGGCCGCCAGAACACTTGAGCTAGAGATGAATGAGAGGAAGACAAAGTTCATGGTCACCGATCTTTACCCTTTTAACTTCGAGAAAGTGCCCTAATTCACCTGTTTGAGTTCAATGATGACGAAGATAATGCACCTGAGGTGGAGGTAAAGGAAAGAATATGGAAGGTGCTACTTTTGTGTTGGCAAGAAACTCTCCTCTCGCCTTCTATCCCGGCAGTCCATGCTCCATCTGTACTAGTACATTACTCTGCCCAGTTTTGTAGTATGACCCCCTTGTCTTAGAAAGAAGAATCCTTCGAAGAATCTTATGTGCAGTTTATCTTTATGGAAACTGGAGAAGAAGAACAAACAACGAGGTCTTCTCAAAATATAATGAAGCAGGTGTTGTTCATTCCTTGAAGATTAGAATATTGGAGGATGACGCTATTCCTAAAAAGATGTTGGTAGAACCACTCTATGACACGAGAAGAGGGGGAAGACCGAAACTGAGGTGGTCGGATGGTGTGGCCAGAGACGCGAAGGATATCCTTGCAGTAAGGAACTGGATGGCGGCTGCATAAAACAGAAGATTTGGGGAATCTGGTGGAGGCCAGTACTCTTCACCGAGTTGTAGTGCCAAAAAAAAAAAAAAAAAAAAAAAAAAAAAAAAAAAAAAAAAAAAAAAAAAAAAAAAAAAAAAAAAAAAAAAAAAAAAAAAAAAAAAAATCCCATTGGAAATTGTGGCACGTTCCGTTGAGAAGCTATGACGTGAAGAAGAGCGACGGATGGGAAAAATTAAATTTTCTAAAAGTTATCGATTGGCATTGCTCGCGTGACTTGCATATTAATTAAACAATTTTGATTTTATAACCTTTGATATTTTTCGAATCAATTATTTGTGGCAGCAATCTGTTTTTACGCAAGGGGAAATTATTAAGATCGAAATAAAATAGGACTGTAACAAAAATCGTATGTAAAATACATAATTTTCAGATAAATACCCATTTCATGAAACAGCAAGCATAATTTGTTTCATTTTTAAAATAATATTTCTTCTACTTCTCCTCTCCTTTTATCTTTGGAATTATTTCGGAATGTAGATTAGTCAAACAAGTTTACACTTCGCAGCGTATGGTCCTAAGCACACCTACATTCATTTTTTTTCTCCTGTATTTATTTTTAAAAATTAAGTCTTTCTCATAACTGAGCTAATTTTAATTTCGAACACGCTCCTTAAAACCCATCATCGCTTAATCCGTATCCTCCATGGTTGGTCGGTCATATGCTCTGTACAAAAGGTTTTTTTATGTAACATAGAAGGCCCCAACTCTATTTTATTTGCTACTTTTGGAATGGAATAAAAACATCACGGCTGATTAGCAGACCGGAAACTAAGGCGGAAGCTGCTCCATTGTGCTCACAGGAAGACCCTGGACGTTGCAGAGGATGCCAGTCCACCGCTGGCTGTGAATACTGATCCACTAGCGACAGTTAATCTTGTGCACGTGAGCAATTGTTTACAATTTAACACCTTTCTTATTGAATATTCATTGCACTTATTTGCACGAATTGATTTCGTTTGAACATTTATCCATAAGACACTTCTTACTCGATCCATTTGAAACTTTATGGCAATCTCAAACATGGTTTTTTGTTGTCATCATGTTATAGAATGACAAGTATTATTGTGGTACGATATAAGGTTTATGAAAAATAGCAAGAAATATTTAGGTTATTGCTTTTTACTTATAAATTCCTTAATCACCAAATGCAAAAATCTTGTATTTGTTTGTAGTTTTCCTACAAGTGAACTTGATGAATACTGGTAGAAATTAAAAAAAAAAATAATAAAAAATATGGATAGGATATTAAAAAATATTTGGAATAAATACAAGGAAATAAAAAAAAAAATGTTAAATAACATATTGTAATGTCTCTAATTAACTTTTATATAAGAAATCTTTAAAGTTTTTCGAAATTATAATATATTTCATTATACCTATGGAATATAGAATTAAAATAATCTCTGGACATACTTCATGGAGTTATAACGCTCGTTACAAGAACTAAATTATCTGTATTAATAAAAAAAAAAAAAATAAATAAATAAATTGTTTCTTTCTATGCAAAGCTTCTTGTTGTGATTGTCCAATGATTTCCAATTGGATACAATAGACGATAGTACTCATAGTCTTTGTTGATAACTAATTCATAACCAACTTGACTTATTTTGGCTGTTAAAGAAGGGTTTTGGAAAAATATTCTTGATATATTTCCGGTATTACTGGAACCGTATCTCTGCTTTACAAAATCAACTTTTATCCTTAATTCAGTGATTTATTCCTGAATTGATAATCCATTATTCGTTCCTTTGAGGCTTATATTTTTGGAACAGTAGATTCCAGGATATAGCATAGGTGATGGTGAATATATTCCATAAATTTAATTCTAGCATGAAGTGGAAAAATTCCCAACTTAACTGCCTCTTCTTTGCGAAACTTAGGTTCAACTCTTGATATGTAAACTTATCCCTATTAAAATAAACCAATTTTAATTTTTGTTTGTAATTAGGATAAAACACTTATTAATTGTAGCACTCATTGAAGTTAGAAAAGCATCCGATTCCAAAGAATACTTCCCAAAAATGAAAACTAAAGTTTATAATGACCCGTCACTAAAAACTACCTCAAATTCATCGGAATATTTTGTTTTAATAATGAGAATATCCATGTTTATACTCTTTTAGAAGAATTCAGACTGATAACTGTTTAAATAAACATTGAGACCACGAACGTACTATCCCAACTTTGTAAACAATCCTTGTTTTTATGTATAATTGTCACCAGATGTCAATTAAATTTATAGTGCTATTAACTAGTAGTATAAGCTTTAAGAAAATGCCAAGTTTTCACCGGATCTCCGGTTACTTCTTCCCTTTTCCTCTATTAAATTTGTTGATATTATATATTATACTTAGGACCTATCTAATTTTTTTTTTTTCACTTTTCTTTAATACTTGAGCTACAAAAATGTCAAGTTTATTGGTTTTATCTATAAAAATAAATCCGCAGTAAGCCAAATTGTAGCTCAATAAAAATAGGCCATTTTTGGGTTGAGTAATATTGTCCAACTTCAGAAGGTCTCAGAGTCACAAATAAAAATAAAATTGAAAAAAAAAAATTGGAAATGTTTTCTCCAATAATGAACACAATAGCCCATCAAACACGACAAAAATAGCCTAAACATTTTAAAAGTTTTTTCCGCGTTTGTCCCACTGTGTGTCGTACAGTTATTGGTTTTGAAATAGAAAACATCAATATCATCGTAAGATGTAGTCAAAGGCATATAAACTAGGTATCAAATTAAACGTGAAGAAGTGTACTATTCATGGTTCAAGTATTAACAAAACGTAATTTTCTTAAATATCAATTCCAAAGTTCCAAAGTTCATGTTCTTTTAAAAAAAAAACTTACATAATCTTAAACAATAGAACTTACACATTTTTGCACTGTTGGTCAAGATTAGTCTATGAGCAATTCACTAGAGACTGACACTTCAACAGTTCAAAAGAGCAATGAAAAGGTTTAAGTAATAGCATGGTAATCCCCAAAGCAAATATTTACTCACCTAACTACTTTTATATCGTCCGATTAGCCATAGCAGCATAAAGTGACGTTAAACGAAATAAACAACAAAACAACTACTTTTATAATTAGGTGAGTAAATATTTGTATAAATGTATTTATACTGCTGCCATGGCTGGCACCGGTCAACGCCTAAAAAAAATATATTTTTGAGGTTTCTGTCATGATAAGTCTCCCGAATTCTGATTGTTCCTAAAAATAGAGGAGGCCGATGATGATAGGAACCTGGTTGCGAGTTGTCACTTCTTTCCCGGCTGCAACTGATAGGACCTGCCAGGGGGAATGGCATCACTGTATTTTTGTATAGCCCTACCACTTCCCTATTTCGAGGAACAATCAGAATTCGGGAGACTTATCTTGACAGAAACCTCCATAAAATATTTTTTTTATTATTTTTTTTTTAGGCGTTGACCGGTGCCATGGTAGCAGGGCCGTTTCATGTTCTTCTATGAATAGCATGACGAATTATATGTGTGAGCTTAGGGAGACCTGTCATGACAGGTTTAGTTTAGTGTCTACTCACAGCAGTTCTAGTGATTACTTCTGTTAACAATGTCCGCGGGGCGAGAATTCGATAAACATTTTATAGTAGTGTTAAGAGCTCGCCTGTTTGTAGAAAACCACACACCCAAACTACCTCAACAAATATAAAAGAAATACCATGATTGACGAGCTCCTGGAATATTTCAAAGAAAAGAACCAACAAGTTACTAGAGATTATGTTTATTATTATTTTTTTTACAAACTTACAAATTCAATACCATGTAATATTTCATTATTTATTTTGAATTTCCGGTCGAGACACGATCTGAGGTTTTAAGATCTATATTATATCATTATAATTAAAGCTTAATAATTAGTAAATAATATGAAAACGTAATCAATTTTCAGATTAAAAATACAATTATGAATTCTATTTAAAAAAAAGTAATTTTTTTTATTTAATTCAAATTATAATATAAAAATATATAAACGAAAAAAACAATTAATAATAAAATGGAGAAAACCTGGGAAGCTACTTACACTACTGGAAGCTCAGTATTCTTATTGAAATATACGGGTTAAATTCGATTTTCATTGATGTTAGATAATAAATTATTATATTTTTGACAAATATTAATTCTAAGGTATTTGTTAAAAGTGCGAAATTCATATTTCATTAGAAACGCAATTGAAAGTTTGGAGTTTTTTTCTTAATCCACAATTGATAAAATCTTTATTAAGATTTTAAACTTTTAATAAATTATTGCTCATCACGACCAGGTGATTTTCAGGTTTTGTTTTAATATTTGCTAGTTTTTACTTTTTTTTTTTTAAATAATCATTTCAAAATATATGCTCTTAACATAAGTTAAACGAAATTAATTGGTGTAAAACGTGTCAAGGTAATTTACTATACACATTATCTGATAATTGGTAGCCATGTTTTTGTTAACAGAATGAATAATAAGTTGTACCTTAATTTTCCATCTGCACTAAAGATGGCCATCAAAGTTATGGCCGAAACGTTGGCAAAATAAAAATATGGTCAGTTAATATCAAACGTTGCCTAATTTATGACTGATCACTCTCAACATCGTATTATTTTTACGAGTTTCATATCAGCGTTTAATATTATAATGTTACGGGCCACTGGGGGTATGACTAATCAAATCACAATTTAAATACTAAACACTAATTTATTTACAACTTAATAAATACAAATGGGTCCCTTAAGCTACTTAATCTAATAACAAATGTTCTTAGGTCTAATTACACTAATATGTATATTACACAATACTTATCTTTAATATCTTAATACTAGATGTCACAATTATACATTACACTGACACAGAGACTGTTACTACACTCACTGACACTGTTAATCACTGTCACTAACTCACTGACTGAACTGTCACTGACACTTGACTGATTGATCGTTACTTGATCACTGACACATGGATACTGCCTCAGACTCCTGACTGACACTTGCCCGACCGATCACTCACTGACCCCTGTCACCTCAATACTGACTCCTAGGCTGAAAGTCGGCCTATTTAAAGCTCCGCCGAACATTCTAGATCTGGCCAGATTACAGATCTAGGGCCTTCTGGGGCGCCGTGACCCTTCCAGGCCATTTACCGCCCTTTTAGGCTACCTGCTCGCCCATGCCCACGGCACCACCAAATCTAGGCCACCCTGGCGGCCTTTCCAGCTACCTGCCCCCGGGCCGCCCAGGGCACCCTCATCCTCACCAGACCGTAACACTGCCCCCTTCTTAAAAGTGCTCTGCCCCAGAGCACGGTTTGGAGCAATTAGATGTGATGAGCTTCTTTCGAAGTAGTCGCCGTTTGATCTCCAGGGGTTAAATGTGCACACCAATATGACTATCCCAGAGTTGGCAAATGTCTCTTCAAGCATGTGTCTTACGGTCTTCCATTCCAGGCCGTCATATCCACAGCCCAACTTGGGGATGGCGAGCTTAGTGACATGCAGTCCTGAAAGCTGGCTGCGCAGGTCGTTGAGGCTTCGCTGTAGTGCGCCGTACGTTGATTTCTGATGGGAGGCACGCTTGGTAACCAAGTAAAACAGATGCTGGCCTCCGTAAGTTTGGTGAAGCGCCCTTCCAACACTGGGTCCTTGCTGTTCTAATTCTTCAGTTCCGGCAAACTTCTTCCTGAAAACAGTTGCGATCCCTCGAGAGTTTCTCAGATCTTCAGGGACGCAATGGACCAGAGCATAGTCCACTGGTAGAGAAAAGATGTCTCTGTAGATTGTTTGAGTCACTCCACGAGCACCTAAAACTTCAGGCCACGCAACTGAGTCGTTTTTGGTCTTAAAGTGAGAGAGATGCCTCACTTGTTGGTCTTCGGTTGGGCCATGATCTCCTTTGAATGGGGCCAGTCTATTAAAGTGGACTACCTTGGGTTTTCCTCTTGGCTGCTTCCTGATCCTATAGATGATGTCATTAATCCTGTCGATGATCTCATACGGGCCATCCCAGGATCTCTGAAGCTTGGGTGAATAGCCTTGCCTTCTCCGGGGATCATATAGCCATACCAAGTCCCCAGGCTGGAAGCCACCTTTCTCTCCCCTGATGTCGTAACGCTCCTTCATTCTGTCGCTTGCTTCTTGAATGTTTGAACGAACCTTTTCGTGGATAGCATTCATTCGCATCCTTAGATTCGTGACATAATCTTCCCCGGCGACTTCTTCATCAGGCTTGAAACCAAATTTCAGATCACAGGGCAAGCGAAGTTCTCTGCCAAACACCACTCTGGCGGGGGTCTGCCCTGTCGTTTCATTAAGTGAACTGCGGTAGGCTAGAAGGAATAGGTGAAGGTACTGGTCCCAGTCCCTTTGGTGGTCGGAGACAACCTTAGACAAATACCGACCCATGGTCCTGTTCATGCGCTCTACCATGCCATCAGATTGCGGATGAAGAGGCGTCGTCCTAGTCTTGCGTATTCCTAGTGTCTCACACATCTTGGAGAAGACTGCAGACTCAAAATTCCGTCCCTGGTCAGTGTGAAGCTCCATTGGTACTTCAAACCTGCTTACGAGCTGTTTCACAAGAACGTCCGCAACTGTGACGGCTTCCTGATTCGGAAGGGCATAAGCCTCCACCCACTTAGAGAAGTAGTCCATGGCCACAAGAATGTATCGGTTACCTTCATCAGTCAAAGGGAAAGGGCCAGCGACGTCAACTGCTATTCTCTCGAATGGAGCTTCCACGTTATACTTCTTCAAAGGGGCCTTCTTTCTCCTCATCGGTCCATTGGAGGCCGCACACGTCGCACAGCGCCTGCACCAGTCTAATACGTCTTCTTTAAGATTAGCCCAATAGAAACGCTCACGTACTTTTTCCAATGTACGGTGAACTCCAAGGTGGCCGCCAGATACTCCGTCGTGAAGTTCCCTAAGCACTTCAGGCACTCTTTTCTTTGGGACGATGAGCTGTAGTCTGCGCTGATCTCCTTCTGTGTTCTCCAATGCTCGCTTCAACAGCCCGTTGTCCACTAGAATGGAGTCCCATTGAGCCCAGTACGTTTTTGTATTCTTCGACATTGGAGCAACATCCTGCCAGGGTGGTCTTCTTTGCCCTGAAAGCTTCCACTGCTTTATTGGTTTCAAATCAGGGCCCTCGTCTTGTTCCTTTGACACCTCTGCATCTTGCCAACTGTCGATGACAACAGTAGTCCTCATCACTGTCGCCTGCTTCTCCTCTTGCCGGGAACAGTGGCTGCATTTTTCGTCACAAGGTCTGCTCGAAAGTGCATCTGCATTCTTATGAGTGTTTCCCGAGCGATGAACAGACTCAAAGTCATATTCCTGAAGGCGCTCAATCCACCTCGCAACTTGTCCTTCTGGTGACTTGAATCGCAGTAACCACATTAGAGCCGCGTGGTCCGTTCTGAGGAGAAACCTTCTTCCGTACAGATATTTATGGAAGTGCTCTATGGATTTTACAACTGCCAGAAGCTCCTTCCTCGTGACACAGTAGTTGCGTTCTGGGGCTGATAGTGCCTTGCTGAAGTAGCCAATTACTCTTTCCTCCCCGTCTTGCAACTGGGAAAGTACACTTCCAATAGCGGTGTTACTGGCGTCAGTGTCGAGTATGAACTTGCCTTCGGTGCGTGGATAGCTTAGGATAGGAGCACTACTTAGCCTGTTTTTCAGCTCCTCGAACGACTTTTGGCACTCGAGGTCCCAATGGAAAGTACGTTTTTCTTCGGTAAGCCTGGTTAGGGGTTTTGCAATGCTAGCAAACCCTTTCACGTACCTCCTGTAGTAGGTACAGAGCCCGAGGAAACTCCTAACTTCGTGCTTGTCGCGAAGTACCAGCCAGTCTGTTATAGCCGTAATCTTCTCCGGGTCAACGGCGACTCCTTTGTCAGAAACAACATGCCCCAGGTAGTTTACTTGGCTCCGGAAGAGGTTGCACTTCTTTGGGTTCAGCTTCAAATTAGCTGCACGCAGCCGTTCGAAGACCTTCTCGAGATTCTTCAGATGATGGTTGAAGGAGTTTCCTAGCACAATGATATCGTCTAGGTATATCAGGCACGTCTCCCATAAAAGACCTCTCAGCACACTTTCCATCAGCCTCTCGAACGTTGCAGGAGCATTGCAAAGCCCGAACGGCATTACCGTAAATTGCCAGAGTCCCGTGCCGATTGAGAATGCTGTCTTCTCCTTATCCTCAGGAGTCAATCCAACCTGCCAATATCCACTGCGGAGGTCCAAAGTAGAGAACAGCTTACAGCCTTCCAAGGTGTCCAGCGTATCGTCGATTCTTGGAAGCGGATAGCTGTCCTTCTTAGTAACATTGTTAAGAAGGCGGTAGTCGACGCAGAATCTCGTACTGCCGTCTTTCTTCTTCACCAGTACAACAGGAGACATCCAGGGACTACTCGAAGGCTCAATGACACCATCAGCCGCTATCTCTTTAATAATTCTCTCTGCTTCCTCTCGTTTGGCTAACGGCAGCCTTCTTGGAACCTGTCGAATGGGCTTGGTATCTCCGGTGTCAATCTTGTGCTGTACGATGTTTGTTCAACCCCGAGGTCCTGAGCTGATCTCGAAGACATCCTGCCATTGGGTAACCATGTTGCGCACTTCCTCACTTTGTTCAGGTGAAAGATCACGGCATGATTCCTCCACAAATCTGGATAATTCTTCTGAGAGCTCTCGTCGATTAGCAGAATGCCGTTGCAGCTGTCTTATGACTGAGGTAGCGGTTGTACATTCCCCAATCAGTGCTCCTTTCTTCAGTGCTACCGGAAAACTGTTTAGGTTCATCAGACGAACTGGAGTGGTGCGTCCAACCTTAACGAGAGACCTGGCGACCAGCACGCCTCGTCCGAGCTCCTTTTCTTCGTACCTTCCGGGCTCTAGTACCACACATTCACCTTCAGATAGTTGACCTTCAAAAGTCCCTTGAGTCACAACCTGGCACCTTGCGGGTAGAATGGTGCCTCTAGTAAGAGCACTCGTGAAGAGAGGTCCTTGCCCCGTCGGAGGATGATCTCTTCATCCCTTAATGTCACCACACCCCTTGCCATATCCAGTTTGAGCCCGTATTCAATCATCAAGTCCGTGCCCAATATGACTTCTTCATCTACTTCGGCCACGAGAGCATGGTGCTTCAGAAATTGACCTCCAATGAGGAAGGTGGCAACTGTCTCCCCGTAGACCTGGGCTGGCTGTCCTGTGGCTGTCCGTAGTGCCCAAGTAGTTGGTGAGATCTGCTCAGCGCGAACCGTCTTCGGACTCAGGATTGTCATCGTTGCGCCGGTGTCCAGTAGAAGGCTTCGCAGCTTTCCGTTCACCATCCCATCCACATAGAAACTGGTCGTCTTGTTTCCTATTGATGCCACTCTGATAGTCTTCCTGGGGCCTTTCACATTACGGGTCGGCAGTTGCCCCTTCTCACCATCCCTCCTTAGTTTTCCTGAGGCTTTTCTCTTTTATTGGACGGGCACTTGCTTCTAGGGTGTCCCAGTTGGCCGCAGCCCCAACAGCGAATCTTCTTCTTACGAGTCCTGAGGGCCTCCAAGACCCTTTTTATTATGTCTTCTATGCTGGGGACGACAACAGGCTCTGCTTCCGCTGCACGAACTCGTGCATGGCCCCTTACTGACTGTCTGACAGCCTCAAATTCCATTGCCTGAGATAAAGCATCACCTAAAGTCTTTGGCCGGGCGAGTTTCACAGCTATTTGTGTCTCCGGGTCCCGAAGTCCGTCCAGAAATTTGTCTACCGCCAGGCTCTCGTATACATCATCGGTGACCGATGGGTAGGCATTCCTCACAAGCCGGGCGACATCAGCTTCGAATTCCTGTAGCGTCTCAGTGTTCCTTTGGATCCGGTTTCTTAGTTGTGAGCGGTATAGCTGGTCCATGTGGCGGTGGCCGAACCGCATCTCCAATCTTCTCACCAGCTCCCCGTAGTTGGACCGCTCCGTCATTGGCATCCCCTGGAGTACTCCCAAGGCGTCTCCACGCAAGGCTAGGCACAATGTTGAAGCCTGGGTCTCTTGAGACCATCCATGGATCGAAGCCGCTGTCTCGAAGAGAGTCATATAATCCTCCCACGGTGTCTTTCCGTCGAACACTGGAATGATGTTGTGTGTAGGTGGCGTCCCAGCATTGCCTAGCCGAATGGTGTTGTGAGAGCTGCTCTCGGAGGATCTGTCGCTGTCGTCCTTCGGTGGGTTGCTCATGCGTCCCTCAAGGGCTTCTACTCTTGACCTAAATGAACTTAGGTCATCTTCAATCGAGCAAACCTTCTCTCCTAACCTAACTCATTTTGTACATTACCTAATTCATTTCTTACATTACCTAACTCATTACCTAATTCATTTTTAAAAGTTGCAGTTAAAAGTTACATTGCCTAATTCAGTTTTAAAAGTTGCAGATAATCTGCTCAAATCGGTCTCAAAATTAACGCTATCTGGGTTTTCCCCCGAGTCTATAAAAAACTGGCGCAAACGCTGCTGCAACACAGTTTTTGATCCGGAGGTATCCAGATCGCGCTCCTCTAATTCCCGTCTCAAATCTGCAACTTTTAAATCATTTAATCTAACGCTTTGAGTAGCCATTTTCCAGTAGCCCAATAATTACAAAACAAATACAGGACAAACAATAGCAATTCAACTGTAATCCCACTTCTGACACCAAATTGTTACGGGCCACTGGGGGTATGACTAATCAAATCACAATTTAAATACTAAACACTAATTTATTTACAACTTAATAAATACAAATGGGTCCCTTAAGCTACTTAATCTAATAACAAATGTTCTTAGGTCTAATTACACTAATATGTATATTACACAATACTTATCTTTAATATCTTAATACTAGATGTCACAATTATACATTACACTGACACAGAGACTGTTACTACACTCACTGACACTGTTAATCACTGTCACTAACTCACTGACTGAACTGTCACTGACACTTGACTGATTGATCGTTACTTGATCACTGACACATGGATACTGCCTCAGACTCCTGACTGACACTTGCCCGACCGATCACTCACTGACCCCTGTCACCTCAATACTGACTCCTAGGCTGAAAGTCGGCCTATTTAAAGCTCCGCCGAACATTCTAGATCTGGCCAGATTACAGATCTAGGGCCTTCTGGGGCGCCGTGACCCTTCCAGGCCATTTACCGCCCTTTTAGGCTACCTGCTCGCCCATGCCCACGGCACCACCAAATCTAGGCCACCCTGGCGGCCTTTCCAGCTACCTGCCCCCGGGCCGCCTAGGGTACCCTCATCCTCACCAGACCGTAACAATAAAATTTTAAAGATTGAATGAATTTTATAGATATTTCCTTAATAGTGAACAAGACGTTTGTATTATTTCCATTAAACTATATCTTGTGGCTTCCCCTCTGACTTGGTTGAATTCCCGAGGGTATTGGCTACTTTTGATGGAGGTCGTTTGATCTATAAAATTAGCCTGGCTATTGATTAAAATTATATTTAATGTGTATAATATGAAGTAGGTGTAGCGGCTTGCAGCAGGCCGAGGCTTCACATTCAAAGAGAATATGATCTATTTTTCGTCTAAACATAGACCTTAGCTTTGTTAATAAGGTTACGTTGAATACGCGTCCATTACATTCCTTATATTTTATCCAATGATTGGAAAAATCATTATGTAGGGTGTTTCCATATGAAATAATGTTTACCAGGGCAATTTAAGATGGGATTTTGAAATATATCAGTCGGAGGAGATTTTAGTGTAGGGAGAAGATAAAATAGGAACTAGTACTATTCACACTATTTAAATAAATAAAACGTGGTCCTTGTTGGCCCATTCGAAAAAAAAAAGTTCTTTATTTATTCTGGGACCTCAAGTCACTTAGGAATAAAAAATAATGTACAATCAGGGGCCTCCAGAGCCTCAAGATGGTTATGAAATATTATTAAATATAATAAAATAGTAATTAATAATGATAAAAAATAAAAACTAAGCCTAAAAATATTAAAATATTGGGTTTGGCGGGTAAGAACAGAAGATTTGAGCTGAAGGAGTTGAGAAATGTAAAGTGGGCGTTGGGATTTCACTGTTTGGTAGAGAAAGGATGCCAGAAAATACTTGCGAGGGTAGGAAGGAAAGAGCCAATTTAACTCCGTGAAAATTGTGAAACATGGGCGTTCCTGGGGTTCCCGAAAAAAGAATGCAGCAGTTAAACAGTCTTTTGAGTCTGGCCTCGTGATCACCAGAAATACCCCCATACACATCACAGCAATAGTCAAAGTGGGGGAAGATAAGGGAAGCATAGTTACTTCTTAAATACTAGTGTATTTTGCGGGTTTTGAAAGGAGGAAGACGGCGAACGTAATTGAGACGTTTTAGGATTGGGATGGTGCGACGGGAAATTTCATATACGTGGTTTTTCCAGGATAGGGTTTGATCGAAAATGACTCCGAGATTTTTGACTGAGGGGTAGAATTTGATAGGATCACTGCTCATGAAAATAGGAGGCATGGTTTTCAGGAGGTAAGTCGAGCCTATTATAAGCGCTTTGGTCTTTTCAGTATTTAAATTAAACTTGTTCGTCACTACCCAGTTTTAGATTCGACCCAATTCTTCCTGGATTCTTCTAGTAGCTTGCAGTAGGTCAGAATTGGGAAAGGATAAATGTTAACGTCTGAGATAAAGTATGCTAAATGCCATTGGGAGAGAGGCTTGATTTATTTTAACTAAAAAGGAACGTTAGAAATGCAGAAGTATCACACATCCAAATCACCAGCCGCTTTATAGGTTGACTTACCATACTTCTTCACTAACCTTGTTCATAATTACTGTCTAATACATCCTAAAAACACAATTAAGAAACAAATGGGATTGTCTCCTTAAGGTATAGGAGTTGTTGACAAAAGGTTAATGTTAACAGAAGCGAGCTATGGGCTGCGCTGCCAGTAGGCGGGCGACATGCAGGAAAGATCTCAAGCTGCCAGGAGCAAACCTAACCTTCTCCCAGAATCAGCTTGCTTCCCTCAATACCTATCTTGCAGGCCTCATTGACAATACTGACAGTGAGTATATTATTTAATTAACCGCTCTAATATACCTATATGTAATTTTCTGTATGTTGATGTTTATATGATTGTATAGAAGGGTCCTTTCGATTTTGAATTTTGTTTTAGTCTCTTTTGTTACCTAACGCTTTACTTTGTAAATAAAGTACTCTGATGAAATACCTAATATCAATGAAAGTTTTTTTAAAAAGGAAGCATTGCATGTTATTTTGATTTATTTATTATTTTGTAGAATGCAGCATGAATTTTTTTTACTTTTTTTATTATGATTGAAGTAAAACCTGATCATTTATCAGAAATTTTAATAATTAAATGTAATAAATTATTTTGTTTTATGCTCAGGTTATATTACAGAGCCTGGTATGGAAAGAAGCCTGGTCATTATCGAGCGACTAATACAGCGACTGGTTTGTGGGGTAGGAGTTTTGGACAGCCGCTTCGCTTCCAAGTTCCTCGTCAACTTCGATCCACACAAACTCGGCAAGAAGGTGTGATAGTTTCTATTTGCTTTTCTCAATGATATCAAATGGAAACTTATGTAAATATCTGAATAAGAAATAATTATCATTAGATTTCAATATTTATTGAAGGAGATTGATGTAATGAAGGGAGTTAGTGTTCCGAAACATGCAGTTGTACATTTGTGAATAAAAGAGGAGTTATGTCATTCAAATTGAATTAATAATCATCTCGGCACGATATTATCTTTTTTTATTTGCATTTTTAGTAGTGTTCTTCAATGAGGTTTTCTCAGTTCTCATAGCAACCAACTTTATTTATCTATTATTTTTTTGGAGGGGTGTTACTAGAGTTAAAAAAACTATAAAAAATATTCCATGTTTCTCATACGCTCTTCTTAAGTGTCCCTTGTGCTTCGAGTCTATTCGATAGTGGTGCTAGTAACATCTCCACAACTCCCTTATGGCAGTGAAGAGGGGGGGGCGCCAAAGACCTTCGTTCAAATGAAAAATATATAAATAAAGGCAATTTAGTTCGATATCAACACATTAACGTAGAAATAAACTTTTTAATGAGTATTTTTTTATAATACAATATGAAACTGTTTCATTTAATAAATCAAAGAATTTCCCAAACCTCACATATCTTACTACTATACAACGATGTCTGAAAAACTTTAACTGGTTAATTATTTTCGGACCCACCAATCAAATTTATTTTTCTTTAGCGGGCATTTGATCGATCTACTGTGTGCTGTTGACCTTGCCGAGAGCTTTCCATGGTGCAACTTGAAAACTTAGAGCCCCACTGCCACTACTACTTCTTAAATCTATAGTTACCTCTCAAAGTAAAACTTATCTGACCTTACTCTTTAGAAAATACGAGATTTATATTATGCTGTCAATGGAACGTATCTCATTATTCTGCGTGGTAGGGTGAGCTATTCCGATTTATCGTATTAGAAAATTAATCAAACATTGTAGTTTATTTAGAAATAAAGAAATTGTATTTCTTGGATGATGTCGAGAGGAAGGGGGGGGGAAGAAGTTAGGGGGCCCGGACAAATATATTTGACCCGGGGCCCGGGTTGGTTCTCGCCGGGGCCTGTGTAGAGATTAAGAGCTAACGCACTTGTTAAAACGTGTGTTACCCTAGCAGACTGATAAACCGAAGATGGCTAGTTCAAATCCAGTCAGTGCCAAGTTGGAATTCATTCATAGTAATTAATTCCCCGCTTCCACCTTCCTGTCCTGAAAAACACCGTGTTGCATAAACGGCAAAAAATGGAACAAGAAACAAATTAGTATGTAGTGAATACTTTAACATTCATCATGTTTTTTATAATACATAAAATTAAAATTAGAATAGAGAGTTGTTGTTTAGACTTCGGCTAGAACGGTCGCAGAGAATTACCCACTCCAGCAGATAAGACTTATTTTCTTTCTTTTATAAACTTTTCTTCATTTCTTTATTTTTTATGGTTATATTATTCTTAAAGAGGTTTTATTATTTACTTTCTTATGTTTAATGTTTTTTTTTTTTTTTTTTTTTTTTTTTTTTTTTATATATAGAAGTGAAAAAAATTTATTTTTGAATAAGGCATATTAATTTTATTTAGGTACTTTTTGTTATTAAAACAATTAATTTATTTTATTTAATTTTTTTTTGGCTATAGAGGAGCATTAAAGTTAAATTATGGGAGAGCCTCCTGATCATCCCGATTTATCCAGTCCAAAGACAAAAAAAAGAAAGTGGGCTCGGGGCCGAATTAAATTTCCACCCGACAAAATCTTTCCCCAAAATGTAGAAAAATACTTTCCTACATATTTAGTGGCAAAAAGAATAGGTGAAGAAGATTTTAGAAAAACATCACCCTTCTTTATTCAGAAAGTAATTTCCAATCTGGTAGGAGATGTTAAAAATGTAAAAAAATTGAGAGATGGATCTCTTTTAATCGAAACATTAAATAATAACCAATCAAACAAGCTCTTATCTTGTAAAGACTTCGGGGGTCAATATCCAGTAGAGATAACGCCACACAATACATTAAATTATAGTAAAGGCGTGGTACGGTGTTATGATTTTCAATACTTGGAAATTGAGGAAATTAAAAAAGAACTAACCCCGATTATTAAAGATATAGTTAGGATTAAAACAAAAAGTAAGGGAAATGAAATATTAACCCACAGTTACATCATTACCTTTCCTACCTCTAAACCACCCGAAACTTTAAACATTGGATATGAAACGGTTCGAGTTCAGCCCTACATTCCGAATCCCTTAAGATGCTTCAACTGCCTAGGTTTTTCTCATCCAACAATCCACTGCAAAAAAGAATCCGTTTGCGTACAATGTGCTCAGCCACGACATGGTGAAAATATAAAATGTAACCAGCCAGCCAAATGTATAAACTGTAATGGCCCCCATAATGCGCTTAACCGTTCCTGCCCTGTTTTCGTCTTACAAAAGGAAATCAAGGCTATTCAAGTGAATAACAAAGTTTCACTAAACGATGCCAAAAGAATTTATAAAGAAAAAAATCCAGTTCACTTCAATGCAACATTTGCAGAAATTACAAAAAATAGAGAAAAAAAAGTAGAAAAAAAAAGACGCTGCCATTCAGGCCAACATAATATATTATTTTTCAAATAATAACCAAACAATCGAGATTAATAAACCTAGCGAGGCTACAGAAAATAATGAATCAAAAAAAGAAATTAAAAAATTAAATTGTACTCAAAGTACATCGATGCTTTTGGACCAAGCTCATTGTAAGTCCACTCCCCCTATCCCCTCCCTTCCCCCTTTTATCCCCTCCCTCCCCCCTCCCATCCCTATTCCTGCCCCCACCCCACCTTCTACTAATCCAGTCAGAGTGACGAGGAGTAGTAGAAATATCGTAGGGCCCTCCTCTCAGCCGGAGCCCAGTACCTCTTCCATTTCAACCTCTACTGAACCTAGAGACGAAACAGCCTCAGTTCATGTAGATGACACGCCTATGTCTATTGATGACACGGGCCAGATATCCGAAGAACAAGAGTTCACTAGAGTGACCCATAAGAAAAATATTAAAAAAGAAAAAAAAAAAACTAAAAGATAGCACTTAAACCGTACTCTTTAAGAATGATAAAAAAACCCAATAAAATTGTATTAATCAATAGTTATTACATTATTTACTCACTTAATAAATATATATATAACAAAAATATTTCTCTTAAAATTAAAAATAATAGCTGCTTTATAACATTTCTAATGTATAATATCCCAAACGTCATTGCTATTGAAGTTAATAACCATAACAATAACAATAATAAGATCTCTGCTTACGGATATCTTAACATCTGTTTACTATTGCCATTTATCACCATAAACATTAACGAAACATTAACACTAGCCTTTTTAAACTCTATTCACTTACCATTATTTTCGTCCTACGAATATATCTTCTACCATATAATATATACTCAATACATTTATAATATTAATATTATAGTATGTATGCTTGACTTCTCTTTTTTTTCTCACTAAATATATTTTATATGTTTATAACATACCGCAGCCCCCGTTTTACAATCAGGGCAACAGTATAAGTTATAAGAATATAACTTATACTGTACGCACTTATGAAATATTATCGTCATTATCCCCTATATATACCCCTTTTTACTTATCCCTTCTTCTCGCTATATATATTTTATCTATTTATACTCCTCTAAATTGCATCGTATATACATACTTATTTATTTATATTTTCTCAATTGTTTATATATACTTAACATTGGCTCCGAATCAAGAACAAGGTCTGTATTACTTTTCTCTCTATCTTGTATTATATATTTTATGTACTTATATTCCTCTAAATTTTATGATATTTATAATATTGTACTTACTTATTTATATTTACTCATCGTTTTCCGTATATTTATCCTCGCCATCACCTCATGATCAACAAGCTCTTAAATACTTTCCCTCTCATCTAATAATTTATATTTTATGCTTTTCTATTCCTCTAATATGTATCATATATTCTTATTGTTTTATTTACACTCATTCACTTCTTTATATATTTTTATTTGTTTATGTATTCATTTTCATTACTTTATTTGATTATTCCTGCCTTCTATATCTTTACATATTACATTACAACAATTCTGTATTACCTACCACATTATTGTGGTTATTGGTGTATTATATACATATTCTGCTACAAAGGGTCATACAAAGCTATTTTATTTTATATTTATTTGCCTATATATTTCAAACCCATTACAAATAATTTTTTATGACCCTAGTTCAATGGAATTGTAACGGCTTAAAGACTCATTTCAATGACCTGAAGGTACTTATCCAGGATAAAGACCCGTTTTGCCTAGCCCTCCAAGAGACTCATCTCTCAGCAAATGACAAATTCAGTCTAAAAAATTTTAAAATCTACAGAAATGATACTTCAAACTCAAACAATAATCATCATGGGGTTTTAATAGCGGTAAACAAATCTGTATACTCCAAACAATTACCATTAAACTCCCACCTCCAGACTGTAGCAGTCTCCATTCACCTTCGCTTCAACTTGACCATTTGCAACCTCTATTTATCACAGGACCGTACAATAGATACAAAAAGCCTACTAGACATATACAAACAATTGCCACAACATGTTCTCTTTGTTGGAGATTTTAATGGCCACAATCCCTTATGGGGTTCACAGGATACTAACGTTCGAGGTAAAGTAATAGAAAGCTTTTTAGACCACTCAAATCTTCTCCTACTTAACACCGGCGAACCTACGTTCCTTAGCTCCAGCTATAGAACATTCTCCTCAATTGACCTTTCCCTTTGCAGCCCTAGCCTTTACAATATAATAAACTGGACAGTTTCACCAGACCTATGTGGTAGCGACCACTTCCCTTTGCTTATGAAATTCATAAATATTAACCCCACTCACACCAAACCAAGATGGGTCCTAGACAGAGCAGATTGGAATCTTTTTAACTCCTTGACCACACCACCTCAAAAACCATCCATCCGAAATGAGCATCGACATAGGGTGCGAAATTATCACTAATAAAATTATACAAGCAGCTACAGTGTCTATACCTATGACCTCAGGCTCTCCAAAAAGACCACTCGTTCCCTGGTTCAATGATGCTTGCAAAAAGGCAATAAAAGAACGTCGTAAGGCCCTTAAAAAATTTCAAAAATCAATGACGTCCGAAAACATGACGGAGTACAAAAAACAGCGAGATTTTTGCAGAAAATTGTTCAATTCATGTAAATCAGATTCATGGAAGAAATTTACAAGCTCTATAAATTCCTCTGCTACATCAGCTGATATATGGAATAAAGTCCGCAAACTCACCAAAAATCAATCTTCCATACAATACACCATATTAACAAAAGGCCAATTATCTGACGATCCCCAAATTGTATCAAACGTATTCGCCGATTACTATGAAGAAATTTACAAAACTGAAGACAATAGCAACAGTACCGATGATATAAAAACAGACTTCATAGAAAATTTTGAAACAGAATATTATAACATCCCCTTCTCAATGTGGGAATTCAAAAATATCCTAAATACTGTTAAAGGAACAACGCCTGGTCCGGACCAAATCCATTATGATATGGTCAAAAACCTGCCTGCAGATACTCAAAAATGGTTACTGGAATTCTATAATCATGTTTGGCGAACGGGACACTTACCAAAATCCTGGCGCAATTCAATAATAGTTCCTGTTCTAAAAACTGGAAAAGATAAAAGGATCCCAAACAGCTATCGACCTATATTTCTTACAAGTTGCCTCAGTAAGATTATGGAGCGCATGGTGAATAAAAGATTAATGTGGGTCATAGAAAATAACAATTTGCTTCAACCATTTCAGTCCGGTTTCCGTAAGGGAAGATCCACTGTAGATCACCTGGTCACATTGGAAGCCGAAGCCCAATATTCATTTATCAATTCTCAGCATATGATTGCTATATTCTTTGATTTAAAAAAGGCCTTTGATAACATCAATCACAAAGTTATTCTAAATAAACTATCATCTATTGGAATCAGAGGACATTTTTTCAAATATGTACAACAATTTCTATCAAATCGCCACTTTAGAGTCAGGATAGGATGCGAACTTTCAGATATACATAAACAAGGCAACGGTGTTCCTCAAGGTTGTGTCCTTAGCCCAACTTTGTTTTGCCTAGCAATAAACGACCTGGGACTAAATTTACCGAGAGGTGTCAAACCCCTATTGTTCGCTGATGACCTGGCTATAATTTGTCGCTCAGAAAACATCTACAATATACAAACAAAATTACAGGAAGCCATACCAGGTATGCAAGTTTAAAATGTCGTTTATTTCTTAAAATAAATACACAGTAATTTAAAAAAAAAGTATAATATATTTTATTCAAAGTACTGACCCTCGCTTTCTACACATTTTGCCCATCTCTCGGGCAATATATGGATACCATTCCAAAAGAATGCTTCATCTTTATTTGAAATCCATTCATCGAGCCATTTTCGTACGTTTTCGAAATTGTTAAAGTGTTGCTCCGCCAATGAGTGTCCCATCGATGAGAAGAGGTGATAATCAGAAGGCGCCAGGTCAGGTGAATACGGCGGGTGGGGTAGGAGTTCCCAACCAAGCGAAGAAATCGTTTCCTTAGTCAATCTGGCTGAATGTGCAGGAGCGTTATCATGCTGAAGAATGACTTTGGCGTGCCTGTGAGCCCATTCTGGGCGTTTTTTCGATCAATGCGTGTCTCAAATTGATCATTTGTTGTCGGTAGCGCTCGGTATTGACTGTTTCGCCGGGTTTGAGAAGCTCGTAGTAGACTACTCCCTTCTGATCCCACCACACACACAGCATTGTCTTCTTCCCAAAACGATCCGGTCTTGCACTCGATGTGGATGGTTGTCCTGGCGTTACCATGATTTTTTTAAATAGGCTGCACTGCTGGTCTTTATCCGTTGGCCTACAATTCTCCTCCGAAAAATCTAATTGCTTGCACTTTACTCGTCTAAACTTTACTCGTAAAAGAAACACTCCTCCCTCTCCTGAACTCCGATTAGGAAACTCCATAATTCCCTACACAAACAATCACAGATTTTTGGGCATGATATTCGACCGCAGACTAACTTGGGAGTCACACATTTCCACTCTAAAATCAGCATCCACAAAAAGACTGAAAATATTAAAATATCTTAGTGGCACCTCCTGGGGTTCCGACAGACACTCATTAATACAAATCTATCGAGCTATAATATGCTCCAAATTGGACTATGGTTGTTTTATTTATGGTTCTGCCCGACTCCAATTACTAAATAAAATTGATTCCATCCACCATGCTGGAATTCGTTTATCGACGGGAGCGTTTCGAACTAGTCCCATTCTTAGTTTATGCTGTGAATCAGGGATACCCCCACTATTGTTCAGAAGAAAAAAGTTAGCAGTTAATTATATCTCCAAAATCCTACCTTATTTCAAACACCCAGCACATAAATACATTTTTAAATCAAAATTCGCTAAATTATTTTCAAAAAAAGCCGAACGCAACACTTCCTTTTTCGGAAAGAGTAAAGTCAGCTATCAAATTCCTACAAGAAATACCAATATATAAACAAGAAGTTTATAACCCTCCATGGACAAACAAACCTCCTAAAACACTGCTTCAATTAACCAAACTTCCTAAAAATAATACCCCTCCTTCTGTATACAAATCTGAATTTCTCTGTCTCCTTCAAAACATACCAAAACCTTTCGAAATTTATACTGACGGATCTAAATCCGACTGCTCAACCGCATCATCTTTTGTTACCCATAACTCCACTCATAAAATAAAACTACACAAACTATGCAATATATTTACGGCCGAGCTCCATGCAATATCATCAGCTCTCCACTTCTCCATGTCAATAGATCAAAGCATCATCGCCATAGTTACGGATCCGTTGAGCTCATTAAAAGGCATCAACAACATTTACCCCAAACATCCGATTATTCTAAAAATCCATTACTACCTCAATATATTAGAAAACATGGGAAAGTCGGTCTACTTCATCTGGATTCCGAGTCACACAGGGATTATTGGCAATGAACTAGCTGACATAGCAGCGAAACAAGCACTTACCCTCCCTGGCCGTGGCGTGGCTATTTTAACACCACAAGAAATGAGCCATCCCCTCAAAAATGAAATTCTACAAAATTGGCAAAATATGTGGAATGAAAGTCCACCAAACAAGTTAAAGGAAATTAAAAAATTAGTAAAGCCATGGATCACATCGAGTCATCAGAATCGTAGGGAGGAGGTAGCTATGACTAGATTAAGGATCGGCCATACGAGGCTGACCCACTTACATCTGATAACGAAGCAGCCACCGCCAAGGTGCCAACATTGCAATGGCTCCCTAACTGTGAAACATATATTTCAAGAATGCGCTTTCTATCTCGCGAAATTAGCTAGAATAGGATTTTCAACTAACATTTCGGACACCCTCGGAAATGATATATCTAAAGCCAAAACAGTTCTTAATTTTTTAAAAGAAAATGATCTGCTTAACAATATCTAATTAATCTTCCAACACAATAATGCTTATATAACAAATTTTATCTTAATTCATTTAATATATTATAAAAATTAACATATTATAAAATATACAATATTTATTCTCTTAATCAATTTTCTCAGGGGTCCTGTGGGGCTGTGGCTGGGGGCGGGGGCTACCTGGGGTTGGGGCGGATCGGTCCCGCTTGGCGGGGAATGCGACACGGCTGCTTGGGCTAGTTTTGCTCCAAACCTCGTGGGGATGTGGACTTTTCCATATAGAATAAATGTAAATGGTTTTTATCTACATTCCACAAATGAGCTTTGTATATTAAAAAAAAAAATGTATATATATACAGATAAGCAAGCCGTGGCGTTTTTCCTTCTCGGCGGGTGCGACTCGTCTCTCCTCGGTGCGCGCCTCTATCCGCAGCACCCATTCCGGGCCAAATTAGAATTAGAATTAATAAAATAATAATGCTTATATATATATATATATATATATATATATATATATATATATATATATATATATTATATATATATATGCTTATATTACGCAGGCATTGATGACCTTAGGGTTTTATGCCTATAAACCCAAACAAACAAACAAACAATTAGAATAGTTCATGAGGAACGATTTGTGCTCGAAGAAGCAGTTTTTAATCTATCATGTTATGGAATTAACTATCATGAAAAATATACTAAAAGATTTCACAATATATTTTTTTTTTCAAGAGCTTTTATCGACATTCCATAATAATGCTTACTTTACAGCATGCTTAATTTGTTTTCATATACATCTTAATATTCTATTTGAATTAGTTTTTTTATAAAAAAAGTTTAATTTATTATTTTTATTGCAAATATTGAAAAACAAATGCTATTTGAAAGTTGTTTTTGAATAATTAAATAAATAATTGTTGAATATTTTGCATTCACCTAAATTAATCTGATTAAAAAAAAAAAACTCTCGTTTCTTTTTGATGGGCTACCAGGACTTGAGAAGAAATATATCGAAGGTAAGAAGTTTTAACTAACTGTTGTTTATATATATATAAGTTTAGCGTTGTGTTTAGTTTATGGCGCTTAAACACGGAATTCAGTTCCCACTCTAAGCTGGGTTACCTTCTAGAGAATTGAGTAATTCTGTTTATGAGGATCGTGCTCCCAACTTTATTGAAGCCATTTGCGCAAAGTGTGCCAATCGACCATTCTAGACAAAATAGATACAAGATATTTCCGCCATGCCTAAATGAATTCTTTAAACGGAATAGGAATGACTAATTTTTTTAGTTTAGGAAAGAATAGTTAACGGAATCATGTGAGACATTGATGAACTGGAGATATTAGGAATATGCCAATTTATTTGTCTTCATTTTGTCTTTTAAATGAAGATCGTAATCATAAGAGATTAAATAAATTCTGTTATTATTAAATGTGATGAAGTATTTCATCTATTATTAATAATCAATTTAAAATTTATATAAGTTATAATTTAAGAGAAGTAGATAGAGAATACACAGCAATTAAAAAACTTATTTTTTAATTGCTGTGTATCTGTATGACTGCATACCCCAACTATCTACTTCTCCTGATACTTAACAGTCAACTATACCTCATCAATAGTTATAATTTAATCTATTTGTTTCGAAAACGTAATTGACTTGTAGATTTAGATTGTCATTTAGATGAAGTTAACAAAAAATAAATAACTTCCGAAACTTTTTCTGACCCAGAAGTTAAAATTTACAACTTCTTCTCTTATTAAGGGGGCTACACACCATTAACCTTGTTGTCAACCTTGTCGACAACTTGCAATGTTGAAGGTGTTGAGCATCTGTGGGCTGGTTGACGGTTGAAATTCTAGTGTGTGGGCAACAACCTCAACACTGTTGACAACAAGGTTGATAGTGGGTAGTAGTCCAGGCAACGAAGACCAAAAAAGGCCGAATAGGGGACATAATTCATGTAGAAGCCAATTTTGGCACAGTTGTAGGGGGAGGTGTCCTTAACCAGAGTTGGGCAAAATGTAATTGAAATATATTCTATGAATTACGATTACACTGTAATTGTAATCCCGGCCGGGATTACATTACATGTTATAATGCAATTACTTCATGAATTACGATTACAATGTAATTCAATTACGGATTACATAATTGGATTACTGATTTCGATTACTTGTAATTCAAGGCATGAATTATTCAAATATTTAATTCGATTACAATATTTCTTCCATTAGATAGGCAAATAAATATCGGAATATCAGTTTTCACCTCCACCATTTAAGTTTTAAGTTTTCTCTTATTGTTAACGGTTTTGAACTATCGCCATCTTTTTCTTAGAGAGAGGAGTGGGGGGCTATATTTCTAAATTGAGAACGGCTGGTCCGATTTTAAAAAAAATTTGATAATTATGTTTCTTTTGTACTTATCAGCGTATATTTGAGGTTTTAACAGTTTTACTAATTAGTGGGGGGGGGGGGGGGTATATTTCTAAATTGAGAACGGCTCGTCCCATCTTAATAAAATTTGATAATTATGTTTCTTTTGTACTTATTAGCGTATATTTGGGGTTTTAACAGTTTTGCTAATTAGGGGGGGTGAGGGGGGGGGGGTATATTTCTAAATTGAGAACGGCTCGTCCGATTTTAATAAAATTTGATAATTATGTTTCTTTTGTACTTATTAGCGTATGTATGGGGTTTTAAAAGTTTTACTCATTGGTGGAGGGTTGGGGGGGCTGTATTTCTGCATTAAGAGCTAAAATTTGTTTAAGTGAAGTACGTTCAAAATATTTTTTTCACAAGAACCGACATCGGATTCGGATTCAGCATTCAAAAGAACCCTTAAATACGAAATGTCGTCCAAATAGGAAAATAAAAATTTGTAAGCTTCAAAATTTCCTGACCAAATGGTAGGCAACTTTTGTTTAAATTGATAAAAACATGAATTACGCTTAGACGGTTTATTTTATCAACTTTTTTTTTTTTTTTACACAAAATATAGGGTGGTAATACGCTTGAAATACATATGGTTTCATCATCCTATCTGATTTCAAACTCAAGTTAAAATTCAAAATGTTTTTCGGATTTTCCAATTTTTTTAATAGATTTTGGTCCATCGAATTTTACATTTATATACATCAAAAGAAAGCTGAGACCCTTCTCTTTCCAGCGATACCAACCAGTAATTGGCTGGTTGGAATACCAACTGTAATTCATACACGATGTATTTCGATTGCATCTGTTTGAAATATAATTTAATGCAATTGAAATCGGATTACAATGTAATGGAATTTTGCCCAACTCTGTCCTTAACAATATACTAAAAGTACTGGGGTACATACTAAAAGAACTTTATCAAAATTTGATATATAGGATTTGATAGCGAATTTAACCAGCTATGAGATAGAAAAAAGAAATTCGGATTCGAACAAATATTTTTAGATTTATAACGAGAAATGTTCCGAAAAAATAAGGATTTCACAGCAGTGCGCGGAATTCAGCGAGGTGGAATAGATATTTCACGGAACTTAATTAAAATTAAATATATGGTATCTGATAATAAATTTAGCCAGCTTTAATATGAAAAAAAGAAATTCGAGATTAGACAAATAGTTTCGGAGTTATAGCCAAAAGAGTACCGACAAACGTGTTTGTGAGGAAAAGTGCGACTTACCGCAAGTTAGCCAATATTTCTTCCTTCACAGTTCTAAAACTATTGATCTGACCAAAAAATGAATAGAGACAAATTTATTGAAAATTTTCTTACCTTTAATAATGTGTATAACAAAAATGTGCTAAAAAGTAACGGTTTCCGAGTTATTGTAACAAAGTGCTAAATACATACAATTTTCAATACATTCCCTCCTCCCCTGCCCAAACCTGAAGATATTTCAAAGAAATCTTTTAACCACATTTACAGCTAAGGTTGGTGAACAATATTCAGTAGTGAGACCTTTTTATTTTTGGTTCAATTTCAAGTTTCGAATGCTAATTTCCCTGTACTATAATAAGCATATTAGGCTTAACGACAATAATTTTATTTGTAGCAATAAGCATTCAATTAATAATAAACTATTCATTTGCAACAATAAAAATTGCCATTTTAACTATAAATATATAAATTTTAACAATAAAAACTTGTTTCTTTTACATTTTCCATATCCCCCCCACTATATCTTCTTAAGCATTGATCCCGGAAAAAAAATGCATAGATCCTTTTTTGTAAACAATTTTATGTAAATTAATTTAGTACATAAAGATATTTTCGCTAGAGGCAAGAGTTCTGGAGTTATAAACTGAAAAAACTGACCTTAGAGACCTTTTTTTTTCTTGACTGTTATTTTTTAAATGCTTAAAAATAACTGTTAATGCTGATGGTTCTTGAGGTTCAGTCAATATTGTATTGTGTATATATATATATATATATATATATATATATATATATATATATATATATATATATATATACACACACACACACACACACACACACACACACACACACACACACACACACAAGGTGGGTTAAACCTTTCTGTTCTTCATGTGCCTGGTTATTTTTTTCCGTTCCTACTGGAAACAAATTTAAAATGGGACGATTGGAAATATTTATCTGGTCATTTAAACAAAATCCTGGATTGTTTTTGAATGATTTTAATATACAAGAATTACTTGATGTAAGAAGAATTATTCATCTTAGTTATAATTATGTTCAGATATAATATATCTAATATAAAATAGCCTAAAATTAAATATTTTTGAATCATTAGAAGTAATAAAATCGGTCACAACTAATCTAGATTTTCTTTTCTTAAACGACTAGTTCCATTTTAAACTTGTTTCCAGTTCGAACAGAATAAACAACTAGTCATAGGGAAAACTCAAAGGACCTACTCTATCTGACATTTCTATTTTTTCTGATATCTTTCTGAAGTCTATTTTTCTCATGTGAATATCAATGTATTTGATTTATTCTCTTACATTAAAAAAATATATAAAATAATATATATATTATTTCATATATTTTTTAAATATAATAAATATATATTATTTATATTTTATATATATATATATATATATAAAAGTGCTGTTTTGAAAATTTTGAATGTTTTAGAACTGATAATGAATGTTTAACTTACATTTACTAGTTTTCATTTTTAATAAGTACAATAGAAGTTGAAATCAATTCTTCAATCCTAACTGTATTGATCCTTCTATACCATCATGCCTACATGAAGATATGGATTTTGTACATTTTTGGCCATTTGCCTCCTTTCTCAATTGCTAAATAAGTATGATCACATATAATGCTTTGAATAATGGTATAACAGAATGGTAAATTCTATCAAATTTTGTTAATGATATATTTCAAAATAACATGATGTCATTGAAAGAAAGTCATTTTTTAACTGTACAATTTATTCTGCAGCCAGGAGCCAGCTTGAGCTATTTGGTGCGCCTCGATGAGCTCTCTTCACCCCAGCTGTATCCTGAGGATGAGGGAACCACCTGCCATCTAGTGGAACCTGAAGGTGGACCCCAAGGATTTGGTAGGCTGAGGCTGTCTGGACCTGGTGCAGAACGGTGGGCTGAGTTTGTTGGAAGTCATGGCTATCTCAGAAGGTTCGTTAAATCTATGATTTATTGGAAAAGAATCTTATCAACACCACTTTTTATGCACCCAATATTAATCTATATTTTTTATAAGTAGCATATGCAATGGTAGTTTTATTTATTTTAACTCCATTATCTTTTTATTGCACAGGTATTATGGTGGAATATCTTTCAAATCATGAGTATGCCAACCCAGTTATGAAACATCTTTTTTTTTCTTTTTTTTTTTATCTTCTTTAACTTTCTCTTTTGTGCCTTTCAGTATAGAGTTGATCCAACCCAGGACCTCCATCCGTCTCTGTCTCTCGCAAGAGCTGTCATCTCTTGCATTGTCTTTCCTCTTGTTTGTCCCAACCTGGGTATATAGCTATTGTAGGTAAGCCGAGGCCTTCCTCTAGGTCTAGTACCTGCTGGTCTAGCCTCCATAAATTTTTGTGGGTCTCTGTCTCGGCTCATCCGGCATACCATCTCAGCTGCCTCTTTTCCAGGGTCTCTTTCATCGCTGGATATTTAATTCTTCCCTAATTGTTTCATTTCGGATTCTATCCCGGCGTGTTTTGGAAGCCACTTTGTGTAAGTACTCCATCTCCACAGCAGTTATTCGGCTCCATTTATTATCAGGAAGGACCCAACTCTCTGCTCCATATAGCAGAACTGACATATATACAGCCTTGAAAATGTGGAGCTTGACATCTTTCCCTATCTCTCTCTTTCCCACAATTGTGTTGCAGATGGAGTAATATATGTTGTTAGCTTTGGCTATCCTTTGGGATAGTTCTTGTTCTAATGTTCCATTTCTGCAGATCACAGTTCCTAGGTAGGAGAATTCATTTACTACTTCAAGCTCCTTATTATTGCAGGTCAGATGGATTTTTTCGGGCTCTCGTCCTACTTGTAGGATTTTGCTTTTCGTTACATTGATAATGAAGCCCTTCCTAGCAAGTTCTGCTTCCCATTCTACTAAGGTTTGTTCGAGGCTATGTGTAGAATCAGCAATTAACATGATGTCATCAGCATATACCATTGCTTGTGCCAGTATTGTTCGCATATTCCAATGACCTATCACCGCCCTTGCTGTTCTTCTCTTGCATATCTTAATAATTTCATCCATAAAGATGATGAAGAGTAGAGGACTTAGACTGTCTCCCTGCTTAACTCCTTTTTCTATTGGGAAGCACTTTGACTCCATTCCATTAATTCTTACAATGCCTTTAGGAGCCTGTTACGTTGATTGGATAGCTTCAATCAGACCTGATGGGACATTTTTAGCTCTTAAGGCACACCATATTTCTTCTCTTGGCACTGAGTCAAATGCGGCTTTCATATCAAGAAAAGCATGGTACAGGCTTCTGTTTCGATCCCAGGCTTTCTCAGTTATCATTCTTAGGGCAAAAATGTGGTCTTGTATTTGGCGCCCTGTGTGAAATGCAGCTTGCTCTTCCTCTAGATTGTCTTCGACTAGTGGCCTCAGCTTCTTTTCTAAAATCGAGGAGTATATTTTATATATGACTTGGGAGAGACAAATTGGCTTGTAATTACCACATTCACTTGTGCTTTCCTTCTTGTGGATTGGTACGATGATGTTGTCCCAGTCTTCAGGAATCTTCTTTTCCTCATAAATTTTCTGGAATAGACCCTGCAGCACTTTGATTATCTCCCTTCTAGCATATTTAATAAATTCTGGAGAGATTCCGTCCTTACCTGCTGCTTTCCCAACCTTGATTTTTTCTTCAGCCATTTCAACCTCTTCTTCCCATATTATGTCCAGTTCTTATATGTTTTTTAATTTTTAGATTTAATTATTTATAGCATATAACAAGGCTTTTTCTTACTAATTTGTTTTGCTTGTCTGCTGTTACGCCTCCTCTCCCTCTAAAGTTAACATGTGTAGTGCCCAATGCTTTCTTCCACCCAAACACAAAATCTTTGAAGTACAGGTAATTCATGAGATAGTATTTGAAAAATATCTTTCTCCAAGAGGAAGTTGAGTCCTGTTTCCTTCAGAAATTTAGCCTTTTGAGGATCAAAGGTGGTGCAGTTTATGATGACGTGCTGAAAAGTCTCCATGATGCCACAGATGGGACATTAGGGATGGGACACCCATTTTGCTTTCAACCACGAATACAATGATACGATTATGCTTCCATCTGGAATCTTGATTTATTTTTCTCTTCTGAATTCTATCATCAAAAATAAACTGAAGGAAATGATAATCCCCTAATGCAAAGCTATAATAATCAATAAAACCATATTTTTTTATTCCTACTGTTATTGTTTTTAATTGTTCAATAAAGATATTTACTTAAAAAACTAGAAGCCAAAAATATAATTTCAGGAAGTTTTTGATCTCAAGCAATTCTATGTTATATAGGTCAAAAATATTGATAATGAATATAACATAAAAATAACTTTGAACCATGTATTATGTTCGATGTTTTATGTTGTGTAAATTTTGAGCAGAAATTATTGATCCATTAATTCTAGGCAAAGTGCTTAGAAATAATTATTCTAAAAATATAATAATGAGTATATAAATTGTTCACTACATTGCTGGACAATGTCCTACCGTGCAAAATTTTGAACACTGCAAGAAATATTTCATCACATGAATTAGCATTATTGTTAAGCTTATACCAGATAAGTATTAAAAGCTTTCATCTTAGGGAAAGAAGTTCTACAAAAATATCAGTTATTTAAATTTAAAAGACTTCAAGTTTTTTTTATAATTCTTTTCAATTATGTAAATATTTGTAATATTGGCTAGGCTACCCCTGTCTCTCCAATATTTTGTCCAATGAAAGTGTTTAGTGATATAAAATTTTGTTCATATTTTTATTTATTTTTTTATATGCAGAGATAAGGTACAAGAAAGGTTTGTTGAACTTCTGGCTCAGTCAGCTGCCAAAAGTGGGCTAGCTAACTCTCCCAGTGAACTGGATGACAGCCGGGTCTGTGCTTCACCTGGTAAAATTGTTGATGCATCTCACCTCCACTACATATTACAGTTGCCACCGGAAAGACAAATTTTCTATGGAGCCGGTAAGATTCATATCCTTATTTTTTATATAAATTGTAACTTTATAAAGCATTGTAAACATAATAACAAGAAATTATTTTAAATAAATGTGATTTTCTATATTTAAAAATAAGAAAGTTGGTCACAGCAGCCCTCATACCTCATGGAACTCATTATTTTTATTTTATTGGTTTGAACAATTGGATAGCACAAAATGGTTTGTGAGTGTTGTAGATGTAATAGCAAATATAAACAAATTCAAAGGGTCACCTGTGGTGTAGTGGTTAGCATAGCAACCTACTAAACCAAAGATCGCGGGTTCGCAGCCCGGCAGATGACCTTAGGATTTTTTAAAGGGAGTAAAAAATCCTTAGCTATGCCGTCCTTCGGAAGGGACGTAAAATGGGGGTCCCGAGCCTGTGCGATGTCAGGTACTCGTTAAAGATCCCTATCCTAATTATACCTGGATAGGCAAAATTTAGGACTCCCACCGTAGCATCGTCCGATTAGCCATAGCAGCATAAAGTGACGTTAAACGAAATAAACAAACAATAAACAAATTCAAGTATGTTCAATTTGAATGCCGTTCTCTATTTTCTGTATACATAAAATAAAATATCAATGATACTTATTTGTAATATTAAATGTCATTCATTATACAGTGGAATATTTATATTGAGAAAATCCATAAACAGTATTATTTTTTTTTTTTTCACAAAGGAGAGAGCCAAAAGAAATTTCCAGACCCAAGAGACTTTAGGATTGCCATTGTTGAGGGATGTTCTTGTGTAAGGTTAAGAGTGGACATGGCATATGCTGGAAATGTGGGAGTAGAAACTGACATAGAGGTATTGTATGTACTTATCAAAGTAGCTTATATTATGTACTAAAAAAACTAGCCCAAAATAAGTAAAAATAACTTAATTTTATGCCTTAAATTAATTTAAGATTTGTCCTATTTTATTGATCCCATCAGTTAAAAGAATCAAGAGTTTATGTTAAATCATAGTTCTGTTACTGTTTAAAACAAATAAAAATATTTCCACAGGTTACCCTCGTTTTGGGTATTGGATTTTCTTCTTGGCCAAGTGGTGCTCAGTTTCCTGCCAGGATCAGCCTTTGTCATAGCGAGTGTCTTCTTTATCATCAAGCAGCTTCTACAGTAATTATTTTTTCTCTGAATACTTAGTAATTGAAATTGCCATTTTATTTTTTATTCTGTTTTTACTGTTAAAAGATGAATTATTTCTAACTCATACATTTTAAGTGGTTATAGAATCTATCTTAATGTTTTTTTGTTGGAAAATTTAGTCAAATGGAAAACATGGCACTGATTTTTTTGCAGGCAAAACTGATAAAAGTAGCTTTTTTTGATTATGGACAAAAAAAAAACAAAAAAAAAACTATTATTTTATGACCTGATGATGGACTTATACTTTTAGGCCTGAAATGTTGGCATGAATAAAAAATGATGTTAATAAGTACCAAATTTCTGTTATTTTAAAGTTGAATAATCTGTCCAAATACAAGCCCATCATTCATTCTATAATAAAATGCCATCACCTCTAATTAAAATTAAGACTATGATAGGTAGAGGATATAGTGAGAGTGGACATGTAAGCAAGCTTCTTAATGGAATTTGCTACCCAATTCTTACATGAAGAAGACTGGTTTTTAGTTGAGGAAACATTTATCTGCTTTTTATTGTATCTTTTTGGTTATATGATTTGAATAGTAAATTAATGGTTACATAAATGAAGCAAGGAAGATTCTGGGTTCAGTTTGCATATAAATTGAGCCTCAATATAAAGAGACCCTTTTTTTTTTCAAGAAAATAATCTGTTGGTCCCAAAAAATTATCATTTGGGCGAAAAGTTCAGTAAATATATAAGGGAAAAAAAGTGATCCAATATTTTACCTAATAATGCTGATATGTATGTTTAAAGATTGTTTTAAAATAATAACTAAAAATATATGAAAATGGTGTTCTCTCTGAGTATAGTTCTCTTTGTTTTGATGAATAAATAAATCATTATTTTGTTCCTTAAAATAAATTTTGAGTGGGTCGATGAGTTTGTGTATCTAGGAACCCAAGTGAACTCCAACAATGACATAAAGCCAGAAATCCAAAAGAGAATTCTAGCCGCCAATAGAAGCTAATTTGGATTACTTGGATACTTCCGCAGCCGAATCATCACAAGGACCACTAAACTCTGCCTGTACAAGACCCTAATCAAGCCAGTACTTATATATGGCTCTAAAAGCTGGACAATCCAAAAGGCTCAGGAACAAGCACTTCTCTGTTTTAAAAGGCAGAGGAAGGTCTTCGGAGCAGCGAACAATGAATGGAGGCAGCGCACTAATGCAGAGCTAAAAGAACTTAATGATGAAACTTCTTCTCTTCTTCTTCTTCCTCCTTAGTGCTTTTCAGTGTGGAGGGGCCTCGTCAATCCATTTTCGCCAGCCATCGCGGTCCTTTGCCAGCTTCCTCATAGCACCCAGGTCCTTGCCTTTCTTTACTCCCAGCTTGGTGATCTCATCCGACCACGTCTTCCAAGGTCGACCCCTTAGTCTCTTATCCGTCGATCTTGCCTCAAACAATTTCTGAGGCTCCCTTTCTTTGTTCATCCTTACCACATGACCAAACCATTTGAGCGCTTTCCTTTCTAAAGTTTCCAATACTGGTGTCATCTTTAATTCTTCTCTAATCCGTTCATTACGGATATGATCCCTTCTGGTTTGGCCAGCTACTCTCCTTAGGTATTTCATTTCGGATGCGGTCAGTCTGCTTTTATGCTTATCAAGTAGGACCCAGCTTTCCCATCCGTACAGTAGGGTTGGGAGGTATAAAGTATTATAAATAGTCATTTTTGTCGTGTTTTCCACTTCTCGTTTCCCTATGACTGTGTTATATATTTGATAATAAACCCCGTTAGCTTTTTGGATTCTATTTGATACTTCGTAGTCTATCTTGCCTTTCTTTACTCCCAGCTTGGTGATCTCATCCGACCACGTCTTCCAAGGTCGACCCCTTAGTCTCTTATCCGTCGATCTTGCCTCAAAAAATTTCTGAGGCTCCCTTTCTTTGTTCATCCTTACCACATGACCAAACCATTTGAGCGCTTTCCTTTCTAAAGTTTCCAATACTGGTGTCATCTTTAATTCTTCTCTAATCCGTTCATTACGGATATGATCCCTTCTGGTTTGGCCAGCTACTCTCCTTAGGTATTTCATTTCGGATGCGGTCAGTCTGCTTTTATGCTTATCAAGTAGGACCCAGCTTTCCCATCCGTACAGTAGGGTTGGGAGGTATAAAGTATTATAAATAGTCATTTTTGTCGTGTTTTCCACTTCTCGTTTCCCTATGACTGTGTTATATATTTGATAATAAACCCCGTTAGCTTTTTGGATTCTATTTGATACTTCGTAGTCTATCTTGCCTTTCTTTACTCCCAGCTTGGTGATCTCATCCGACCACGTCTTCCAAGGTCGACCCCTTAGTCTCTTATCCGTCGATCTTGCCTCAAAAAATTTCTGAGGCTCCCTTTCTTTGTTCATCCTTACCACATGACCAAACCATTTGAGCGCTTTCCTTTCTAAAGTTTCCAATACTGGTGTCATCTTTAATTCTTCTCTAATCCGTTCATTACGGATATGATCCCTTCTGGTTTGGCCAGCTACTCTCCTTAGGTATTTCATTTCGGATGCGGTCAGTCTGCTTTTATGCTTATCAAGTAGGACCCAGCTTTCCCATCCGTACAGTAGGGTTGGGAGGTATAACGTATTATAAATAGTCATTTTTGTCGTGTTTTCCACTTCTCGTTTCCCTATGACTGTGTTATATATTTGATAATAGACCCCGTTAGCTTTTTGGATTCTATTTGATACTTCGTAGTCTATCTTTCCTTTTTTCCCACAACTGTTCCAAGGTACACATATTCGTCGACTATTTCTAGGATCCTACCCTTACAGTTTATCTGCATGTCTTCAGCAACTCCCCCTATCTGCATAACTTTGCTTTTTTCCTCATTTATCAGCATCCCCTTTCTTTCTAGTTTAGCTTCTCATTCTATGATGGCTTGCTGTTGTGTTTCTGCTGATTCTGCTATAAGAACAATATCATCCGTGTATACTAGAGCTTGTACGAGTATTGTTCTTAACTTCCATTTGCCTATTGTTGCTCTTGCTGTTCTACTCTTACAGATTTTTAGGATCTCATCCATGAATATAATAAAGAGTAGGGGGCTGAGACTATCTCCCTGTTTCATTCCTCTGTCCATCCTGAAGCTCTTGGATTCCTTCCCATTAATCCTTACTGTACCTTTTGAGTCTTTATAGGTAGACCTGATTGCTTTGATAAGATCTCCTGGGATGTTCTTCTTTCTTAATGCATTCCAGATCTCATTTCTGGGAACTGAATCAAAGGCCGCCCTTATATCCAGGAAGGCCAAATACATGATTTTGTCTCGCTCCCATGCCTTCTCCATTATGGTCCTCAAAGCGAAAATGTGATCTTGTGTTTGTCTTAATGGTCTGAAAGCCACTTGTTCCTCCTCTAGTTGGTCCTTCACGAGAATTCTTAATCTTCTCTCAAGGATGGTTGTGTATAATTTGTGTACAACTTAAGATAGACAGATAGGCCTGTAGTTTTGGCACTTGCTCTGACTTCCTTTCTTAAAGATAGGAATAATGATGTTATATTCCCATTTTTTGGGTATTCTTTTCTCAGAATATATTTTCTGGAATAGTCCCTGAAGTGTTCTAATCAGGATTTGCTCTCCATATTTTATGAACTCGGGCACGATTTTGTCTCTTCCTGGTGATTTTCCTGTTCTTCCCCAACCGTTTCATCATATTCTTGATTTTTTTTCCCCCTCTTCTTCTTCCTCTTCCATTCCATTTCTGGTTTCTTCAAATACCTGGGAGTAGTGCTGTTTCCATCTGTCTAATATATCTGTATCTTTTGTTAACATTTTATTGGATATATCTTTTATATTTCGGATTGCCTTGCATTTTTTGCCATTTAACGTTTTAATCTTTTTCCCAACTTTTTCTTTTTGCTGTTGTTATGATAATTTTTTTCTCATTTCTTCTTCTGACATACAGTTCCCATGTTTTGTTGCATTTGTTGCTATTATACTCTTTCCATGCCTGTTTCTTTCTTTGCACTGAAGCCTTCACCCGATTACTCCACCAATCAGTTCTCACTCCACCAATAATGAAGCTGACAGTTAAATTCATCAGGATTGGGCGGCTGAGATGGGCTGGACATATTGCCAGGATGAGGTCTGATAAAATACCCAGAACGCTTCTCAAAGAACGTCTCTATGGAACTAGAAGAGCTGGCAGACCCAAACTACAGTGGGCTGACGGTGTGACAGCCAATGTGCGGAAACTCTTAAACCTCTGTAATTGGAGAGCAGCAGTAGCAGAGAACAGAGAAGACTGGTGGACCATGTTGCAGGCGGCCTTGACTCTTCATGAGTTGTAGCGCCATTGAGGAAGGATGGATAAAAATAATTTTCAATGCCTTAAAAAATTAATGATTAACCTATTTTTAGTTAAATTATTTTTTAAATTACTATTTCTTTTTTTGTGAAAATTTTCTAACATGAATTATCATTGCAGGGTTTTTATGCTGTACCAGCCCCACCACACCCTACTTTGCGTTGTGAGGATCGAGGAACTGCTTGGCAATTAAGGGCACCAGCTGCTGAGCAAACTCTCCTCAAACACCATTCTGCTCACAGTGTTCCCTCAACAACTCTTGCTATTCTTAGAGCTCTACTCCATGAGATACGTTCAACCTCTAGTGGAGGTCATGTCATTAGCGACTATATGCTCAAAACTCTTTTGTGGTATGAAATATTGATTAAGTGACTTTCTAAACCAATTACCTGTACCACTTACAACCCATGAAGGGTCTCGGGTTCAGTACTTAGGTAGGCTGTGTAGTGATTTTAATCCTGCTCATATGGGGAAACCTCCCCTACTGTTAGTCTAACTGAATGTTAACATTGTGTAACATAGTGCAACCCTATTCTTTTGTACTGTTGTCGTTTCTAGCTAATAAAAACCTTTTCTAAAGGTAAAACATTCGTTTTCTTACATCACAATTTTATTAGCTAGAATTAAAACTAAAACTATAACCTTAGATTCGGGAGATTCAATCACGGTAGTACCGTTGTTTAGTTTGTGATTTAGTGGATGTGTATTTGTGTAAAACATTTTAAAATAAAACAAAAAACTTAAAACTCGCAATGGAAAAGTATCTAAGGCCCGACAAATTCTGTACAAGTCCAGATTCGCCGTCTGCTGGAGATGAGTTCTCTCATTGGCTAAAAACCTTCCGAAACTTCATCTCTTTATCTACTGAACCGTTGGACGACGCTAATAAACTGAAGGTACTCCAAAATTTTCTTTCATTCAATGTTTATAAACTGATTTCAGAGACTACAACATATAATGAAGCTGTTGAAACCCTGACTAAGATTTACGTTAAAGAAAAAGGGGAAATATTTGCACGTCACATTTTGGCTATACGTAAACAACAGCAAAGCGAAAGTGTTGACCAATATGTTCAGGCTCTTAGGTTGTTAGCAAAAGACTGTAACTTCAAGGCTGTTTCTACTGAAGAACACAAAAACCTGTATATTCGCGATTCCCTTATTAATGGACTACTATCTTCTCAAATTCGTCAACGTTTACTTGAAGAGTCCAAAACATTGAGCCTGGACGACGTCATACAACGCGCACAAACTCTCGAGCTGGCCCATAAACAAGCTGAAGGTTACTCAAATGCCACAAATGACTTTTCTTGCGCGGGAATTGGCAGTGAACCGAATTCAATTCCTCCTACCTCCCATTCTGGTACACGTTCCGTTGACGCCAAATATCAGACAACAACACCACATGAGTCGAATGATCTCTGTGCTGGAACAGTTCAGAAGAAGGGCAGCCATTGTTTTCTTTTGTGGATTTACTCGCCATCCGCGCTCGGCTTGTCCCGCTCTTGAATCAGTGTGTTCCTATTGCAAAATCAAGGGTCACTATGCCCGTGTCTGTCAAAAAGCGAAGAAAAAAATGATCGGAAAATTAAATCTGTATCTTCAGCTGTCTTAGCATCACTGAACGACGGGTTTTTGTCTCATTTAAGCCGTGCTGTTACCCCTGCTCTTGTAGATGGAATACCATGCAACTGTCTTGTGGACACTGGGAGTTCTGGTAGCTTTGTCAGCCTTGACTTTGTCAGGGTCCACAACATTCCCGTTATACCTAATGAAGGAAGAGTATCCATGGCGTCTACGTCCTTATGGACCAAAGTCGAAGGATTCATTCTCATAAATCTCGAAATAGCTGAACACACTTACAATAAATGTAAGTTGACGGTTCTAAAAAAACTCTGTTCCGATATTCTCATCGGACATGATATACTGAAAGAACATTCGAATATTTTGTTAGAATTTGGCGGCGGTAAGGCGCCTCTCACTATCTGTTCATATACAGCTATAGCCAAGATTGACCCTGTACGTCTGTTTGACCATCTCTCTCCAAACTGTCGTCCAATTGCCACTAGGTCCCGTCAATACTGTGACGAAGACACACAGTTTATAAAGACAGAAATCACCCGGTTACTTTCAGAAGGAGTAATCGAGCCCTGCAATTCTCCATGGAGAGCTCAGGTATTGGTTGTGAATAACCATGGGAAGAAGAGACTTGTGGTGGATTATTCACAAACAATAAATCGGTATACATTACTTGATGCCTACCCCTTACCAAATGTTGACCAAATTGTCAGAAAAGTTGCTAATTACAAGCATTATAGTGTCATAGACTTACGGCAAGCGTATCATCAGATCCCAATATGCGAAGATGAGAAGAAATATACTGGTTTTGAAGCAATAGGTAAGCTCTATCAGTTTACCCGCATACCCTTCGGCGTAACAAATGGAGTAGCCTGCTTCCAACGCGCAATAGACCAAATAATAACTGCCGGAAACCTCACCGGAGTGTATTCGTACCTCGATGACATAACTGTGTGTGGAATGGATAAATCTGACCATGACAAAAATTTAAACAAGCTTATGTTGACACTCGATAAACTCGGTATTGAAATCAACAATGAGAAAAGTAAATTTGACCTTGCAAGCGTAAAACTTCTTGGACATCTTGTTTCATTCCACTCAATCAAGCCGGACCCTTCGCGCCTTGCGCCGTTGTTGGATATGCCACTGCCACATAACTCGGAATCACTGAAGAGAGTTCTTGGTTTCTTCGCTCATTACTCGAAGTGGATACCAAAGTTTTCAGATAAAATTCGGGAATTAATTGATGCCAAATCATTTCCGCTGAATCCACCTGCTGCCTCTGCTTTTGAAAATCTGAAAAAGGATATTGCCAGCTCAGTCGTCACTACTATTGATGAATCTCGCCCGCTTGTAGTGGAAACCGATGCTTCTAAGTTTGCACTAGCAGCTACGCTTAGTCAAGATGGACGCCCGGTTGCCTTTTTCTCGCGTTCACTTAGCAAATCTGAAATCAGTGGTCACCCTTCGATTGAAAAGGAGGCTGCGGCTATTGTTGAATCCTTGAAACATTGGAGAGCATTTCTCCTTGGCAAACATTTTCGCCTCATAACTGATCAAGAGGCTCTGTCTTTCATTTTTGACCGGAAGCATGGGAGTAAGATCAAAAATGAGAAGATCACTAGATGGCGGCTAGAGCTGGCTCCGTTTGTGTATGATATAACTTACCGTCCTGGTCAAGACAACACCAAGGCAGACACACTCTCCCGTGTCTGTAATGCTTCAACTTCTACTGACTTGCTCCAGCTTCACCAATCTTTGTGCCACCCTGGTGTTACACGGATGTACCATTGGCTCAAAAGTAAAAACATTCCCTATTCACTTGAGGATGTCAAGAAGATGACTTCAAGCTGTAACATCTGCGCTGAAGTAAAACCTAGGTACTTAAAGACTTCTGGGACCCTGATAAAGGCAACCTCTCCATTTGAACGCATCAACATAGATTTTAAAGGTCCTCTCCCTTCCAGATCACGGAACTTCTACCTCCTCACCATCATTGATGAGTTTTCACGTTTCCCTTTTGCATATGCCTGTCATGATGTTTCTGCTGCCACTGTGGTTGAATGTCTCAAAAATCTTTTCTGTTTATTTGGAATGCCAGCTTACGTCCACTCTGACAGGGGAGCTTCCTTCATGTCTAGGGAAGTTAAGGAATTCCTCCATTCGAATGGTGTAGCCACCAGCAGAACAACCCCATATAATCCGGAAGGGAACGGGCAAATTGAACGCCTCAATGGAACTCTATGGAAAACAATTTGTCTCTCTTTGAAGACTCAAGGACTGCGGACAGAGGACTGGGAGAAGGTCCTACATGAATCGCTTCACGCTATTCGATCCCTACTTTGCACTGCGACTAACTTCACTCCCCACGAACGGTTTTTCATTCATCCTCGCCGCTCAGCCAATGGAGTCACCTTGCCATCTTGGTTAACGCCTGGACCTGTGCTCGCCAAAAGGAACGTGCGACTCAGTAAATATGAAGACCCTGTCGAAGAGGTAGAATTACTCGAGGCTAACCCACATTACGCCCTAATCCGCAAGAAGGATGGATCAGAATCAACCGTTTCTCTGAGACAATTGGCGCCTAGAGGAACTCCTGAAATGTTGGAACAGCCTCTCCCTAACGGTAATGAACCCGCTCCAATATTAGAGCCTTCTCGCATCGTACATACAAAAGAACCTTCTGCCACTCCATCTGATCAGGGCCCTCCCTCTAATGAAATTGGATTCCCTGAGTGTCCCTTGAGACCTCGACGTTTGATCAAGACTCCTTCTTACCTCAAGGACTATGTAACTGATTGAAAACCCTGGTGTTACGAATCTTAAATAATGTTTAAATCTTCCCTTTTTGTCTCAAATATTGTATTTAACTTTTTGCCAAATGTTTTCTTAAAACGCAGGGTGAATGTAGTGATTTTAATCCTGCTCATATGGGGAAACCTCCCCTACTGTTAGTCTAACTGAATGTTAACATTGTGTAACATAGTGCAACCCTATTCTTTTGTACTGTTGTCGTTTCTAGCTAATAAAAACCTTTTCTAAAGGTAAAACATTCGTTTTCTTACATCACAGGCTGTACTGTTTCTAAGCCAACGGTTGTGAAAGGAGGTGGTTTGGCCAGAATCATGCTCAACCGCCAGGTTTTTCCCCAATTAAGGGTACCCACTTTTTAGGAGGCTGGGTGTGCCCCAGGAGGGTCTCCCGACCTCGAATTCGATCCACGGCCGAAATAACAGAAAATAAATTTTCTGCCTTCAGTCGGACTCGAACTCGGGCCCGGGAGCATGGTAGTCAAGTGCCTTACCCACTGAGCTACCGCGCCTCCTAATTCTAAACCAATTAGATAAACTATATTCACTAAATGTAATATTAATTAATTAATAGATAAGTGTCTTGAATCATCTTAAGCTTATCCAAGTCAAATTCTTAAAAAAAAAACATTTCTTGTACTTAAAGATTCAAACATTCAAATGAGAACTACTATGATATCATACCTTGTTTAAATTTTGAAATTATATACGTATACCATCATACTTAATTTCAACATCAGATAGTGAATAATGATTCAATTTCTTCTGTTAGTTTATGGCAATCACTGTTCATAATTTTATCATTGATCTCTTTTCCCTCATTTTACAAGGTACAGACTAGAAGAATCAACCAACCTGGAAGAGTGGAGCCATGATATGTTATCTACCCATTGCTTGGTTATTGCAGATAGATTGATTTCTGCCCTGAGGACACAAAGGCAACCATCTTATTTCTTTCCATGGTTCAATGTAAGCTAAATTAATATCCAATCAAATTATTCTTTAATTATTTTTTAAAAATGTATTTTCCTTCCTATATGAAAGGAGGAACGGTTCATTTTAGAAAAAAAAAAGGTAATGGTTCATTTTTTGATTCAGTTTGAAATGTTCGTGCACTGTTTAAATCGAGCTCTTCCAGAAACTATTTTAATTAGCTAGTCTTATTTAATGTCATAACTATTCATCTTATGTTACAAAACTCCTTGCGCATAAGTATAGCCTTATCTGAGATTACATATTTTAAACATTATTGAATCTGATTGTGCAATATCTAGGCTATACATAGCATGAGGCAAAATGTTTCTCCTTGCAGTTCATAACAAAGGTGGAAGTCTACTGCCCAACAATCAGGAACAAACTCAAGGTTCAAAATGCCTTTGAAGTTCCACTAAACACAAAGCATCACTTTTTCCCCTAAGTGATTTAAATTTTTTTGCCTAAGTGATTTTGAACTTATGTGCAATTGTATTTTGATGGATAACTGAGTTCTTCTTGGCACAAATTTCTTTGACAGCCTTTATTTTTGTTATTCTGACATTAAACGTGTGTTTTGAAAATGTAAATGGACCCATAAAAACATTCCTGGATTACTTATGATATTTTAAATTAAGGGTCAGGCTAATTCACTAGGACTGTTGTAACAACCTAGATCAAAACATATAGAAGTAAAGTTTTCTTTATTATTAAATTCTTAGGGGACCTAATCCCAGAATAAAGTTTATTTTCTATTCTATTCTAAAGTAAGTAATGACTTCTATTACTATATGTTTTGATCTGGGCTTGATATTATTCACATACTTGTCTGTATATTGAGTTACAATATCTTTAATTTTTAGAAGCTTCATCTTTACTGTCATAACTGCATGTACAGTTTTCTCAATGAAATATTTTATTTTTATTGCCATTTTAAATATTTAAATGGCTTGATTTATAGCAGAGAAATTGATTAACTTTATTATTTCTCATAGTTTTTAGTAACATATGCCTACCAATATACAATTCTAATACAGATATAATAAAATACAAACAAATTAAATTAAAATTTATTTTTTATCTGATTTAATAAAACCAATATTTTGTTACATCTATATGATTTAAATAAAATTTATTTAATGAAAATCCCCTTAAAATTATAACTTTTGTATTAATTAATTATTAGAAGGTAATCAACTTTTGAAATTAAATTACTCTTCTATTACACCTTAATCCTTACTTTATGATAAGGTGATGCTCAATTCGCCTGGAGGCGGTACACTCCACTATACAGAAGAGGACTATAGCCATGATGCTGAGTTGTTGACTTACACTCTGATTAGACTTGGTGAAATTACTGCTCCTGATTTGCTGCCAGAAGAGAGGGAACCTCGGCGGCGGATGGAGATGGCTCTCGTTAGTAAATGGGAATCGCTCCTAGTTTCTCTGGCACCACCCCCTGCAACAAGAGGTGTTCGCTTTTCATTCTATCCTTTATCATCTACAGGTAAGTTACTTTCAAACTAGGGATAATATAGAAAGTTTTACTTATCTGAGAATCTTATGTAATATTAAATTATCATATAATTTTCAATTCGTATTACCTAGACCACTTTATACAATGGTTTTAATTAAAATTAATTAATGTGTTCAAAATCTAAATAAATGACTATTTTAACTATTTTGTTGTTTTGAATTTAACTAAACTTAGTTAAACACTTTTGTTTTAACTATTTCTTGGCTATAATACTGTTTCTTCTGAGTATTATAAATAAACCCAGGGGCTGATTGTCTATATAACTTTATTTATTATGAAATATTAGATTTCCCATTTCGAACACTCAAATGGATATTTTTTTTATGAGAATTTGTATTTAATTTTTTTTTCTTGTTAATTCTAAATTAAAACAAAAAAATGCGAATGTTTTTTTATTCTTGGTCTTATTCTTTCTGTGAAGATTTTGATGTTATTACTGTCTAAAAATTTCTCTAAGATTTTCTGTTTTCTTTTAGTTTTTACTTTTCATACTCTGGTAAATCATTTTCTGTTAAAGAAGAAAGCATTGTTATAAAAGAGTTTGATGATTAAAATTTAAGTAAAAAACAAGCGAAAACTTTAAAAAAAATTTCTTAAGAAAAACAAACAAACTTGTATTTTAAATTTGTATAAATATTTTTTAAATAAGTTTTGTTCCCCATAACATTTTTTATTATTTCCCAGTTATAGTATTTTCCTGGGTATAGCAATCTTTTTCTTAGAAGATTGTTAAATGAAGTTTTACTGTATTACGTATCTAAGTTCATTCTGTTTTGGTCCTGCCTAAAAGACACCTACTGTTAAACTTTTCTTTTTTTCCCCATTATAATCAGAAACTGATACTATTTCAATATCAGAATGGAGAATTTTAGCTCAATCATATCTAAATTGATCATATACTATTGGGATGCCATGCTCTCTATGTTGTCTTGTTTTTTCTAATTTATGCTATTCAATTTTCTTGATCAAACAGATATTCTTTCAAATATTATTAAAAAAATAAAATAAAATAATAATTTCAGGATATTCAACAGTTGCAGCTTCTCAATATTCAGTCAGACAGCTTAACTACATTGGTCTCCTCCTGCGCTCCATGCTAGTTGTACGATCTTTAACTTTATCTAAGGTATATAAAATATTTTTAGTTTTCAATTCTTATCGTATTTTAATCAATATAAATTAGTATTGGCTACTACGTTCCCAAGCTGAATCCTATTTTGATAAAATTAAAAAAAAAATATGTTAACTTATTATCATACTTCCTCTCCCTTTTTCTTAGTTCAGAAAAAAAAAAAATACTGAAGACAGTTTGAAAACGTTAAGTATCATTATAAAATAAACAAAAGAAAAAGTATATCAGTGATGAAAGTATAACAGAAAAATTGGCTTTATGAATAATTTCAGTGGTAAAAAAATTATTTAGGAGAAGTATTTGATACCTTCAAAGTTTCTAAAATCTTAGAAAACATTTTCTATCCTAAAATTATTTGGAGAATACCTTAAATTTAATGGACTAACAAATGATGGTTTTTGAATTTTTAATTCTTATTGCATCAGTAATCAATTAATAAGATTCTTATTGTAATAATTTTAATTTTAAAGAATTCTTAAAATTACTTGTTTAACATTTTGTTGGTCCCTATAAATAAATAGTCAACCTGGCTTTTAGAATAAATAGTAAAGGTCACTAGGTAGTATTAAAGATGATATTTATATTAAATAGAATTAATTATTAAAAAGAAAGTGGTGGGAAGATATGTGCACTGTAATGTTATAAATTTGTCTCATATTACGCTTATTTTGAAAATTATTTAAATTTTAAAAGTGCTTTGAAATGTTGGAATGTTTGTTTTGACCACTAATTCACAAAACAAGTCTACAAAATTAATATTCAGATTAATAGCATAATGGTTTTATATTTAGGGTATGAGGAAATTTATATGGATATGATGATTCAGTGCCCTTTTAAGTAATTAAATAAAAAATAAAACAACTCAAATTAAACTTGTTTTTCATTAATAAATATTTTCAACAAATAATAAATAGTTCTTTTGTACTGATATAATGTTTTAGAAATTTATAGATTACTGAATTTATGTTTTGTTGTATAGAATAGCATCTTGACTTCCTGCTTCGAAGAAAAAATTAAGTATGATGGTAGTTCAGAAGACCTTATATACCTTGTGTCATCAATACTAGAACAAGCAAAGCATGCTTATTTTCGTGCAGTAGGCATCAAAAAATCACTATCAGCACCTTATGATCAATCGTCTTCTCAGCTTCTTGAAGAGGCAAGTTCTTCAAATGTGCACTATATTTTTAAAATAATTATATAAACGATCTTCATTGAATAAAAAATAATATTAATGGAAAAAATATTGTGATACTTCACTTTTTACATCTCAAGAATATTTATTCAGATTAATTTTAATGGTTGCAATATATTTAGCCTATTAATAATAAACTACTACTAATAAGTTTCAATATGAAAAGGCCTAAGACTAGGTCAAAAGGCTAATTACATAGATGTTTTTATTTAAACCAATATTTTGCTCTCTTTTAAAAATTATATTGTCCTCATATTATTAGCTGTACTATACTATACCACCATACATTGATGATCAGGGGTTTTGTGGTTCTGAACAAAAACAAACAAAAAAAATCATACTATTTGCATTTAGTGCTGGGTTGATTGATTCCATTCTCATAGTATCAGTATGTACCTGATATTTAGAAATTTAATTTTTTGGGTCTTTTAAGTAAAGTAGATACTATAAATCCTCTATGAGATTTAAATCCAGGAATCTGGGTGGAGTTGTTTGTTTGTTTGAGCTTATAGACATAAAACCCTAAGGTCATCAATACCTGTGTAATTTTAAGTAATTCTACTTATAATTTGGCCTGGAATGGGTGCTGTGGATAGAGGTGCGCCCCAATCTGGGTGGAGTGTTGATTTGTCTTCAAACATTATTGTTACTACTTGTGTTATTGCCAATGTTCTTTGGGGACTATATTGGAGGGAAATAGATATTTTACCTTATCACCATATTTTCAGCTTTCAGTGCTTTTTGTTCAATTGTTCAATAATGCAAAATGTCATCATACTTATCTTTTTTACTCACACCTTCAATTAAACTTAAGTTTCTATCCGTATTCCGTAATATGTACCCTTGCATTAAAATACTTTCAACATCGTGTTTCATCATTGACCTGAAATAGCTCAATGTTTGTTTTTCTTTATATATATTTATGGCCATCAAAGACAAAAATATTTTGCTTGCTTTCATCTGAAATAATATATTCATCCTAAAATCCTATTATTTTATATAGGTTTGGGCCTTCTTTAAGATTTGATAATAATGAAACTGGATTACTTTCCGAACTGTCTACCTTTTGAAATTTATGGTGACCATTTATGCAACCTCTAATGCTTAGATTCATTTTAGTAGGTATTTAAAAAAAATGTACCTGTCCCACTACAACCTACAGTAGCTCACAGTGTAATTGATTCACCTTGTAGAGAGAAAGACAAGAATAAAGAAAAACTTAAATGGCTACAGGAAACAAAACCAGATATTCATCAACACATTTATTTATATAAATTTTTAATATGTACAAAAAAAAAAAAAAAAAAAATTAAAATATTCAACTTTGATTATTTAAAAAATTAACAACCAAATAGGAATGACAATTTCATCTCACAGTCAAAACTATCCTCCTCACTTCTTATTAATTTTTTAATTGTGGTAATCTAAATCAATACTTTGTAGGTAAGCCTTTATTTTTTACCGCTTCTTTTAGTCTCTTTGGCATGGAGTCGATCATCCACATTTTCAGTGTGAGATAAGTAGTCCTAAATAAATAAAATGAAAATAAGTTTTATTCTGGGGCCATTGCCCATTAAAAATAATTATAATGAACAATTAATGGCTGCCTAGCTGCCATATGTATAATTTAGAAATACAATAAAGCAAGAAAAATACAATTTAAATTAAATTAAGGAATTTAAAAGAAATATTAAATTACAATATAAAGTAATATTACATGTTTCAAAATATCACACAAAAAAACAAATTATATCCTAAGGTTAGAATTTAAAATAAGCAACGAAAACAAAATAGGGAAAATATAAAAAAAATCAATGAAAAAAATACAGTAAACAAAGTTAAGAAATATAAATTATCCGGAAAAATAATGCATCTTGTCTGATAAAATAATATAAATTATGCCGAAACCAATTACACCAATTTAGTGAAATAGTACAGAATCAATATTATATACAGAATATTCATATTTATCATGATGATGTTTGTATTGTTGACTGTGAGTTTTTACTAAGCAGATGAATTTGTCAGGGGTGCAGTCAAAGTTGAATAAACACAGCCAGTTTTTAAATGAAAAACTTATATTTTGGCGTGCCAACGTTTCACAATTTATATTTATCACAATATAAATGTGTTTTATTGTTATTATTGAATCTTTGTTTATTTTTATATATTTATATACATAATAAATTTTACTAGGATGTTTAGTAATTACAATAAATTATTGTTTTTAATGTAATATATTTTGAACTATTTATTTATTCAAAGATATCTGTAATTATCCTGGTGTATCATTTTGACTGAATGCCACTGTATGAATGGTCTAGGTTTCAGTAGTGAGGTAAGGATTTACTGTTTCTAGGCTAACTATTGTAAAGGGAGATTTGGTCAAAATCACACTCAACTGCCAGTTTTCCCCCTATTAAGGGTATCCATTTTATAAAGGCTGGGCATACCCTAGGAGGGTTTTCTGACATGGAGATAAAATCTAGTCATGGCTGGAATAATAAAAAAATTAATTTTCTTCCTACAGCCGTACTTGAAGACGATCCCAAGATATCTCCTATTTTACATAGGATAAATAGGATCCTATTAAATTTTTGTTTTACGTTTGTGTAATTCTAATCATCTTTAATTATTAAATATATAGATTTTTAATGGGTTCAGATTAATATGACACTAGCTACAGATTTATAGGTTATCAGCTCATATTGGTCTGGTTGATCCTCTGCATGGCACCATCTAAATTGAATACTATTGATGATATTTATCTGCAAATAATAGAGTTTATGATATTGCAGTGTGTAGCATACACTGGAATTTTGTTTGCTCTAACTTGATGGGGCAGTACAAAGTTTTGTAGTCCTTAAAAGCATCTCTATTCTATAATATTTGCTTCATGCACTGATCTATCAATTTGACTAAAACAATGATGTTGAAATAATTTAGAATTGATGTCACTTAAAAATCTAGAGTTCTAAAATTTTGGTTAAAAAATATAATATAGTGAGGCTTGTTTATTTTTTTATTTTTGTAGATTCGGAAAAGTGGCACACTGGTTGACACATCAGATGATAGTGCAGTTGTCCGAGAAGTTTTGAAATGGCTCTATTTTGGCTTGGACAGGCAGAAGAAAAGGCTTGGACCAGTACTCAGACCATATTTGAACAATCTTTTCTCTGCCTCCCATGAAAACTCCTGGTTCGCTCCTGAGTGGTTGAGGAGGCAGTCTACTGAAGAACTGGAAGCTTTGGGAGAATTCTCTCATCTTGTGCTCACTGGAGATATACCAGCCAATGAGGGTATTCTTGATGCTGAAAACAAAGGTTGGTATTTTTAATTCTAGTAATATTTTTTCAGCCTATTAGCCAACTAAGTTTCTAAAATATGAGTCATGTGATAGATTTCTCATTTGTTGTTCCTTTTAGCAATGTTACTGTAAAATCAGGAAACAGAATTTTAATTAATAATTTAAATCAGATTTCTCCCTTTGCATAACTTAAACTTTTATGTTTGTTAAAAATGAGACTGGAATATTTTCATAATTTTATTCAAATGTTTGTGGAATTAAAAATATCTTCTATCTCAGTTCAAGTACTGTTATTATGAGGTTGTTTTGTCTCTACAAAGAGATTTTGATTCATGGATTTAAGGAATGTTATTGTTTACCAATTATACCAAATAATGTTTGATTTCTACATATAATATTTTGTTTTAGGATACCACAAACCCAATTGCTTCTAATTATTGAACAAATATTTAATACAAATTTTTCGGTTCTGGAAGGCTGGGATTGGGCAGAAAAAATTATTAAGACAAGTTCTGAACTGGCTGACCCACTGGAGTTGGTGTTCACACCAGGACCTGGTAAGGTCGTAAGACTGACTGCCAATGGAACTCAGCTGGCTGTTAGGAGCCTCACTAAGAGTAGGGGAAAAGCTACTCTCCCTAGAAAACTACCACCGCTAAGAGGTATGTGGCTATTTAAAGTTCTGTTCTTTAAATAATAATTCATTTCTATTGTAATATTCATTTAGTCTCATTATATAATTTCTTAACTTTGATATACACAAAATACTAATACATTATAAATTCATAAAATACTAATAATTGCAGTTCAATCAATGTACAAAAAATAATTCATATTATTAACTATTATTTAAGGAAATAAATACTACAAAGGTTCAGGATTTCATTTATTACTTAAGGAAACGCAAATGTTGCAATGTGAAATAAATCCTTTACCTGAATACTTCCATTATTGCCATTATTGCCTCGTATTCTGAATTATTTTCGTCAGCAATATCTTGGTTCAGCAATTCTTCGACATCCATTTCTCCGTCATCGCTGGTATGATTTATTTCGTCAATTCCTCTAGAAAGTGCGTCAGCTACGTAATTGGTTTTACCTTGGATATGCTTAGCGTCGAATTCAAATTCTTGGAGCTTCCATACCCATTTCATTATACGTGTGTTGCCATTTTTCATTGAGAAGATCCACGTTAAGGGTTTGTGATCAGTACATAAAAGAAATTTTGTGCCATACAAATAAGGTTTAAAATGTTGTGTCGCCCATACAACTGCTAACGGTTCTTTTTCTATTGCACTATATTTTATTTCGGCGTTTTGTAATACTCTAGAAGCAAATGCTACGGGGTGTTCTATTTCGTTTTCATCTTTTTGTGACAGTACGGCTCCGATGGCTTTATTAATAGCGCCTGTGGTCAATATGAACGGTTTTTCCCAATCTGGGTATTTTAAAATTGGTGCATTGCTCATCATTTCTGCTAGGGTTTGACATGCCTCTTTTATTTCTTTTGTTCCATATATTTTAGTCTTTAAGGAATTTGAAATTGGTTTAGTTATTTTTGCATAATTTTTGATAAATTTCCTATAATACCCGGTCATGCCGAGGAATTGTCTCGTCGTCTTTTCATTACGCGGAATAGGAAATTTTGAAATGGCTTCAATTTTTCTTGTATCCGTTTTTAATCCATCTGGGGTTACGAAGTAGCCTAAAAAGTTTAATTCGGTTTTAAAGAATTCTGTTTTATCCAACTGTATTGAAAGATTATGTTGTTTTAGGGCTTCGAATACTCTTTTTAAGTCTTGTAAATGTTCTTCTTCATTTTTTGAGTAAACTATTATATCGTCGATATAAATCATAGAATTAGGAATATTTTGAATCATCATTGTCATCGCTCTTTGAAATGTTTGGGTTGCATTACACAGGCCAAAAGGCATACGCAAAAACTCAAAATGCTCATTTTCAGTAGAGAACGCGGTTTTAGCTATTGAATCTTTGTCCATCTCAATTTGGTGAAAACCTGACGCGAGGTCTATTGTGGAAAATACTTTCGATCCCTTTAATCTGTTTAATAAATCTTCAATGTTAGGTAGGGGAAATTTGTCTTTTACGGTTGCCTGATTTAATTTTCTATAGTCTATGACCATTCTAATTTTTTTCTGTCCCGACGCGTCTGATTTTTTTGGTACGATCCAAAGCGGAGAATTATACGGCGATTTGCTAGATCTTATTATTTTATTTTTTAATAATTTTTGAACTTCGTCGTTAATTTGTTTTTTTTAATTGTTCCGGGTATCGGTAATTTCGCGTATATATGGGGTTTTCGTTCGTAGTTATTATTTTATGCTTAATTAAACCTGTCGATTTTAGATTTTCATCATCTCTTTTTATTACCTCTCCATGTTGGCTTATAATTTCAATCAATTCCTTTTTTATTTCTGGTTTTATGTGTTCGTGGCGAATTAAATTTTTAATTTCGTTTTTATCATCTATAAAAAATAAATCATTTTCCAATTTAATATTCTTTTATTATATTTCAATTCATTTTTTTCTAAATCTATTATTAATTTTAATTTTCTCATTGTTTCGTAACCTAACAAAAATTGGAACCTATTGCTAAACGGAAAAATTAGGAATTTAACTTTTTGATTGATTCTATCAGGGGCCTTAGGTTGATTATCACGCTTTTTGACCCTTCCGCCTTTCCTGTAGGGGTTTTTATCGCAAAGCTTTCGTTAATTATTTCCGAATAACATGGAAAAACTAATTTGGCTTGATTTGTATTTTTATGGGTATTATCATCTTTGCAATATAAATTGTACAAAAATTCACTATTTCTAATAAAATCTACTAATTGTAGCGGATTTCCGTCATATTCCGGGGCTAATGCTAAATCGTGATTTTTAATTTCAAGAGCCATATTATTTTCTTTCTTAACTAACGTAGAACCAGTTATTTTTAAGTTGCTTAATTTTTCTTCTAATATATTCATAAAAATGCTAAATTAATATTTTAAATTATTATACTTATTATACTAACTATATTTAAATTACAAAATTACTTAAAAAATAAGAATAAAAATAAAATAAATTAATTATACTTTTTCTTGATACAACGATGTTTTCGATGTCTTCGACGTCTTCTCGATGACGCTCCCTTCAGCTCCTTCCCGTCGATTCTTTAGCAAGAGGTTGTAGGTCCTTTTGGTCAAGGTATTGGAATACCAAAGCGCTCCCAAAGACTTGTAGATCTGCTGATGTACTAATACTCAGCTCCCAATCTTCTCATGCCAGTGGAAAGAGGTCTCGCTGTTCTGTACCTGAAATAAGATAGAACTGCCGCGAAGTTACGTTAACGCTTCCAAAAGTCCCTCCGTTCGGGCGCCAGCTAAATAAAAGGATCGCGGGACTGTGTTTTTTAAAAAGAGATTTTATTGAGAATTACATACATTATATCAAGAAAAAACACAATTTAAAACTTAGTACAATAACTTCGTGTTGAACACCTGTACATCCTAACGGTGGCAGCAGAGTGTCACCGAGGCCAGGAGGAGGTGGCCTTTTTATAGGGTTATCTAGGAGAGGGGATATCGTACATTTGTTTATTATCCCTAATACCATTGGGTTTCCATAACTATATATATATATAATGAAATGAAAATGAATGAAATGAAATGAAAAAAATAAACTTTATTCTGGGACTTACTATCCCCTAAGAATAAAAATTATGCACAGTTAAAAGTACAATTGTCTGGCATGTTATTTACAAATTAAATGCATCAGTAGTTACATTATACATTTTTTATAGGGAAAAAAGTTAAATTAAATTAAAAAAATAAATAAACATATGAAAAAATAATTATAACTTAAAACACCATCGTATGTATATATATATATATTGTAATGATATTTCCATTTTAAGTTCAGAAAGAGCAAATATTGGAAGTAAGGGTCAAAACCAGGTAGGAGCCCAGGGATTAGAGAAACCTTCAATACCTGGGGAAGTAATACCAGCCCTTGAGACAGATAGGAAAAAGGGACAGTTGGCTGTGAGACAAGGAGCAAAGAAGAGATTCAGTTAGTTTTGGGCCTTGGAGCAGCTAGGTGTCTGGAGTCATAGAAGATTATGGAACCAAGAGACAAAGAATGGACTGGGCAAGATAAGTGAAAGTATTTAGTGGTTCTCTCAGTAATGGACTTGAATTAAAATTAAACTAAGGTAAAATTAAATATTGTTTTCACATTGTAATTTATAATAAATATAAAAAGTATGCACAAAACCTTGTTTAAATATTTCCAGTCATAATTCAAAAGAATATTGACAGAACCCCATAATTAGTTTGTCAATTGATTATTGATATATAGTTTTAATAAAAATTTATGATTGAAGAAAATCATTACAATATATATACACAAAAACATCTACCAAATTTTAACCATTTTCCAGTCATATTTTCAATATTGACAGTCCACTGGAGGGGCCAAATGTTATGATTTTCTTAAATCATATATTTTTAATAAAATTATATGTCAATAATTAATTGACTTTAACTCATTATTAGGGTTCTGTCAATATTCTTTTGAATTATGACTGGATATTTTTAAACAAGATTTTGTGCATATTTTTTATATTTATTATTTTATATATAAACATATTTAAATTTACCTTTATTTAATTTTATTGAGAGAACCACTGAACACTTTCACTTATCTTGCCCAGTCTATTCTTTATCTCCAGGTTCCATAATCTTCTAAGACTGCTGACACCTAGCTGCTCCTTGTCTGATAACCAACTCATTCTGTCTTCTTCCTTCTCTGTCCTAAAACCAACTGTTTCTTTTTCCTACCTGCCTCAAGGGAAGGTACTACCTCTCCAGGTATTGAAGGTTTCTCTAATCTCTGGGCTCCTACCTGGTTTGGACCCTTACTTCCAATATTTGCTCTTTCTGGACTTAAATTGCAAATATCATTACATTCAGGTTCTCTCCAGTTTTAAAAATTTTTAAGCTTTAGCGTAGAAATTTTTTCCACTTGGACTGTCTTATGACATACAATTTTTCAACTTTATACACATCAAATGAAACATTAATTTAAATTGACTATCATAATGATACCTAAATACTCGCTTGTCATTTTAATCATAATTTAACAAAACAAAAAATTTAATTTAAAAATTAATTCTAAATATTAAACATATCCATTAATGTAAATTTTATATACAATGTTTACTTATAAAACACTTCTATATGGACTACAAACAAAAAGATTTTATGATAACCTTAAATACTACTTAACGACAAAGAATTATCAACTAAATACAAATTAATAATGAGTACCTTTTAAAACATTTATATAATACAGTCAAATTATTTTAATACAATAATAACTATAAGTAACTACAAACCTATTAGATTTTTATGAAAATTATTACCAAAAACATTTATAGACCATGAAAATAGGTTGATTTACAGATGAATTATCTATGATCTATTGTTTAAAACATTTAAATAAAACAAGCAAAATTTTTATTAATAACACTTAATTCTTTGCGAAATTTCACACCTTTTTTTATTCTATGATTGGTGGATGCTTAAATAAAAAATAAATAAATATAATGAAAAAAGAGACTCATTGAAGTACAAATTAATTTTTATGAATGGTATTTAAAAACAAAATGGTTCCATATGAAAACAATCATCTCAGGAATATACTAAATTTCACTAAGAAAAAAAATTTTTAATTCTTTTCTTGACGTATATAAATTACTTTTTAAACCCTTTATGGCTGTTTGAACATTTTAATTTATATAACCACCATAACCATTCTGAAGTATATTTCCTCCAACTAAGTGGAATTTGAAACTCCATCATATGCTTATTCAAACCTTTATTTGAAGCATATTTTAATTTTTGATTGTATTCAAAGAAACCAGATTTTTCTACTTTTTGAAATTGAATGATATTGCTATATTTATTTCTCTGAACCATTTCATAGTTTAGCACTTCTTCATTTTCATCAAAGTCATTGTTTATGTTTTCACCAATGTCCTCTTTTATTACTTCTTCTGGTAACGGTCGGGTTAAGAGGAGGCAGCTCCTACGCCCGCCGAGAATACCTTTTATTGATTCTTACCTTCTTCCGATTTATTTTGGTGTTTTACTAGCTGCTTTCAGAGGGGAAAGGTTATTCTCCTACATTTACTGAGAAACTCTAAATCCCTGTTCAAAGTAATATTAACTTCTGTTTACCTTATGATATAAAAATGAGAAATAAGAAAATGTCAAAATATAAGACACTAAATCAATTTTGAATTAATTTTATATTAAATGAAAATTAATATAATGCTAAACCACCAGTAATGTTCATTCCTGATAAACTTTGTGATGTGAGGGAAGTGTAAATAACAAATTATAAATATTTAAAAGACAGAATCCTTAAGTATTTATTTCACATAACTCCTATTTATTTAACATTTGCAGCTACATGTTTCGGAGACAATGCTCCATCATCAGGCTTCTAAAAATGTTTAAAAATACATTAATCTATAACATTACACCAATAGTTTTACAATTATATAATGTCATTTACCTCTTAATCTGTGATTATTTTCACATTGCCCATTCTCCATGTTATAAGGGATATAAAATAAGACAGAATCCTACTGAAAGTTATGATGTTAATTTCTGCTATATTTTCTCAAGGGAAGTGGAAATAAGAAAATATGAAACCTATGATATACTTTCTCACATTTATTTTTAGATTGATATGTTTTATTGAAATAATTATACAATCTGTCTCACTTTAAAGTAATAAGTATTATGGATGACAAAGAATGCATTCACAAAATATGCATACTGAAATTTTATCACTTAAATTGATACAACAAATAAAAATATATAAAATGCCAAATCCATATACAAATTAATGTTCTTAAGTTTTGTAACACTTTTACACATTAGATAAGAGGAAATAAGAAAACATGAGTTGATAAAACACTTAATCCTTTATCAAACTCATTTTGTTAACTTCTGTTTCACTTATTTACATTATAAAATCTGTTACACTTTAGGACAAAAAGTATTATGGATGACAAAGAATCCATTCACAAAATATGCATACCAAAATTTTATCACTCCAATTGATACAACAAATAAAAATATATAAAACACCAAATCCATGTACAAATTAATGTTCTTAAGTTTTGTAACGCTTTTACACATTAGATAAGAGGGAATAAGAAAACATGAATTGATAAAACACTTAATACTTTATGAAATTCATTTTGTTAACTTCTGTTTCACTTATTTTTATTTAAGAAGACTAAATATCAATATAACACACTAAACAACACAATCCAAGTTGAAACTGTAGAAGTGATTGTTTACATGTGAGATTACAGGAAAGAGCTATTGATAAATGTAAACTCGAAGTGAAGCTTAAGGATCGAACTGGTTGATGTAGCGCGGGTGAGGCCAGTTTGGTGCCTCCTCTTAACCCGACCGTTACCCTTCTTCTTTTTCCACTTCATTTAATTTATCAACAATTTTACTTTCACACACTACAATCTCACTTGTAAAATTTTGTTCAGATTCCATTATTTCTTCATCTTTTAATTCTTTTTCTTTATCCACATTATCAGTTACTTTTTCTTTGTTCATTTTACTTTCTTCATATTCCATTCATTTTTCAATTCTTTGTCTTCTTTCACAGTATCAGTTACTTTTTCTTCTTCTAATTCCATTTGTTCTTCAGTTCCAGTTTTTTTTCATCTCACAAACATTTATATCAATGGCCTGAAGGTCTGAATCTTTTTCAGAACGTTTTTCGTTTCATCTTCTTCAAACTTTTTCATACGTTCTTCATGTTTTTTATTTTCTTTTTCAGCAATTTGATCTATTTTTTCAGATATGGTATTAAAAAGCAAATAAACATTCTTATTGATAGAAATACACTTATTTTGGCAAAACTCCTCTTTATTATTCTTCAAACAAGTAACATGTTTCGGGACTTTTGTCCCATCCTCAGACTTTAACAGTATTTCTTTATGGTGTTATCACACCGTGTCTGTCCTTTCACATATCTATATAGAGATATGTGAAAGGACAGACACGGTGTGATAACACCATAAAGAAATACTGTTAAAGTCTGAGGATGGGACAAAAGTCCCGAAACATGTTACTTGTTTGAAGAATAATAAAGAGGAGTTTTGCCAAAATAAGTGTATTTCTATAATTGTTGGCTCCTTAATTGAAGAATTGATTCTTATTGATAACTTCCAACATTTGCTCGAAATTCATTTTGTTTTAAATTCCCTTAATATAACTTGACTTTAAAATTACTATTTATTCATTATTTTCACACAAACATCTACCAAATTTTAACCATTTTCCAGTCATATTTTCAATATTGACAGTCCACTGGAGGGCACCAAATGTTATGATTTTCTTAAATCATATATTTTTAATAAAATTATATGTCAATAATTAATTGACTTTAACTCATTATTAGGGTACTGTCAATATTCTTTTAAATTATGACTTGATATTTTTAAACAAGATTTTGTGCATATTTTTTATATTTATTATTTTATATATAATCATATTTAAATTTACTTTAATTTAATTTTAATTCAAGTCCATTACTGAGAGAACCACTGAACACTTTCACTTATCTTGCCCAGTCTATTCTTTATCTCCAGGTTCCATAATCTTCTAAGACTGCTGACACCTAGCTGCTCCTTGTCTCATAACCAACTCATTCTGTCTTCTTCCTTCTCTGTCCTAAAACCAACTGTTCCTTTTTCCTACCTGCCTCAAGGGCAGATACTACCTCTCCAGGTATTGAAGGTTTCTCTAATCCCTGGGCTCCTACCTGGTTTGGACCCTTACTTCCAATATTTGCTCTTTCTGGACTTAAATTGCAAATATCATTACATTATATATTTATATATATATGTATATATATATATATATATATATGATATATATATATATATATATATATATATGATATATGTATTATTTATTTATTTATTTCGTTTAACGTCACTTTATGCTGCTATGGCTAATCGGACGATGCTACGGTGGGAGTCCTAAATTTTGCCTATCCAGGTATAATTAGGATAGTGATCTTTAACGTACCTTACATCGCACAGGCTCGGGACCCCCATTTTACGTCCCTTCCGAAGGACGGCATAGCTAAGGATTTTTTACTTCCTTTAAAAAATCCTAAGGTCATCTATTTTAAAATAGAACTATATTATGAATATATACATGAGAAAAGAAAAAATAATAATAATACTAATATGCTAATATAATAATTACAATGCATTCAGGAAGATGAAAAAGCATAAAAAATAAATCCATGAAATAGAACAAATATAGTGAATAGAAAGGAAAAGATATATAGAGAAAAATAATTTAACTATTTGAATGTTAGTATATATATAGTATATATATATATTAAAAAAAAAATTACTTTTGGTTTGAAATACTTGATTATTCAAAAAAATGTTTATAAATAATTCTTTACCAAGCAGTGTTGAATGCTCTAATTAAATCGCTCTATTATTATAAATATAAAATATTGTTATGTTACTATTACTTTGTTGTAGGTTAGTTTACTTTAATTTCTATTATTTTGAAGTTAATTTAATTTGTTAAATAAAATTTTTAGGGAATATCAAGGGTTCAGCTTTTCAAAGATAATGATTTTGACTCAATATATATTTTCAAATAAAAGAAATAAAAACATTCTACAATTATATTACATTTTTTAATTAACGTAGTTATAATTAAAATACCTTCTTTCTTCTAAATGACTGTAGGTTCTCACAACCCAAATGTTCCCCAATTTGTCCTTCTTGCATGAAAATTCCTTCTTTTTCTTCCTTCGCCAGTTTATTCAAACACTCCTCTCATCCAGACTGCTAGTATAATTCATTATTCTTCACACATGTGACTTGTTAAATCTCAGATAGATGTGATGTTTCAAAATCCGAGAGATGAGAGCGAGAAGTGTTGTCGCCTCGAAGTTCGATAGAAGAGAGAGCACGGTGTTGACTTCTCGGCTTCATAAGCATATCTGGCTAAAAAGACGCCATCCCAAGCGTCCTTTCAAAAAAACCGTTAACGGCCAAATCTGCTTCATCATGGCCTTCATATTTATTACGTCTTAACTTACAATAACTATATAAAATTCAAATTATACAATAAAAAAACATTTTAAAAATCCTAATCATTTTTAACATATCCCAATTTAAATTGATAAGCAAAAACCACCTAACAATTAGATCGGCGGCGAACTCTCGCTGGCGCCAAATTCAAACTTGAATTCTTTTAAATTACAATTTATCTCGACTCCGAAATATCACTACAATATATAATTTTAAAATTAATTGTCTTACATTATTTTATCCTTAGGGAGAAGAATCAATGTATGTATAATAATTATATAATTTTATATTACAAAACTATTTCCAACAGTATCAATCATTTCACAGGAATGGACTTTGGGTCATTGATTCTTGATACCGATTCTTTTCTCAAGAATCGGAGGAATCAAGGATTGACATTTGGATTCAACACATCCCTATTTATATCCAATAGGACTAGAGAATACCATGAGCTTTACTTAAATTTGAAAAATGAACCTAATTAATAACTGAATATTACGCTGTTTGTGTTATTAATTGAACTGGAGACAGCTATTTTATTATTAATAAATCATTTTCGGTGATTTATTTATTTACAATAAATTTTTATGATTTTACTGATTAGTAATCTTATAATTGCCAATTTTTTTAGAGATATAGATATTCAATATTTAAAGAAATCTTTGGAGGATTATAGTGATAACCTCCTTTTTTGTCATTAAAAAGTTACATAATGAAGTTAATATTAAGTTTCAACATTTTATATATTTTCCACTATCTCTAGAATAAACCATTAAAAATTTCTTAAGAAGTTGCAATTCTAAGCCTGGATAAATTTTTCATTTGTTTAAACATTTTTAAAAGTATTATTAAAATACTTTTATTGTACTAAGATATGTTTCAATGAATCTTAATTAAATTTATGCAATAGAATGTCTGAAGACCAGACTGCAACGAAATGCTAACCATGATGAACTGTTGACCAACTCTCATAGTATCCTTCGCAACACCAGCCCTCTCTCTTTGGCATTGGAGGGAATGCACCGATATGGCACTCATCGGGGACTTGGTAGTATAGTTCAAGCCCTTTTATCTCTCAGGAAGTTCTCGGTTTGTATATACAATAATTTCAGTTATAGACTACATATTTTTTTCTTAAAAGCTTGAAAGTTGAGAAAAAATGTTTCATTTCTCAAAGTAAAAAATTAGTTTACTTTTATTTTTTTTTTTACCTCGGAAGATTATGAACTTTAACATAAATATTGTATCTAAAAAGAAATAGATATTAAGACATTTTTAAAATAATTAAATTTGTATACATACATACTAAATATATTTTTATTTGATTTATAATGATTTATTTATAATGGATGAGTATTATTTGTAACTATTGAACAAACATACCCATCAACATTATTAATGCATTGTCATAAGTTAGTAGTTCATTATAATCTTCTCAGGAGTGGATTGGCTCTGGCTCCCCAGTTTGGTTGTGGTCATGAATAATGATAACTTATGATAAATAAGGTGTTGTCAATGACTGTTTACTTGAGGGTAAACAGTTAAATTTTACAAATTTAAATAAGTTAAATTAAATTTAACTGGTAGAGGTAACAGTGGGGCTGCATATAATAATTCTGAGTAAAAAAAATAAAAAAAATTAAAGGAAATATTAATTTAAAACATTTATGTATTACTTATATCAAAAAAGGGGAAAAGAAACAAAATAAAAATAATATTCAAACTAATAAAGTTTTAGTAAAGATATTCAAATTATTTTTTTATTAGATCATAGAACTAGCTCTAATGAATTTTATTCAAAGACTATTTTCACAGTTCAAGAAATGTTCCATCATATATATTGATTGAAAAGAAATTAGATAAAAAATTAACTTTTTTTCAAACGATATAGGCTGCACAAAAAAAGGAAATAAGTCATGCCAGATAGCCACCCCTATAAAGTATACATAAACTTCTATAAAATTATTTTCCCAAATACAAGTATCATAAAAGCATCGTACATAAGATGTATCAAAAAACTTTCATATGTCTAATGTATTTTGCTGTAACATACAGTTGGGAAAAAAATCTATTAACCTAACTGTATTGTAGAAATGATGGATAGTTAATCTTTCCCTTACATGATACAAAATGATATAGATAACATTAAAATGAGTGGTTTGGATTGCAGATATTACAGGAGGTGTGCGGCCTGCTGCCGGATGAAGAGCGGTGTCGAGCTCTAGAGGAAATAGAAGGAGTGAGACGTGCACGGCCAAGAAGAGCTGCCACTGTTAGAGGTCCACCACAGCCTGGTTCTTTGATAGGTACTTGTCGTGCACTTAGGGCGCGGTACCATGTCTCAGTCTTCAACCCAGCCTTTTTTAGGTACAATTTAATTTTGTCAATGATAGAGACACAAGTGATAAATTTTAAATGTTAACTGAAATCATGGATTTATTTATATTTCTGTTTATTACATTAACTGATTTTGTATTTTCCGACTTGGGAAGTGCATTACTTACTATTAAATCATAGCGCGTATTCAAAAACTACTATTTTTTAATGCATTTGTGTATTACCATTCTTATAGCACTTAATTCAAAATTACTTGTAATTCTATACTATTATATGTTATTCTCATTTTAATTCTGTAATAAAATATAAATTGTAAATACATACACAAATTATGATTAACCAATGAATAAATTTCAGTATTACATTTTAAATGGTTAGTTGTTATATTATAGATGTTATATTTTAGAGCTATTTTTGAATTCTATTTTAGTATAATTATCTTTTATTAATATTATTGTAGGGCTCTTATGAACTTGAAATAATAGATTATACCATAAAATTGGCCTGTTTAAAACTGAACTCATAAACGTGTAGTTTAGTGTTGGTAAAATATGAGAAATCATTTTTGAATTTCGTCTTGTATTTTTTTAGGTAGTATAGTTTTTAAATCACATACTTGCTATGTTGAAAAAATGTATTAAAAATTGTTTCAGTAAATTGTAATAATTTTTTTTATTGAAATTGGTGTGGTTTTTAGAGTGAGTTGAAAAACACTTTCTTGGTTTATTCAACTACTTAAAAGTTACTTGAATTTAGGTCTAGGATATATGAGGTGCCTAATTGCAAAACGTAGCAAATCCATTGAAAATTGGAATTGAGGTTTATATACCTCTCGAACCAGCTCCTTGCCATGCAGAAGACTGACTAGGTTTTAGGTTTAAGAACGAAGGAAAAACTGTCCAAATTTACAATTAAAAATCATGTACTGTAGTTAAAGGGAGTAAAACCATGCCTATCACAGAACTAAAAGGGAGTATCTCAAAATATGGCTGCCAAATTATGCTTATTACTTGTCAGATTTAGGAGACATAAACGAGGTGGAAGAAACACAATTAGCTGTTTAGAAAAGTTACCTGTTATTGTAATCATAATTAATATTGACTAGTCCATTTTTTAATTTATATTTAATTTTTTTTTGTTAAACTAAACTAATAAATGTTTTTAAACATTATAAAAAAGTTTTTAGATAGCTATTTGCGATGAATTTTTAAGTTACCTACTAAAAACACAGTCCATAATATTTTGATACTACTACGTAGTTCAATCCTTTATTGTTTTCATTTTGTCTCTCAATACTCTAAAAAATATTAACATTTATGTATATAAATATTTTCTAATGATAAATTGTTTTTAACCATTTTCAAAGAAGTTTTACTAAAAGTCTGTCTAGATGTAAGATGAAGAACAATAATAATTTGTTTAGGAAAGTGTGTATTGTGATGTCATAGACTAGTCCATGTATGCACATATATTGTTTATTACTTTACTATCCGTTTTTATTGTTCACCAAGCTAATAAGTAACATTTTTGAACGTAAAATCATTTTTTTAATCCATCATTTCAATTCTATAAATCAACTCAACACATGTATTTATTTTATTATCAAAAAGGATCAAGTCTCAAACTGTAGCAAAACGGAGTAAGTCCCCAAAAGTGATGCAAAACAGACTAAGTACAGAAGAAAAACCAATTTTAAAAAAACTGGTCAACACAGGCCCTTATTAAGCTTGCCCAACTAAAACCATCTATTCTTCTGCTAATTATACAAGAAAAATTACATTCATATCATTTGGGCATCATACTACTATGGTTTTTGGCTTCTGGTGAAAAATTTATAAATCTGGTTTTGCTACGATTTGCAATTGGACGCCTCATATAAGGTAGTTTGATGGAGCATCCAGTCTCCTAATGTCTGTGTAATAGGAACAAACCTTTCATTTTGAAATTTAAATATTAGCACTTAAAGTTTAATTCCTTGGTGTTCATTAATAAACTTTTTAAAACTTGTCTTGCTTTTAGCTCTCCAGAGACTGAGGCAGTGTCCCCAATGTTTAACAAAAATAATAATCGAGGGCTCAGCTCTGAAATGTCCCATATCGACAGGAACACCAGGATATGGCACCACAGGAGGAGTGATATTACCACTCAGCTATAATGAACCAAATGGATTACACCAGTCACTAGTCACTATTTTTTGGAACCAAAGGTACAATTGGAGCGGAACTGTTACCTGAAGGGATTTAATCTCTGTTTTCATTATAATTTAATTGTTTTAAAATATTTTATGTAAAAGAAGGATTAATTTTAAAAGTTAATATAATTGTTTTTATTGTATTGCTAATACATTCGAACATTGTAATGTTCTAAATTTGCAACAATGTTATTATTCAATCCTGTTTTATGGCCTTCAAGATATTTCCTATACTTTTCAGTTTTAACATAATACATGGATATATTTCATTTAGCAATATGCACAGTTGAATTGAAATAAAAAAATTATCGCTTTGCAATAGTGAAGATGATTTTAGCCCTTGTGATCATAAATACTAACATCTTGTTGTATCCCCCCTTTCTTAATTCAAGACAAAACCACAGAGTGATCTGCATCTTGTTGTTACACATGTTCTATTATTATAGCCTTCCCTTTTGTGTTGTTAGTTTGTTCTAATCCTAAATGTCTCTCACTTTTTTCTACCCAGTTTGTTTCATATATTGAATACACAACACATCTCAAAATTATTTTATTCATCAAAAGTATATATGCATACCAGTCAATGAAGGCCGAAAACTGGGTGTAGAGTGGGGAAACATGTTCAGATTAGTTAGGAAGTTAAAACACTTTAGTCTTGGCGTTTTCAGGTCTGGGAACAGGAAGGTCCCAATTTTTTCAAAGGTTTCCCTTTTATCGCCTATATCTCGAGAACAGTTATTATTATTAATTAAACTCTCTACAAATTGTGTTCTGTACCTTTTTTCTATATTCCGTACCGTTCCCGAGATATATACTTGGCAAATGTGAAAATTTGCGAAATTTTGATTTTCACCTCACATTCTCTCTCCATATATTCTAAACCGTTAATCTGATTACAATAGTCCTATATACCATATACTCCATTTTATCTTCAACCTGTCAAAAGTTACACCAATTTTATGTTTTTTGGTAAAGTCTGCTATTTAGCCGTGGTCTTATTTCTTGAAACTAAATGCCTCCTGTAAGTCTATATAAGCATTACTATTCTAATTAACCGTATATAATGAACTTCAATGATTGATTCTCACACTGAAGGTCCCAAAACCTGCCGCGCGTATTTTTGCCATAGGCTCGATCTTTTTTAAGGATGTGCTAATTCTCATATTTTCAGGTCGAGTATTACCATTTTCTGAAAATTTTTTCTCCATTTAGCATACCCGAAAGAAGATTGAAAATTAAAATAAATTTATAACCGAATAATCCAGTCGATTTATAAATCGAAGTTCGCGAAAGCTAGTGTATTAAATAAGTTGTGTTAAGTTGCACCTCACCGCGAAAACGCGTTTTGTCGGTAGGCTTTAGGCTATAACCGAAACTATTAATGCCATCCAAAATTTCGTTTTTCATCTAGAATCTGATTAAATTTGCTAGCAGATCCGATATTTGATTATGATTAAATTTCAACCAATACTCACGCCAAGACTCTAAATGTGTATGTTTTGGCAAAATATGATGATCTTGACATGTTTAGTGGGCTGGTGTTCTAAAATTAAGAACTTTAATATAAATTTTAAATATAGTGTCTAATTTTTTATCCATTCAGCAAATAGTCATGTTTTGCGTACGATGCACCGTTTTCGAGATATGAGCGAAACCTGGGATTACAGACAATGCACTCTATAATCCTTTATTGACTTTTAGGGACTAAAGGGCCCTAAGTCAACATACAGATATAATATTTTTTCACAGTGTAATAGACAATAATTATTTACATTTAAAAATAAAATAATATAATTTGAATTTGTTTTATGTTACACTTTTCAGTGTTTTTTATAAAAAGAATTTGGTATTCCTAGCGAACTTAGTACTGGCCCCTGCTCCCGCGCAGAATACACTTGTCACTAGAGGTGGGACAAAAATAACGTATTCTTTAAAATAACCTATTATTGACTCGGAACTGTTATCACCAATCACCTATTACTGAAAAAACCCTATTACCAGTGATCATATTTTAAAATATCTATAAATAAACCTAAATTTGTATTTTAGAATAACTATATTTTACAATATTAGTCAAATTTATTAAATCTTCCATCGAAAACGATGGAGAAATAACAATAAACTGGGGTTGTTGGTGTAAGGTGTTAGGTTATAACAGATAGAAGAACCGATCGGTTAAGGTTATTCGACCAGTTATTGTTCTTAGATCGGTTCTCAATAACTGTTGAGTAACTTCTGTTATCGAATAACTCATAGAACCGATAGGTCACGTGATCTAATAACGCAAACAAGAACTGGTCGCAGATGGGTTGTGACGCTCCTAGCGGCCGTGGTTCGAACTAAAACAGAAATTCGTGATCATAGTACAATCATATCACAATAGATGGAGTTCGAAACTGTGAACAAAAATAAATGCTTTGATTTTAATTTGTAAATAAATCTCCATGATTTCCTTTTTTGTTTCATTGCGAATCGATAAAAAGTCTCTTGGTTAAGAGAAGTTCTACTTTAATACAAAGTGTTGAAACTTTTAGATGAGCTTTGTAATACCAGATTTAATTTAAATTTACTTAGACTGAAATAGTTTTCCAATATTCAGGGTATTAATGTTTTCTAATCGTAATTTTAAAAAGTTGAAATGGCTAGTTAATATCAAATGCTTTTTCTTATGTTATATTACAAAATAATAATGTAATGACAAATGAATGTCATTAAAATCTTATGATTATAATGAATAGTTAAAATCTTGCAATGATTATTAAATCATAAAAATATTAGCTTGTTGTAAAATCTGTTTAGACTTTTGTAATTTATAGTTATTCCAAGGATATTTACACTTATATTAGATTCCATCGAGGCTACCTTTTTACCTGTTTGTAAAATATAATACTGCTTTTTGAAGTAAGTATTTAGTCCTTTGATATATAGCTTTTTTATTTTTGTGAATGGTTTCTTTCATACAACTTTTTAGTTATAATTTTTATGGTTAAATCCATTGGAATATTTGTAAATAGATTTGTTAGCAAATAAACTGAATATTTTTAATTCATTTTGTTTTTTTCCTTTAAAGACTCTGATGTAAATTGATTGAATCTGTATGGTTATTAGTATTGTCCAATATTTTGGTGAAGTATTTATGAGAACAGTTCTTTTAAATAAAAACTCATTGTGATTGTACAATGATAATGTGGGGTGTTGATAAATTTGTACAAACTTTATTGTAATTTGTTTTGTTTTTTTATATAGTTTTAGTCCATACATTATCTCATTTTGTGATTTTTATAATTACCCTTTCTGTTCTGGAAACTTATAAAATGAAAAATACCTTCAGGTTTGTTCAGTTATTGTATCCTAATCTTAATCAGTTATTTGTTCAAACCATCTTTTGATCAACTAATCTTTCTCTTGTTATCCTTTTGCTGCCATACCTTTCTTTACATCCCCTATCCACAATTTCCTCAGACATCCTTCAACCTACTCTCTAATTTGTTCAGGAAAATATACTATGGCCTCTGTTTTGATACATGCTTTTTGAATGATCTCCTGGTTTAAATACTCTTTAAAATATTTGTTTCCTCAATTAGGATTGATGACTTAATTCCAATAAAAGTGGTAATTAATTCATGAAACCCTAATTGTATTGATCCTTCTATACCATCATGTGTACCTCAAGTGATTTTTTCCTCTCTCATATATTGTCTTATGATATTATTAGAAACATGATGGGCTCTTATTATGAAATAACTTCCACTCTGAGTACCCATCTCTAAAGATAGTAGCGTTTAAGCTTTTTCTTCTCCACACCACAGATTTTAGCAAATTTAAAGACAATTTTATATTGATAAGGCAAGATATAATCATTTTTTTTTTTTTTTTTTTTTTTTTTTTTTTTTTTTTTTTAACATTTTTATTCCACTTAATATTTTCAATGAAATATCTTAATTAATAGAGGATTCCTTTCCAGGAAGGATTAGTAGACCTCCATATCTCTAATCTTCAATGCTAAAACATGTGCTCGAAGAGTTGAGGGACACAAACTCTTTCTTCTTTAGATTTATTTCCATGCCCTTTTCAGAATACTGCTTAGAGTTTCCTCAGTATGTATTCCAGATCACATTCCTCAGTGGCAATGCGTTGATAAACTCCTGCAATTTGTATTATGAATTAGATATCTTTCAAAATCTCCAAACCCATGTGTTAATATTTCTCTCCTATTTCTAGAAAGGTTGTTTAATAACCATGTTAAAGAGAGTAGGTGATTAGCAGCAACTTCGATTTAATCCTTTGGTGATGTGCAACGCTGAGGGGACATGATATCAAAACTTTTTTTTTTTAAATACTTTTGTATACAATTAGTAACGCTGCTATTTCAAAATTTAATTCCCAATTCTGCACCTTTATAAAGGCCTTGTATGCCTCATCTCAGACGATCACTTATCTCTGACTTATCTCAGTGCTTTCCACACCTTATTTAAAGGACCTAAGTCAAAGCTTTCTAAAGTTGGATAAAGGGTAAATGTACCTCCTGGGCCAGAAGTCTTGGAAGTACACCAAATGCTTTTAAAAAAATTGGGATATAGTAAAAACTTGACCTAAGATGGCCCAGCCTGAATCCTGCTTCTACCTCTGTTATTTTCTTCTTCATTTTATCTTACAGCCAATATTTTAATACACAATACATGCTTAGGTAACAGATTGATACAAGCTACTTGTAATTGTTGAGTCTTTATAATCGTTCAAATATGTTTTACTAACACCTATATGTATTTTTTAAAAATAAAATCTTGGCAGTACAATTAAATAAGGACAATGTTTTTTAAAGATTTATTTAGCTGAATTCGTTTGTATCATAGTTGGCCTATTTATTTTTAATTTGTTATATATTTTGACAACTTTTAATTGGCTTCTAAAATTTTTTATTAAAAAAAAATTGACAAAATAATTTTGGTTGATTTTGTGTTATTTATCATTAGTAAGATTACTAAATAAGCAAATTTTTAACATTATTAGCAATGGCGAGAAGGATAAATAGTAACGGTTCGGATCGGCGACACCAACCCCTAAACCCGCTAAGAATACCTTTTATCGATTCTAACCTTGTTCCGATTTATTTCGATGTTCTAGTCGCTGCTTTTAAAGGGGGAAGGTTATTCTCCTACATTAACTGAGAAACTCTAAATCCCTGTTCAAAGTAATATTAACTTCTGTTTACCTTCTAATATTAAAATGAGAAATAAGGAAATATTAAAGTGGAAATAAGGAAATATAAAGACACTAAATCAATTTTTAATTAATATTAATTTAATCAACAATTAATATACTACTGAACCACCAGTAAAGTTAATTCCTGATGAACTTTCTCTCAGAGAAGTGAAAATAACAAATTATAAATATAAAAAAGACAAAATCCTTAAGTATTTATTTGGCATAACTCCTATTTATTTAACATTTGTAGCTACATGTTTCGGAGATAATGTTTCATCATCAGGCTTCTAATTTTTTTTTTTTAAAAACACATTAATCTATAACATTATACCAATAGTTCTACAATTATATAGTGATGTGTCATTTACCTCTTAATCTGTGATTATTTTCACATTATCAATTCTCCATGTTATAAGCCATTATATAATATAAGACAGAATCCTAGTTGAAAGTGAAGATGTTAATTTCTGCTATATTTTCTAATGGGAAGTGGAAATAAGAAAACATAAAAAACCTGTGATATACTTTCTCAAATTTATTTATAAACTGATATGTTTTACTGAATTAATTATACAATCTGTCTAACTTTAGCACAAAAAGTAATATGGATGACAAAGAATCCACTCACAAAATATGTATACTGAAATTTTATCACTGGAATTGAAACAACAAATACAAATATATAAAACACCAAATCCATGTACAAATAAATCTTGTTAAGTTTCATAACACTTTTACAAGTTGTAAATTTTATCACCTAAATTGATAGAACAAATATAAATATGTAAAACACCAAATCCATGTACAAATTAATCTTCTTAAGTTTTATAACACTTTTACACATAAGATTAGATGAAACAAGAAAACATGAATTCATAAAACACTTAATCCTTTATGAAACTCATTTTGTGAAGTTCTGTTTCACTTATTTACATTTAAGAAGTCTAAATATCAATATAACAAACTAAACAACACAATCCAAGTTGAAACTGTAGAAGTGATTGTTTACATGTAAGGTTATAGGAATGAACTATCGAAAAATGTAAACATGAAGTGAAGCGTAAGGATCGAACTGGTCGGTGTAGCGCGGGTCAACCTAGTTTGGTGGTGTCGCCGATCCGAACCGTTACCGGATAAATTAATGAATTACTAGTCAAAATGTTTAAAAGTAAGTTTGTAATAGGTTAGAACCACTAGCGCCAAGTCGGTGATCGAAAACAGAACGATGGCTGGCAATAGGTTATTCTAATAACAGTTGAGAACTGTTGTAGAACTGGAGTGATTGTAAGAACGGAAACATTTTTATTCCACAGGAACGAGTTTAGGATTCCTACAGTCTTCCTTTCTCTTAATATTTTCAATGAAATTATTTTAATAGGGGATTCCTTTCCAGGAAGGATCCCGAAGAAAGAGTTGAGGGACACAAACTCTTCTTTAGATTGACAACAGCAGTGATTGACGGAATTAGATATCGCGCATTCTAGCGGGGGAGGGCAGGGGTTTACTTGAATCACCTATTACTGTCAAAGAATAAAAGGCTCTATTATTGGAACCTATTACCTGGGATAGAGCCATAACGTAGTAACCTAATACCAAAAAAATAAGGACTGTTTTTTTAAGATTTATTTAGCCCACCTCTACTTGTCACCCATAAGATTCTAACCTTGCTCCAGTCAAAATGTCTATCTTATGACGTCAGTTATCGCAGAACTTTAGGAGGGAAGTTTCTCTACCCGAAGAGTTATCCTTCCCCCGGTACCATACCTACCTTCCTAAGGTGGAGAAATCTCTACTTTAAAGTTTCTCAGTAGTTTTGAAAATCCACCACCGCTCTTCAGGAACTCGTCTCAGAATGTTCCGATTTTGACGTCAGTTATCGCAGCTAATCACTTTTAAACATAAAATCAAAAGTATGTTTATATTTATCCAGCTTAATCACTTTTAAACATAAAATCACCGCTCCGTCATTAACTACACTTGTGGTTTCTGCTACTATTAACAACATAATATTATTCTAATATTAATAACGTCGTATTATTAGTTTACAATTATATTATTCTCACACCTTGCAACTTATTTATTACTTCCTTCTCAGACTTTTAAGTTTTCATTTTATTATAAATTTCTCGTTGTTTCATGTAGAGACTCTTCATAAAAAATACTAAATTTTAACATTTTTATTCATTTCGGTATTACTAGCAAACACGGTACTGGCCTCAGTTGAGAAAAATTAGCTCTTTTTCAAGATACTCGCATCATTTTTCAGCCTTCCAGGAATCATTTCTTGTCACCCCCACCACAACCACATCCCTTTAAATTTATTAGGAAATTAATAACCGTTTTTTTCTCACTTCAACGTATATCGCTGAGTTGTATACATCGCTTGTTTATTCCTTCGCTCTAGTAACAGTTTTCATCATCGCAATATTCCTTATACATTATATTTCATTTTAATAATCACAACATTATATTTAATTTTAATATGAATTGTCTAGTTTATCGGATCTAGTTCAATTATAACCAATTTATATTTCCAGTCTTTCATTTTTTAATTTTTATAATTTAAACACAACTCTAATAATACCCTGTCCTATTCTTCAATTTTTTAATTTAACTCATTAATTCTATTAATCTTCTGTCTTATCCATGTGGATTAAAAGTCAAGACAAAGGAATATAAGAAAATTACAGATTTTTACCAGAATAAGGAATTATAGATGAAAAAAAAAAAAAAAAAAAAAAACACAATAGAAGTAACGCCGAAATTACCTAATATAAATATAAAGAAAAACTACAATAGGGTAAAATATATTCCAAACGAGACAAATATAATAGTAACTTAAATAATGAAATTTTAAATTAATGGTGCCCTATATAACAATAATAAAATCAACACACAGAAAACACAGATAAATGGAGCAAAAAGACTTAATTTATAAAATAAATTGCAAAAACTGTAATATGCACTATATTGGGGAAACTAAACAAAACTTAATAAAAAGAGTAAACCAGCACAAATATGATTGCAATAAAAAAGTAAAAAACAACAATACTGCACTAAGTGAACATGCATATAAATTTAAACATGAGTTTGATTTTGAACACACAAGGATCTTAAATCATGAAAATAAAGTAATTAACAGAAAATTAATGGAAACAATCTACATAAATAAAACAATAAACCAAGCAGTAAATTATAAAACAGATATACATAAAATTGGTACTTTTTATGAGAACATAATAAATCAATTGGAAATATAATTAAATCAAAATTCAAATTACAGTTCATTTATTTTGAAAAACTAGCCCGTAATGATTATTCCAGTTGGAGTGTTACATAGGAATTTAAAGGATTGTATGTAGGATTACATATAAATTTAAAGGAAAATATCAAACATTTACAATATATCCTAACCTTAGTCAAAATTGGTAGTGCATCAAGAATATTCTTATAATAAAATAAACAAATAAATAATGTCGATCTAATGCATTCAATAATAAACCCATGTAAGACTCCAACTGGAATAATTATTATGGGCTAGTTTTTCAAATAAATGAACTGTAATTTTAATTCTTCTTAATTTCAAATCTTAAGTTATGGCAAAAAGCTTTTCTATCGAAGTATTATAAAAATGTATCAATAAAACCATGAAGGAAGGATCTTTGGTTTAGTACTTTCATTGATGTAATGGTTGTGTAACATACAGTCTGAACATAAAGTATTGGCACAAAGGTAGAAATTATTAAAGTCTTTTAGTTGAAGGAGATGTAATTAATCTTCAATTTTAAGCATAACTCCTATTTATTTATTAAAATGTGATCAACATGTTTCAGAGTCAGGCTCCATCTTCAGGATCTAAAAACCTTTAAATATATCTTTTTACAAAATCTTATCAATTATACAATTTCATCTTATTTTATTATGCCAAAATTCTACTTAGAACTGTGATTGATTTCACATGGTCACTTATTCTGTCTTACTGACATACAGCTGGGCAATGTTCATCTTATAATTGTTTATTTTAATATTATTCTTAAAGACAATTTGGCTTGGTGCTTATATAAACTTCAATATTATCTATTTCTGTGTTGTTACCCATTTTTACATTTTTTTTATTAATTACTATTAATATTAATGAATTTTTCATTTAATTATATTTCCAATTTAATAATTATGTTCGCATAACAAGTACCAATTTATGTATATCTGTTTTATAATTTACTGCTTGGTTTATTGTTTTATTTATGTAGATTGTTTCTATTAATTTTCTGTTAATTGCTTTATTTTCATGATTTAAGATCCTGTGTGTGTTCAAAATCAAACTCATGTTTAAATTTAAATAAATAAATAAAATTTTAAATAAATTTTGTTTGGTTTCCCCAATATAGTGCATATTACAGTTTTTGCAATTTATTTTATAATTAAGATTTTTTGCTCTATTTATCTGTGTTGTCTGAGTGTTTTATTATGTATTTGATTTTATATATTATTATATAGGACATAATTTAAAATTTTCATTATTTAATTTGCTTATTATTCGTCTGGTTAGTGTTGCAATATATTTTACCCTCTTGTAAGTTTTCTTTATATATTATAATGTAAATATAAAAAACTAGCCCATAATGATTATTCCAGTTGGAGTCTTACATAGGTATATTATTGAATGCATCAGATTGACATTCTTTATTTGTTTATTTTATTATCAGAATATTTCTCTAATGAAGGAGTCACATATGTTGATAAATAAATGTATTATACAAAGCATTTACTCCTCTTTATTAATAGTAAGAACATCTGACATGTTTTAGGAAACAAGGTCCCATCATCAGACTTTAAAACAATCTCTTGGTGTTAACACATCATGTCAGTGTGACACGGTGTGTTAACACCAAGAGATTGTTTTAAAGTCTGATGATGAGACCTTGTTTCCTGAAAACATGTCAGATGTTTTTACTATTAATAAAGAGGAGTAAATGCTTTGTATAATACATTTATTTATCAGAATATTTTTGATACACTACCATTCTGACTAAGGTCAGGAAAATACTGTAAATGTTTGTTATTTTCCTCTACTAATATGTTAATTTTGTTCAAACAAAGTTCAAACAGAGAAAAAATAAGTTAAAAGAGGAAGAAATGGTAGTGAATTTAGCTTTTGTCTTTTGATACTAACAGAAAGACTTTTTACACGATATTGAAAAATTAAATAGTTTACAGCAGTTTACTTTAAAAATAGTGTAATCATTTTTGATGCTGTTGTAGAGTGTTAAGGGAAATCTCACTTCATACTTTTGGAAATTGTACTTCAATTCATTTATAATTTTATTTCATGTGTCCAATAGCAAGAAAAGAAATGAATAAAAATGTTAAAATTTAGTATTTTTTATGAAGAGTCTCTACATCTAACAACGAGAAATTTATAATAAGATGAAAACTAAAAAGTCTGAGAAGGAAGTAATAAATAAGTTGCAAGGTGTGAGAATAATATAATTGTAAACTAATAACACGACGTTATTAATATTAGAATAATATTATTAGTTGTTAATAGTAGCAGAAACCACAAGTGTAGTTAATGACGGTAGCTGGATAAATAATATATAACATATTGATTTTATGTTAAAAAGTGATTAAGAATAAAAAATCAACATTCTGAGACGAGTTTCGTGAAGAGCGGTGGTGGATTTTAAACTACTGAGAACTTTAAAGTACAGATTTCTCCACCTTAGGAGGTAGGTATGGTGGGGGAAGGAGGGGAAGAGAAACTTCCCCTCCTAAAGCTGCGATAACTGACGTCATAAGATCGGAGCAAGGTCAGAATTAGGTGACAAGTGTATTCTGCGCGGGAGCAGGGGCCAGTACCGTGTTTGCTAGTAATACCTTCATTTCTTTTCTTGTTATTGGACACATGAAAATAAAATTATAAATGAATTTAAGTACAATTTCCAAAAGTATGAAGTGAGATTTCCCTTAACATCTACAATAGCATCAAAAATGAGTACACTATTTTTAAAGTAAACTGCTGTAAACTATTTAATTTTTCAATATCGTGTAAAAATTATTTCTGTTAATATCAAAAGACAAAAGCTAAATCCACTACCATTTCTTCCTCTTTTAACTTATTTTTTTCTGTTTTAACTTTGTTTGGACAAAATTAACATATTAGCAAAGGAAAATAACAAACATTTACAGTATTTCCTGACCTTAGTCAGAATTGGTAGTGTATCAAAAATATTCTGATAAATAAATGAATTATACAAAGCATTTACTCCTCTTTATTAATAGTAAAAACATCTGACATGTTTGAGGAAACAAGGTCCCATCATCAGACTTTAAAACAATCTCTTGGTGTTAACACACCGTGTCAGTGTCATTTACATGATTGGCAATGTAAATGACACTGACAGTGTGTTAACACCAAGAGATTGTTTTAAAGTCTGATGATGGGACCTTGTTTCCTGAAACATGTTAGATGTTCTTACTATTAATAAAAAGGAGTAAATGCTTTGTATTGTATAATACATTTATTTATCAACATATGTGACTCCTTCATTGGAGAAATATTCTGATAATAAAATAAACAAATAAAGAATGTCAATCTGATGCATTCAATAATAAACCTATGTAAGACTCCAACTGGAATAATCATTATGGGCTAGTTTTTTATTATATTACATTATAAACAGAAAGAAATTACATTATAAATATAAAGAAAACTTACAAGAGGGTAAAATATATTGCAACACTAACCAGATGAATAATAAGCAAATTAAATAATAAAATTTTTAAAATTAATGGTGTCCTATATAATAATTATAAAATTAAATACATAATAAAACACACAGACAACACAGATAAATAGAGCAAAAAAACTTAATTTATAAAATAAATTGCAAAAACTGTAATATGCACTATATTGGGCAAACTAAACAAAACTTAATAAAAAGAGTATACCAGCACAAATATGACTGCTGTAAAAAAGTAAAAAAACAACAATACCGCACTAAGTGAACATGCATATAAATTTAAACATGAGTTTGATTTTGAACACACAAGGATCTTAAGTCATGAAAATAAAGCAATTAACAGAAAATTAATGGAAACAATCTACATAAATAAAACAATAAACCAAGCAGTAAATTATAAAACAGATATACATAAAATTGGTACTTGTTATGCGAACATAATAATTAAATTGGAAATATAATTAAATCAAAAATTCATTAATATTAATAGTAATTAATAAAAAAATGTAAAAATGGGTAACAACACAGAAATAGATAATATTGAAGTTTATATAAGCACCAAGCCAAATTGTCTTTAAGAATAATATTAAAATAAACAATAATATGATGAACATTGCCCAGCTGTAGGTCAGTAAGACAGAATAAGTGACCATGTGAAATCAATCACAGTTCTAAGTAGAATTTTGGCATAATAAAATAAGATGAAATTGTATAATTGATAAGATTTTGTAAAAAGATATATTTAAAGGTTTTTAGATCCTGCAGATGGAGCCTGACTCTGAAACATGTTGATCACATTTTAATAAATAAATAGGAGTTATACTTAAAATTGAAGATTAATTACATTAATTACATCTCCTTCAACTAAAAGACTTTTAATAATTTCTACCTCTGTGCCAATACTTAATGTTCAGACTGTATGTTACACAACCATTACATCAATGAAAGTACTAAACCAAAGATCCTTCCTTCATTGGTTTTATTGATACATTTTTTATAATACTTTAATAGAAAAGCTTTTTGCCATAACTTAGATTTGAAATTAAGAAGAATTAAAATTACAGTTCATTTATTTTGAAAAAACTAACCCATAATGATTATTCCAGTTGGAGTCTTACATAGGTTTATTATTGAATGCATTAGATCGACATTATTTATTTGTTTATTTTATTATAAGAATATTCTTGTTGCACTACCAATTTTGACTAAGGTTAGGATATACTGTAAATGTTTGATATTTTCCTTTAAATTTATATGTAATTCTACATACAATCCTTTAAATTCCTATGTAACACTCCAACTGGAATAATCATTATGGGCTAGTTTTTCAAAATAAATGAACTGTAATTTGAATTTTTAATTTAATTATATTTCCAATTTATTTATTATGTTCGCATAAAAAGTACCAATTTTATGTATATCTGTTTTATAATTTACCGCTTGGTTTATTGTTTTATTTATGTAGATTGTTTCCATTAATTTTCTGTTAATTGCTTTATTTTCATGATTTAAGATCCTTGTGTGTTCAAAATCAAACTCATGTTTAAATTTATATGCATGTTCACTTAGTGCGCATTGTTGTTTTTTACTTTTTTATTGCAATCATATTTGTGCTGGTTTACTCTTTTTATTAAGTTTTGTTTAGTTTCCCCAATATAGTGCATATTACAGTTTTTGCAATTTATTTTATAAATCAAGTTTTTTTTGCTCCATTTATCTGTGTTGTCTTTGTGTTTGATGTTATTATTATTATATAGGGCACCATTAATTTAAAATTTTCATTATTTAATTTACTTATTATTCGTCTCTTTAGTGTTGGAATATATTTTACCCAATTGTAGGTTTTCTTTATATTTATATTAGGTAATTTCGGCGTTACTTCTATTGGGTTTTTTTTTTTTTTTTTTTTTAAATCTGTACTTCATCTTTCTTATTCTGGTAAAAATCTGTAATTTTCTTTTATTCCTTTGTCTTGACTTTTAATCCACATGGATAAGGCAGAAGATTAATAGAATTAATGAGTTAAATTAAAAAATTGAAGAATGAATATTATGGATAGGACAGGGTATTATTAGAGTTGTGTTTAAATTATAAAAATTAAAAAATGAAAGACTGGAAAATATAAAATTGGTTATAATTGAACTAGATCCGATAAACTAGACAATTCATATTAAAATTAAATATAATGTTGTGATTATTAAAATGAAATATAATGTATAAGGAATATTGCGATGATGAAAACTGTTACTTGAGCGAAGGAATAAACAAACGATGTATCAAACTCTGCGCTATCCGTTGAAATGAGAAAAAACGGTTATAAGTTTCCTAGTAAATTTAAAGGGATGTGATTGTGGTGGGGGTGACAGGGTATTGGTATTACAGGAAAGTTGAGAAAGGTTAGGGATGCGAGTATCTCGGGCTGAAGGGCGGGAAAAGAGCTAATGTGTTGCGGGCTCTCGTACTGAGGCCAGTACCGAGTTTGCTGGTAATACCAAGAATTTTTATATAGAAGAGTTGTTTTTAATAAAAACAAAAAAAAAAAAACATGTAAATTCTTGGCGTCAAGACAGCTATCTATATATTTTTATCATTAGATAATATACATAATTTATTACAAATAATTGACTGTTGAACCACTAAAAAGTAAACTAAGCATGAATAAAAGTTGTATAACCTCCTAAACTAGATCATTGGAGGTCATGTAAACAAGTGGAAAAATCAATGGAATATGTTTTAAGCAGGTCTGGCTGGATAGAAGATTGTCGCCATGTACATACATGTATATATATATATATATATATATATATATATATATATATATATATATATATATAGGTTCAGGATGTTTTGACTCTCCATTTAACCGATTTTAAAGAATCAGTATTGAGAATCAATTATTCCAAGCAGATTCCTAAAAGCCAATCGATAAAACTGATATTGACAATTGTTTTGTGGTACTAAATTCTTTAACTATTATATATAAATTCTTCTTTGTAATAAAAAAAAGAAGGTATTGTTTCATCTTTGACAAGAGCAATTATTCATCTACAAGATCAACTACTGCTTGGTAAGTGGTTAAAACAATTCTTTTAAAAAATCAACCGTTGTTACTATGAGCCAAATATTAAATTGTTGAAGATATGTTTTCACTATCGAAGCACTGACAAACTAAATGCAAAAATACAGTATCATTTATCTATAACTTTTTGTTTTCCCTTGAATAATGATTATTTTCAATTTCTTTTCTTGTCATTCTGATTTTCGAGCTCTAATATACCTTTTAAACAAGATACCGAGAAATGTCAGGACACCCTCCCATCTACAGTGTTCGATGTAATATTTTATTTACATTATAAAATATGTATTCTAAGTAATAAATAAAACTAAAAACCATTAGAATATTTATACACGTTTGTTGGTACTCTTATGGCTATAACTTCGAAACTATTTGTCCAATCAAAAATTTCATTGTTTCATCAGAATGCTGTTTAAATTTGCTATTAAACCCCATGTATGAAATATTGATTAAATGTCGTGAAATACCCATGCCATCACGCAAATATGCATGTTTTGGCAAAATTATTACGATTTTGACATGCTGGCGTGGGTAATTGACGGGGTTTAATCAAAATCTCATATGTGAGTTCTGATAGTAAATTTAACCAGATTTGAGATGGAAAAAAGAAATTTGGGATCGGATAAACATTTTTGAAGTTATAGCGAGAAATGTGCCGAAAAAACGAGGATTTTACAACAGTACAGGGTTCTCAGCGTGCTGGCATGGGTGTTTTACGAGGCCTGATCAAATGTTCATAATGGGGTTGGATAGTAAATTTAACCAGCTTTCAGATGAAATTTTTTTTTTTTTGATCTGTCGAATAGTTTTGGAGCTATTGCCAAAAGAGTACTGACAAACGTGTTTTCGCGGAGAAATGCGACTTTCCGTAAGTTAGCCAATAGTGGCCTTTACACATACGCGCTTTCCCTCAATCGTGGAGCGTGAGAAAGCGCGCGGGTCAAACCGTCGGGCTTTCCTGTGGGGAACATTGAATAGGCAAAATGTGAGGCCGCTCTTTCCGTACGGAAAGCGTGTCGATTTGATATGTTAACTTTATCTTTATACCCGTTAAATTTTATATTCAATTTCCTTACCAATAATTTTATAAGGGTGAAGCATCACTGTTTTGATTTCATTTTTTTTTTTTTGGAGGGGGCGTGGGGTAGGGAATCGGAATTCAACTGATTATCCTGAAATTTGATACTCAGGTTACATACCTACATACCGATTATTTTATGAGGGTGAAACGTCACTGTATTGATTTTCTTGGGGGAGGGGGAGCGGGGCAAGGGTGAGGGAAATCAGAATTTAACTGATTTTCGAAAAATTTGATACTCAAGTTACATACCCACATACCGATAATTTTCTAAGGGCGAAACTACTGTACTTATCTCTATTTTTTTTTGGAGAAGGGCGACGTAGGGGGGAGGGGGTCAGAAATCAGAATTTAACTGATTTTCGAAAAATTTGATACTCAAGTTACATACCCACATACCGATAATTTTCTAAGGGCGAAACTACTGTACTTATCTCTATTTTTTTTTGGAGAAGGGCGACGTAGGGGGGAGGGGGTCAGAAATCAACTGATTTTCGAAAATTTTGATACTCAAGTTACATACCGATAATTTTCTAAGAGCGAAACTACTGTACTTATTTCTATTTTTTTTTTTTTTTTGTATTGGGGGGAGGGGGTCAGAAATCAACTGATTTTCGGAAAATTTGATACTCAAGTTACATAACTACATACCGATAATTTTATAAGGGTGAAACTACTGTACTTATCTCTATTTTTTTTTGGAGAAGGGCGACGTAGGGGGGAGGGGGTCAGAAATCAACTGATTTTCGAAAATTTTGATACTCAAGTTACATACCGATAATTTTCTAAGAGCGAAACTACTGTACTTATTTCTATTTTTTTTTTTTTTGTATTGGGGGGAGGGGGTCAGAAATCAACTGATTTTCGGAAAATTTGATACTCAAGTTACATACCTACATACCGATAATTTTATAAGGGTGAAACATCACTGTATTGTTTCCTTTTTTTTTTTTTTTTTTTTTTTTTTTTTTTTTTTTTTTAGGGAGCCGACAGGGGAAGGAGGGGGGTTCAGAATTCAACTGATTTTTGAAAAATTTGATACTCGAATAACATGCCTTCATAACAACAATTTTATGAGGGTGAAACATCACTGTATTCATTTATTTTTTTGGGGGGTGGGGAGGGGATCAGAATTCAACTGATTTTTGTAAAATTTGATACCCAAGTCACATACCTACATACCGATAATTGTATAACAGTGAAACATCACTTTATTGATTTCTTTTTTTGGGGGAGGGGGTCAGAATTCAACTGATTTTCGTAAAATTTGATACTTAAGTTACATACCTACTGTATAGAAAAAGAATGATAATGTCCGATGCGAAAAACTCGCCTCGGCCTCGAGAAAGTGGACTGTATAGGAAAGTATCAAAACGAGGTTTCGCACCTTTGGGGAGATATTATTGAGAAGGTAGCATAAACAAATAATACATAAGAAACTTCTCACCTTGTTACTGCCGCCGACGGTCTGTCCGGAGGCCTCCGAAATGCTTCTCCCAAGCTGCAAAATTTGTTCAGGCTCTCCTCCTCTTATATCACCACTCATTAAGGGAAGAACTAAATCTTTACTGACTGGCACAGGAAATAAGATCACTTTTAAAAGAGGAATAGGGTCCTGGAAGACTATTTTGTCTTGGTCAAAAAAGTGATGGAAGACCATGAGGTCTTGGGCAATTTAAATAGGTGCGTACTGGAGCACAGATGCTAGAAGAAAGCGAGATATTCTAGTAGGGATTAACGCAGATAAGGGCTAGTTACCAAGAGATCGATAGAGTGCGTCAATATACGATATACTAGATCTTTTCTCCTTTCCCCCCCCTCACATAAGCGCCGATTGGCGCGAACACCTACATACCGATAATGTTATAAGCGTGAAACACCACTGTATTAATTTCTTTTCCTTTTTTTTTTTTGGAGGTAGGTGACGGGGGGGGGGGGACAGAATTCAACTGATTTTCGTGAAATTTGATAATCATGTTACATACCTACATACCAATAATTGTATAAGGGTGAAACATCACTGTATTGTTTTTTTTGGGGGGGGGGTGGTAGGGATTCAGAATTCAAGTAATTTTCGTGTTCGAGGTTTTCTGCGTGAAAGCTCCGGCTTGTCTAAAGACAGTACCCGCTATCCTAACGCCATGGCGCGCCGCCTTATCTCAAACCTCAAGTTTTATTGATACCATAGATACTTGACTTTGGTCCATGGAGCTCATTGCCGATTTCATTAATTTGTACAATTGTACAATTTGTACATTTATCTGATCTAAGAAAACGACACACAGTTCATCGAACCATTAACTTATATCAAAAATTGAACTATTTTCTAACATGTCAATTATCATTTGGAATCTACTAATAAACCTTCGTAAATAATCTGCTAGGGTTATATTAAATTTTCTTTAAAGTCAATTTAATGGGCGAAGTGTAGCTGTAAGTTCGAACCTTTCGAAAGAATCGGCGTATTAGTAACAGTTTATGTTTCTTAAGGGGAGCAATTGGTTTTTCTATAAAATTACAGCTCCAACTAAGGCATTTACAGGTCCAGGTATGTATTTGAAATTGCCATATTTTAATTGTAAAAATGATATCATTAGATGATTTTGCTCACCTACATTTAATTTGACTTAATTTTTTCAATGTAAAGGCTTTAAACATGTTTTAAATATATTATTGAATATCATTTTGTACTTTTTGCGTTTTCTTGTAGCATTGAGTGAGCGCTTTAATTTTGGCTATCGTTATGTGCTTCTTGGTGTCCCTTTATTAAAATTATTTTTTATTTTCAATAAACCGAGTCAAAATAACTAAGACCCTACTGGCAGATATATTTTTCTATCACAAAAAAGTTGACTTATATTTTTGATCTTTGAAGAACTGTTGTTGCTAAATGTAAATTCTGATTCTCCACCCTTCGAAAAAAAAAAAATCAATTCAGTGATGTTTCATCCTTATAAAATGTTTGATATGTGGGTAAGTAACTTGAATATAAAATTTTACAAAAATCAGTTAAATTCTTATTCACCCCCCCCAAAAGAAAAAATCGATTCAGTGATGCTTCACCGTTATCAAATTGTTGGTATGTAATTATATAACTAGAATATCAAATTATACGAAAGTCGGTTGAATTCCAATTTCCCTCAAAGTTTACCCCTCACCCCCCAAAAAAAGAAATCAATTCAGTGATGTTTCACCCTTATAAAATTGTTGGTATGTGGGTATGTAACTTAAATATCAAATTTTACAAAAACGGTTGAATACCAATTTACTCGCCCCATCCAACAAAAAAGAAATCAATAGAGTGATGCTTCACCATTATAAAATTGTTGGTCTGTAGTTATGTAACTAGAATATCAAATTACACGAAAGCCGGTTGAATTCCAATTCCCCCTCAAAGTTTACCCCTCCCCCCCCAAAAAATAAATCAATTCAGTGATGTTTCATCCTTATAAAATGATTGATATGTGGGTATAGAACTTCAATATCTAATTTTACGAAAATCATTTGAATTCTTATTCAACCCCCCCCCCCCCCCCCCAAAAAAAAAAAGAGAAAAGAAATCGATTCATATATGCTTCACTGTGATAAAATTGATGGTAAATAAAATAAATAAACTTGTACCACTACAACCCATGAAGGGTCTTGGGTTCGGGACTTAGGGTAAGGATGCACTGTTACAAGGCCAATGGTTGTGAAAGGAGGAGATTAGGCCTAAATCTCGCCCAACCGCCACCACTTGATGCGCGGAGTAATGGTTGCCTAGGATCAAATATATTAGACAAATTTTCAAGAAAAGCAATCGCGGATGCTTGGCTTGTCAGTACTATGTTCTGCACGTTGTTCCTCTTGCCACGTAGAGTTTTGATTTTATTTCACATGGAACCTATCTGATTTAGATTGATGCTCTCAATATATTTCATCCATGATTCCTTTTTGAATAAGGGATTTGGTTTTGTTAATTTTTGATCTCATCATTTTAAAGTTATATGTCGTCATGTTTCTTAGGTATTCTTTTATTCCTCTTTTCTTTTCCCCATATGCCTTGCGAATTTCTGCATTCCCCCAGCACTTCGGCACGAATTCTGGATGGTATTCTGAGCTTTTCCGAGGTATAGCTGATTCTCCTGCCGGGTTTATTATGTCAGTCAGATCAGTTAGGTTGTATCTGGAGTTTGTTTTTTCTAATTCTATGACTTTATCAGTGTATTCTGTTTTATTTAATCTTCTGAAATTTCGTTTTGGTAGAAATTTGTAATTCATCTGATGTTTGAAATTGTTTATTTCTATTAGAATTTGTAGGTGGTCGCTCCCCAGAGTTTCTGGTAATATATATACTTTACAGTCTATACAATTATGTCTCCAAATCCGCCTTTCCAATCTTTTCCTCTTGCTGAGAAAACTATTAGATCTACAGGCATCTTTTAGATCTCAAATTAAAGCTAATTAAATTTTCTTTTATTGATTTCCGGAAGGCGTTTTTGTGAAACCAGTACTTTGGTCATTATGTGGCCGAGAACTTGACTTTAACAGAAAAATATCAAATTATGTGAAAAATCACCATCGTTTGGAGAGGTATATCTCCGCAAACAATTAAGCCACAGATCTGCGGTTAGACTTAAATTGTCACTCTTTAAGTGCTTTTTAATATTGTGAATATGCTATGTGAAGCAAATTTACATAATTTACGAGATATAAGAGAAAAATGAACATATTGCTAAAATTTCACGGTTTTTCGAGTACTAGAAAAATTTCCTCAGGTTTTGAGGGCTGCAAACTTGGATTTTAACTACCCTTATTGGTTCTAATAACATTTTAAAAAATGGTAGAATAAATTTTGTATATATTGACTGGTCTATAACCACTGAGCTACCGCGCCTCCCTTTAATAAACTTTTTAGACTAAGAAATTTAAGGAGGAAAAAAATAAACTCTTTCCAATAACTGCAATGGCTGTAAAGTTAAGTAACAGGAAAAACAAGTCGATTTCTAAATCTAAGAGTAACGGAATATATAGTAAGACAATACATTTAACTAAAAATAACCATATAAACAAAAACTCGAAAGTTTACTTAGTGCATAAGTACATTACGTAGACAATATTCTAAAATTAAATATTTACGAATCACTAATAATAATAAGATCGTTTAAAACTTACTGTTACCGCTATCTAATATATATATATATATATATATATATATATATATATATATATATATATATATATATATATATATATATATATATATATATTATTTTGTAGTATTGATTAAAAATCACATTACGAAATTAATTTTATGATTCATTGGCAATGTTTTATGTCTTACCTACATATATTTATAAAATTTAATTCACAAGCTCTAAAGATTATTTTGAAGTAATAATGAAGTTATCATTGGATATTTTAGAGTGAGGAATCTTCGTCTGTCTGGCATTTTATTAAACATGTAATTACAAACGCAAAGCTTCAGTTTAGGTTTCAAAATAATTGTTTGATGGGTTTTGACAACTGGGAGAATGATTCAGAGCTGAAATAAGAGAAATAAAATCCACCGAAGGGCACAAATCGTTGATTCTCGAATAATTTCCTTATAATAACATCGTGAAGATGTCTACAATAAAATGTACCTTATTCTAAAATACAATGTTAGATGCGAGGCCTCTAAGATACGAGGAAGGAATGCTAAGAGGAAGATTGGACGAAGACAACTAAAAAACGAAGAGAAACAAACATAAATTATCCTGGAACAGGTTATAGTAAACGACGTCATGTTGCTATTCTCTGACCACTCCACGCCAGTTTTCCTTCTGAGCTGATGACTGTCGTTTCGAAAGTGAGTGTTCAGTTAATTCTGTGTTGGCTATACGAACTTACTATATATTCTTTCCTTATTAAGTAATTAATTGATTAGTGATTCATTTCATGTAATTTTATTTAATCTTTTTTAAAGCATTTAAATTATTCTCTATTTATATATTTATACCATTTTGTGCTTGTTACCTACCTACTTCCGATACATTGTGTTATTGTTATACAATTAACTGAGGATTTAAATCTAATTTAAATAGAACTGTTTTAAAAATATAACATTTGTAATTGATTAAAATATGAACCTTTGTTGTTAGTGTCGAAAATGTATGCCAATCTTTAAAAAATATTTAATGAACTATATTTCTAGAAAGAATTTAGTAACTCTTCTTAACGTATAACAAAAATTTTGTTCTCTTGGTCAAGATATTTTGTGAAGTCTTTTCTTTTCTACTAAGCTAACGGTTCTCCAGACGATACTTACAGATCTAGGGTTTTTTTCTTTCCAAATCGCAGTATCTTTAAATCCTATTTCGTATCACAGTAATATTTCACAAATGATAAATACATACTTTCTGATTAAATAGAAACAATATTAAAATCCGTCCTTATTTTATTATTACTTCGTTATGATGAATATAAGAGCCATTCTAAAGTTATTTTCAAAGAATGCCTTCATTCATAAGGATATAATTTGTTACATAAATTGCCTCGTAATTGGTTCTATTATGGATTTTGAAATATTTCGATGTCAGTGTTATGACCCAAAAATTATCTTTTCCTGATGAAGTCAAGAATATTTTTGGTTATGGCTATCGTTTTCCTATATGACTTCCTGGAGTGTAGTTTACTGGGCAAGGCAATTACAGATACTAATTTTGAAATTATGAAGCGTTTATCGTTTTTATTATTTTATTTATTTTTATGAGCTTAATATATTTTTTTATTTTATTGTTATCTGTCTATTATTTGCGGCGGTCTTAATATTGCTGATTTTCATAAACATTAGGAGTAAAAAAAAAAAATTATTCTCTACTTATTTTAATTGACATAAGGATATTTTAAAGTGATTTTATAAAACAATGGCCTAATGATATATTATAAAGTATAACCTCTCTTCTCAGTTTGAGTATTTGTTAATAACATATGGGGTTGTAGTTAAATATTTTTTTATTTATCTATAGACTTCTGGTATTATATAAATGTTGAATAGATTTTTTTTTAATAACCGAATGGTCTTTAGAATAAAAAAATAAATAAAAACTTGAGTCTGTCAAAGACTGAAAGAGAACTATCCGGAAATTTCAGTATGATTATTAAAAATTAATATCTCAGTTATGCCACTGAAAACATTTATTGAAAAATAATTGATTACCAAAATAAAATTATAAGTGAGCAATAATTTGAATTTTTCTTAGTGAACTTCTTTTTTTTTTTTTTTTTTTTATCTCAATAGGATACATAACTATTATACTATATTATTCAATCTTTTCTCATTCAATAAATATTTTTTTAACTTCTAAACTAACATAGATCTTATAATTACACAAACAACTTTCTATTGTCAAATTATTTGATTTTATTTATACATCTACAATCTAGGTTTCTCTTTAGTAGCGAATAGGGTCGGAACTAGAATATTTTATAGGAGGGGCAAAGATCAGTATTTCGTCCCCATCCTCTCTCCTACCTCCTTATGAGAATTAACTCGATATACAGTATAGTACAGTTAATGAATTATGCACATAAAATTAAACGATATTGATTGTGATAAAATTATTTAGAAAACATTTTTGACAACTTATTGTTATTTTATAAACTTTTCAAATTTCGCTACTTCCTGAAATCTGCCACTCGGGGCACGTGCCCTCCTGCCCCACCCCATTTCCGGTAGAAATGCTAGCGAAACAACAGGCTATAGTCCCCATGATTAGGAAAATCCTTGTTATTCAACTTCTTTCCCGCATTCTCTTCATGCCAGGAAAATGAACAACAGTACAATGCTGGATAGAAAGCTAGGCACTAACGATGTTTTTAGAAATTTAAAGCTTGTAGATGGTGTACAATTACTAGAATTGGCCCTTGGAATACATTTATCGATGGATATTTACTGTATAAACATTATTTAAAACGATTCTCAAGTCCAAGGATGGTGACTCTTTGAAATTCTGTACAACTAGATAAGTTGATTTTTGTCCACAATAAGAATAAGATAAATACTTAAATTACCTTTTTTTTCTCTATCTTTTTGTTACCTGAATCGTTTTTTAATCAAAAACAATGTTAGTAAAGAAAAAACTATTTTTAAATGTTACATTTGGTGGTTCACTAACGAACCTGTAAAATTTTAAATTTCAATTAATTTTCAAGCCTGATATTTTCTTTTATAAATGAAAAAACAATTGTTATAATTATGGCTCATATAAATATAGTGATTTTTATTCTTGTAATTAAATGTTTTTCTGTAGGTTGATCATCCTACAAAATGGATATTTTACGTCATCTGCTTTTTATTGCTATAATTAGCAGTGCACATCTCATATCTGTAAGTATCATTTCAGAAATTATTTTTTCTGCTCTAACCTTTTTTTTGTTTTTTTTTGTTTTTTTACAGCTCTTAAGTGAAGGGGAATTATTGACAGTAAAAATAAATAAAATTATCTTAAATCTCCATGATGATAAAATAAAATTTAAAAGGTTCACAATTATGTAAAGATTATTGTCCGGGAATTAAATCTAAGAGAAGGTAGTTCGTGTGCTTTCTTTTTTTTTTTAAATACAACTACATAGTATGGAAAATAGTGATTTATTGTGTGTGGACGTTTTGGTCATCCTAATAATCCTTGTTCAGTATAAGAGTATTACTGGTTATCTATTACACTGTCGAAACAAAAACCTTTTTATGATTGTATTATTGTACAATATTATACTTGTTAGAATCCTTTTTTATATCAAGACATTGGCACTAACTACAATATTTTTCATACTGTTTGTTTATATTAGCTAACCTAATATACATCAACTTCTTAAATAACATTTAGTCTGTTCCAGATGTAAATAATAACAAAATTATTTTTCCCGTATCTTGTTTGGTAAAAATTTAAACAAAAGTCAATTAAGGGCAAAGTTAAACTAAAATTTATAAATATTATTTGTATCATTTAGAATCTTGAAAATGTTTTTTCATAAGTGAAAATGAGCTTTATAATGCTTTACTTCTAGAGTTTTTTTTTCTCCTATCTCTAGACAATAAAATATTCATTTATATTTTCAAATTATTAATATATGTCAATACATTATGCTGTAGGTTTGGATAAATAAATAAATTAAAAAAAAATATTAGGGTTTAAATATTCTTTATTGTGTAATTACTAATCTTAGTAGGTACGATAATTGATAAACTTGACATAGCTAACATGTAATTTATTTATACTGTTCCTTAACAGATGCACATTGATACATGTACATTATTTCTGTTTAGATATCTGCGAAAGATTCATCTTCACCTGCCATCAATCCAATAGACAGAGTCTTTGACGAATTTATTTCAGTTGTTCGAAGTCATCTTGCAACAAAAGCTGAACGGACTGAGAATTTTTTACAACCTTATTCCCAAGTAAAAATTGATTCTTGGATTTCTGACATTACAATAGATGAATTTGTGATGCTAGAAATTCTCAGTTCACTCGCTAACAAAGATTTTACATACACTAATTTTTTATTAGATCTAGTCTCTCAAAAGAACATAGGAGAAAATAAAAAAGGTTTAGGCTATTGGTTGAAGTCGAAATTGAAATTACCTTATAAAATGGTCTATGAGTTAATGGAAAACATTGTCAACTGGGATCAGATTGGAACCAGTCCTATACCGACTCGTGTAGCCGAAGAATTTCTAGTACTCGGCAATAGTTCCGAAATGTTTTTAGACGCTTGTGGTCAAGGTGGATTAAAAATCGTCAAGTGGATCCTAAGGAATGGAAAAAACGTCAATTTATTGGCATGTATAGAAAAAGCATGGACAAATATGCATAAAGAAACCACTAAATACTTGATTGCCAATGGTGCTCTTAATGGTAATCTTAAAGGAAAGAAAATTGTGACTGCTGTAAATCATGACAACGAAACACTTCTCCATTATTTATCCGGTGCAATTATGCCTGACATTGCAAAAGGTCTACTTGCAGGAGGCGCTGATCCTAACTCCATTGATCTGAAAGGTAATTCACCTTTACACCAAGCTATTACAACGAACGATATTGAGACCGTAATGGTACTACTAGAACAAGGGGCAGACTTAAATCTGGGAAACTCGAATGGAGATACTGCACTTCATACTGCAGTTTCACTTTGCCATGCTGACATTGCTAAGCTGCTCGTTGACTCAGGGTCTCGAATAGACATCAGAAATAATGCTGGTATTACTGCGCTTCAAAAAGTTGAGGCGCTTTGGATTAATGCTGTAATTTTGCATTTGATTAAAAATAAAGTAAAAATACCTTCAGATGCAAACCCTGATCAGCTTTTGGTGCCTTGGACAGCAACGATGGCCATAATGAATCAAGAATCGTCTGGTGAATGTGGTGAGAAAGCTATAAAAAATCGTTCAGATATCGTACAAATGCTACTGAGGAAAGGAGGGTCATCTCATTTAAGTGATGAAATGCGGACGAAGTTGCTGCTTTTACTAAACAACTCCATACCATCACTTATCCAAGAAGCTGATTTTTCACCTGTAATATACAAAGGCTTTAGTGGAGCTTCGCTAATAAATGCTGTTGAATCGGACAATGTTACGTTGGTGAAATTGATGCTGGATGAAGGTGCGCCTCTTCAAAGTAAGGACATATACGGAAATTCCGCCTTACACGAAGCTGCGAACAGAGGAAATATGGAAATTTCAGAATTACTGATAAAAAAAGGAGCCGATGTAGGTGCTAAAAATAAAGTGGGGTGGACCCCGTTACACAAAGCTGTTTTTAATGGCCACAATCCAATTGTGAAACTCTTATTAGTTAGTGGTGCTAAAGTTAATGTCAAAGATGTGAACGATGACACACCTCTGCATGTAGCAGCTGTTAGAGGAAAAAGGGGTCCAGCTGAGACACTACTCGACAAAGGTGCTAATATAAAAGCCAAAGATAAGGATGGTTGGACACCAATTCACGCCGCTGTTCAAAAAGGTCACATAAAACTTGTCAATCTTCTGATTAACAGAGGGGCTGATGTGAATGTGAAGGACATTGATGGCAGGACGCCACTATTTTTCGCTTGTCAACAGGGAGAAGATGTTATAGTAAAACTGCTTCTGCAAAGTGGGGCTGAACTTGAAACTGGTGACATCTATGGAAGAACTGCTTTACATGCAGCGGCCAGCGATGGAAATAATGAAGTAGTCAAAGTTTTACTTCGAAAAGGAATTGATATCAACACTCTTGATGAAGACGGGAATACGCCATTGCATGAAGCAGCGATTACAGGGCAAATTGATACGGTCGAAACATTGCTAAACGGAGGGGCAAACTTTAATATGTTGAACTCGAAGGGGTGGACAGCTCTGCATGAAGCTGCATGGAAAGGCCATCAGTTGGTTATCAAGTCTCTTTTAAAATACGGAATGGATATTGATAAAAGAACTTCTGCCGGTGAGACTGCTTTACAGCTGGCCGCTCGAGGGGATAATCCTGTTGTGGTATTGGATTTACTCAGCAAGGGAGCGGCTCGGGACACAAGAGACCAAAATGGTATTACAGTACTGGAGGATGCTGCCAAACATAACAATGTTGCGATGGTGCAACTCCTGCTGGATGCAGGAGTAGGAAGTGACATTAAAAGCTAAGCAGGGGTTGAGCAAGTGTGTCTATTGCCAGCAAATATTCTGAACTTCCTAATCAGTTGAAGGTGTATCAGTGGTAAGAAATATAGTTTAACGAGAAAAAAAAAATTTAATAATGTACATTTAATTATAACGTCGAAATTACTAGCATAGAATAACCCATTTTAAAAATATGTTTCATAATCTTTTTTTAATATGTAAATACAGCGAATTTTTGTATCAATTATTTTTTTATCTCTCCTATTTATATTTATATTTTACACTAACACTCCTTCTTTCTCAGGGGAACAAGAAAGAAGTGACTTGGTAAAGGCATTAATCTCTGTCCATAAAATAAGTACATATTTCTGTTGATGTATTAAGCTCTTGAGAGCATTTCTGACGTATAAATCATAGTATTTTTTTTACCCGATTTCGCAGTTACGTCGATGTTCCACCGGATGAGCAATATATTGATAAGGTATCAAACTTTGACGAATCTACATATTTATAAATAAGAATGAGTAAATAGCTTAGTCATATTAGCTCTGAAAATGGGGATGAAAGGAAAGTTGTGATACAGTTTTGATTTTTTTACCTTTTATGTTTTTTGGTTCCCTGATCCCGAATCTAAAGTTTGCCCGGAAACAATGTTGCTCGAACCTGTTGTTTTTTTTCGCACTTTTTGCCAGAACATTTTCTCTTTTTTTGACTGTATCTCGAAAAATAAGCATTTATTTACAAAAGTCACTCTATACACAATTAGTAAACAAAATAGCCTACATTTTTTATTTGTAAAGCATCTTCGTTGGACCAGCCGTTCTGCCACTAGAGCATTTTCGTTACATATCAGGGTATGAAGAAAAACCTTTTCGAAAACTAAATACAAGTTACTACTTGGATCCATCCTTCAAATATTTCTAATTTGATATATCTTATCTTGCCTGTTTACGACCCCCATAACTGATTCAGACTTCATCAACATGGACAACCACCAATAATGTTTTTTATAATACTCTATTTCATTGTACGTTTTTCCATAAATATGCTAAATTATTTACACTTAATTACGCAAAGAGGAAAATTGTGTACCTTGATAATAGTTAACAACTCGAAATAATTGACATTGCTCTTGTTGGTGTTGCACTCTAGCAGATATTTTGCAAAGTTAGTTCTACATGTTTGGTCACGAATCAGAAAATTTTTAATTTTCATTGCCCCGGAATATTGTTGTTTCCTACTATTTTTTAAGGTAAGTGATCGATCTATTGTTTTTCTTTGGTGTACTATTAGATACCCCTTGGGAATGTGCCCAGTCGATTCAGGATAAAGAAAGAATTTGGAATGAGTGGTTTACAGTTCTTACAAGTGGTGCGTCATGTTTTACCTTGAAAAATTAAGGGCGTTGTACCTTAAAACAGTCCTATAAGGAGTTTGAAATCTCTTGTACCGTTAAAAATTATTTTTATCACATCTCATTTTGCAGAATACCTGTAAATGAAAGGAAGGAATCAAATGACCACTTATGAATCCGTCTCAGATGACCAATGATGTAGCTGGTTGGAGCTCTCTTCAACAGAATTTGACTTGAACTATCTGAGAAAGGAGGGTGAAAAATCATTAGTTTTCCCTGCAGTTCTTGATCAAGGCACAATTGACATCATGGACATCTTAGCTCTCAACTCGTCATTGGTGACAGGTTTCAGGAGAAGTCATTCAACTTTTGCTTTCTATAAATACAATTTAAAGTGATAAAATACAATATGCAATTTTTCTTTGGTTCAGCCTTTTTTTATTCAGTCCAAATTTGTTTTTAAGTTTTATATTTAGCCGTTTTTCTCACTCTAATATCATGTCGTTCAAGTTTCTAATTCTATTATCATTGTTGTACCTATAAACAGAAACCTTATTTCATATTTTGTTGCTCATACTCAAAGAACAATAAAAATTGAAAATTTGATCCTCTACAACTATTGGTTAGTATTACCTTGACGGCCTCCAGATGAAAAAACTCATATCCGCAAAATTGGGAGAGCCAATACCAAAAACAAAAAAGTGTTACCAGGTACAAAAGTCTTTATCATCTCTCCTGACGATGCCGTTGGTCGAAAATTTTACTTATATTTCTTCAATTTAAATTTTCAAGTAATTGTTTTATTTCTCTCTTCTTATTCAAACCTTCTGTTACTTTCCATCTAATGTATTATTATATTGTCATTTATGGGTTGTTGTAATAACACACACATCTAGAATGATTGAACACGAGCACATTTTATTGGGTTAAAACATTACACAAGTAAAACAGATGTCAACATAACCTTACTTTTTCCCACAACTGATCACATTGGCGGGAAAACTAGATAGCAATACACAACAGTCGTCTGCCACTTTTAATTAAAAAAAAATCAATGGTAATGACAGATAATATATGGTATTGTTGTTATATAAAATATACAAAAAATCTATAAGATATAAAACATTGAGTCGTCCTCCACTTGAGACGAAAACAAGGAAAACGATAGTAGTGGAAAAAAGAGAGAACAAAAAAAAAAATATATATATAGTTATGGAAACCCAATGGTATTAGAGATAATAAATAAATGTTCACTATCCCCTCTCCTAGATACCTGTATAAAAGGCCACCCCCACCTGTGCCCGATGGACACTCTGATATAGCCACTCGTAGGGTTCACAGATGTTCAACACGCAGTTCTTGTACTAGGCTGTAAATTGTGCTTTTTCTTGTATAATGTATGTCAGTCAATAAAAACGCTCTTTTTAAAAAGTCAGTCCCGCTAACCTTTTATTTAGCTGGCGCCCGAACGGAGGGACATTTGGAAGCGTTAACGTAACTTCGCGGCAGTTCTATCTTATTTCAGGTACATAACAGCGAGACCTCTTTCCACTGGCATGAGAAGATTGGGAGCTTAGTATTAGTACATCAGCAGATCTTCAAGTCTTTGGGAGCGCTTTGGTATTCCAATACCTTGACCAAAAGGACCTACAACCTCTTGCTAAAGAATCGACGGGAAGGAGCTAAAGGGAGCGTCATCAAGAAGACATCGAAGACAACGTTGTATCAAGAAAAAGTATAATTAATTTTATTTTTATTTTTATTTTTAAGTAATTTTGTAATTTAAATATAAGTTAGTAATAAGTATAATAATTTAAAATATTAATTTAGCATTTTTATGAATATATTGGAAGAAAAATTAAGCAACTTAAAAATAACTGGTTCTACGTTAGTTGAAAAAGAAAATAATATGGCTCTTGAAATTAAAAATCACGATTTAGCATTAATCCCGGAATATGACGGAAATCCGTTACAACTAGTTGATTTTATTAGAAATAGCGAATTTTTATATAATTTATATTGTAAAGATGATAATACCCATAAAAATACAAATCAAGCTAAACTTGTTTTAACAATCTTAAATAAACTGACTGGAAAAGCTAAAGTCGCCGTATACGACAAGGAATTTAATACAGTAAAAGAAATAATAAAATTCTTAAAGAAAAAGTACCAAGACACGAGAACTAGGGAACAATTAATTTCGGAAATTTTAAATACGCGGACTTACCATAATGAAAACCCACTCGATTTCTTAGAACGACTGGGCCAAAAAAGATGCGATTTATATACGCGAATTTACTCTGACAATGAGATATTAGACAAACAGGACGAAATGTATAGGTATGACAAGCAGATATCCCACCACGCAGTACATAGTTTACACCCAGCACTAACGGACTTCATTTACCATATAAAATTCGATTCATTGGAAGACCTAGAAGAAATACTAAGAAACAGCGCGGCTCACATCGTACATAGAATTTATGGCGATAAAAAACACCAAAAAAACCCAGTTCAAAATAATTACAAAAGGAAATTAAGGAAGCATGTCAAACCCTAACGGAAATGATGAGTAACACACCAATTTTAAATTACCCGGATTGGGAACGGCCATTTATATTAACAACAGATGCCAGTAATAAAGCCATCGGAGCCGTGCTCTCACAAAAAGACGAAAATGAAATAGAACACCCAGTAGCATTCGCGTCCCGAGTAATACAAAATGCGGAATTAAATTACAGTTCAATAGAAAAAGAATTACTAGCGGTAGTATGGGCAACCCAACACTTTAAGCCTTATTTATACGGTACAAAATTTCTTTTATGCACGGACCATAAACCTTTAACGTGGATTTTTTCAATGAAAAATGGTAACACGCGTATAATGAAGTGGGTTTGGAAATTACAGGAATTTGAATTCGAAGTTAAACACATTCAGGGAAAAATAAATTACGTGGCCGATGCACTTTCCAGGGGAAGCGACGAATTGAATCATAATAGCGACGTGGAGGAAATGGACGTCGAACAATTATTAAATCAGGAAATAGCGGACGAAAACAATTCCGAGTATGACGCGATAATAGAGGACTTAGAAGTACCGCCGGAAGATGATTTAGAGACAATCCATTCCCAGGAATCTAGTAACGAACAAGTACGAATTTGTGAACCCGAAAAATGTATAAATATAGAAAAAAAATCAAATAATTATAAAAAGGGGAAATACAAAAATTAATTTCACTAAACCATTTGGAAAACGCCGATACGAACTAAACATTTATGCTAAATCAGATATCGCTTTATTATTAGAACAGATACTCGAACCTAATAAAACATACGGGATAATTTGTAAATCACCTAACGAAATAACCGAAAATTTATATGACGATTATTTTAGAACAATACAACAAATAATAGAAACGCAATATCCATCGGTTAAATAGAAAAAAATACAAACAAATTGTAAATGACGTCGAAAATCCGAATGAACAAATAGAAATTATAGATAATTATCATTTAGGCAAAACTAAGCATAGGGGTATAAATGAAACATTCGAAAAACTTAAAAAAGAATATTATTTTCCAGGGATGCAAAATAAAATAGCGGAGTATATTAATAAATGCGAAACTTGTAAAGTTACGAAATATGACCGAAAACCTATAAAGACCAAATTTCAAATTACACCTACACCAGAAAGACCGTTTCAGGAATTAATGATTGACATTTTTAATTTCAACAACGCAATAATTTTCACAGCGGTGGACACATTTTCAAAACATTTATTTGCCCAGACGTTACAATCGAAAAACGCAATTAATATCTGTAATGCACTAACGAACTATATGACGTACTTTCCAACACCTCTACAAATATCATTAGATCAGGGGACGGAAATGAAAAATAATTTGGTAAAACAGTTTTGTGAAGAAAATAATATTATTTTACATTACACCTCAGCTAGCCACTCAAACTCTTTGGGATTATTGAACAGAGTCCACTCTACCCTAAACGAATTATTAAGAATAATAGGAAAAGAAAAAGATAAATGTTCAATGCAACAGAAATTAAGATTAGCGGTAATAGCGTATAATAATACCTTGAACAATAAATTAAAATTAACGCCTAATGAAATTACTTTCGGAACCTCCAGATTAGAATCAAACGAAAACATCGACCTGACAGAACAATATGTATAAAAATATCATAAGGACCAACAATTATTACATAAATTAATTAGATCTAAAATAAATGACGAAAAAGAAACAAGGACTGAAAAATTAAATAAAAATAGAGAAGACCCTTTAGATATTCAGGAACAATTAGGAGATACAGAATATTTGAAAAATACCCAAGCGAAAATAAAAAGTAGAGACAAATTTAAAAAAGTAAATGTATTAGTAAAAGATAAAAGACCAATCAAAACTCATATTGACAATATTAAAAGGCCCACTAGGAAAAAACGGAAAAAAAGAAACAATCTATTTCAGACGACGATAGCGAATCTCTTCGTGTAAACATTTCGGATAATTACGATTCAGACAGTGGTTCTGATTAAAAATATTTAATTTTATTTAAACGATATTAAAATGTTTTAAAAATCTTTTATTTTAAATATAATAAATGCAATGGTATTAGGAGTAATGTTTATGTTATATTGAAAGAATTATCTGTATTAAATTGACAATGCTGTAGTTATTTTAATAAAGTCGGACTTATGTATTTTGTTGTAAAATATTATATTCAATGTTAATAATGTAAAAGATTATTAAAATTATTATTTTATTTCACAGTAATATTCTGTCCGATTTATTTTGTAATTAATATTTTGAAGTACTATCATAAATATTAGGATACTATTATTTTGTCTTGAAATATTATTTTGATTGATCATTGAAAAGTATGTATTTTATTTTGAGATTATTATTAATTGTAATTATTGTAAAGGAGTGTTTGAATTATTATTTTGATTTAAAATATTATTATTTTAATTGAGTAATTTTGAAGCTAAAAGTATTATTTGTAATAGAGGAAACTAATTCAAAGACTCTTATTTTATTTTTCCTTTTGTTTAAATAATGTATAGTTATGAATTGTTTAGTATTATGAAATATCCTGTTATCTTTTAGTTATAAGGAAAATTGTACTTTAGCATGTAAGGAATTCTGTAATGTATAAACATTTTATAGTTTAAGCTTATTGTTAATATTAAGAAATGGACAAGGTCTAATCCTTTTGTTTATGACAATTGTATAAAATCCTATTCTAGCGTTAAACGTACAAGGTTTAATCTTTTTATTTTTCAAGTGTACAGATCCTGACTTAGTAAACAGGAAATTCAAAGTCTAATCCTTTTTGTTTATAGGAAATTGATAATGGTATTTCAGTACAGAGTTTAATCTTTTTATTTATGTAAAACTATAGATAGTACAAATCCTAAACATGATACACAAGATATAATCCTTTTATTTTTGTATAAACTTAAATTATAAGGTCCAATCCCTTTTGTTTATAGAATGTTATCTACTGTAATGTTATGACTTAGTGTAAAAGGTATTGAGAAATGTATAAGGTTCAAACCTTTTATTTTTATTGTATAGAATCTAACCTATTTACACTAAGATATTTGTTCCATCGGAGACCTCGGAACTTGGGGGGGGGGAGAAGTTATGGAAACCCAATGGTATTAGAGATAATAAATAAATGTACACTATCCCCTCTCCTAGATAACTGTATAAAAGGCCACCCCCACCTGTGCCCGATGGACACTCTGATATAGCCACTGGTAGGGTTCACAGATGTTCAACACGCAGTTCTTGTACTAGGCTCTAAATTGTGCTTTTTCTTGTATAATGTATGTCAGTCAATAAAAACGCTCTTTTTAAAAACTCAGTCCCGCGAACCTTTTATTTAGCTATATATACAAAAATGATCAATAACAATAAGCACATAAATAAAGGATCCAAATATAGCAAAATAATAACTAAAAGTCATTATAGAAACACTATTAAAATATCTTCAGGTCAATTCTAGCCGCTGCAGTCATATTCCTCGATGTATTTTGGTTTACGTCTTTATCTTTGAAGGCGAGTCTGAATTTGAGGGGCCTCACTGTTGTGCTCCGGTGAAGGCTGCTGCATCGCTTCATTTCTATCGGAAGGCAGGTCGGTTGGAGTCAAGTCCTGTATCGGATCGATAGCATTGCCCATGTCTTTGGGTGTTCCAGAGGGAGTAGTAGGCGGTAGTAGGACTGGTTGCTGGCATGTGTCTAGGACCGGCGGCCCTTCAAGCAATCGCTGAGGCAACCCGAACGTAACATGTCGATTCCTGCTGCTATTTTTCCCTGGTCCAACTCCGTTTCCCTGGGTTTGGGTTAACTCCTGGGGTTCAGGCACATTTGTTGAAACTAACTAATTAATATGTCGCTTCAAAGTTCGTCCAGAGTCGAGCTTGATTAAATAATGGCGGGTGCCGAAACATTGTACGACTGTCCCAAAACACCACGTTTCTCTGTTGTTTTTGGAAAAAAAAACGAGCCTGAACTCTATCCCCCTTTTTAAAAGAGCGGATGAGAACATGAGGGTTTGTCGACTTCTGCTCTTTGGTCGGAAAGACGAGGTCGAGCTTAATCTTCAGTTTCCTGTTCAAATATAACTCTGCTGGTGAAAATCCACATGAAAGGGGGTAGCTCGGTACCTGAAAAGTATTCTTTTAACCTTTTCATATACAGTTCCGGGTTCATTCGCTGTGGCTTTCGACCTTCTTTTCAGTGTTTGGACACTTCGTTCTGCAAGTCCGTTCGTTGCTGGGTGTCCAGGAGCAATGAGGCGTTGTGATATCCCTCGAGCTTTACAGTATTGTTTGAAAGCATCACACGTGAAGATAGAAGCGTTGTCTGACACCATCTGGTTAGGGAATCCATGGGTGGAGAATATATCGTCCAACAAAGTTATGGTCGCCTGAGTTGTAGGAGCGTCTCGAACCACACGTACTTCCAGCCATTTGGACTTGGCGTCAATGCACAGAAAAAAGTAGAAGCCGTTCATTGGGCCAGCATAATCTATATGAAGGCGTTCCCAATTGCCATTTGGGTAATCCCATGGGTGTACAGTGACTTTAGGTGGGTTGTTTCTTAATGGTGCACATTCCAAGCATCTTCGGACCAAATGTTCTATTTCCTTGTCTAACCCTTCCCAATACACGTACCTTCTTGCTAGTTGTTTCATCTTCGTAATTCCAACGTGAGTGGCATGGAGTTCTTCCAATATGGCAGCTCTAAGTAGCGTTGGAATAACTACTCGATCCAGCCTAGATAGCATCCCATGCGAAATAGAATAAGGGGAGTCTTGGCATGACAGTTGTAGGTTCTTGACAATTTTCTGGAGTTCAGGGTCCACAGCAGTAGCTTCAGCGATGGTCTCGGCCGTTATTGATGAGCTAGAAACATGAAAAACTGAGTCGAAGTGAATAAGGTTGACCTCTTCATTAATCAAAATGTCCGCAGTCTTACTCGAATTTGGAAGAGGTGCTCTTGATAAGCAGTCCACATTCTGATTTTCCTTGCTCTCCTTGCATCGAACTGTATAGTGAAAGCCTGACAGGAATGACGCATATCGCAGCAGCCTGGCCGAGGTCATCTGTGGCAAACTTCGGTTCTGACCAAAGATCCGTGAAAGTGGTTGGTTATCGGTAACCAAGAAAAAATGTCTCCCATAGATGTAGTTGTAGAATCGGGAGACTCCAAACACAATAGCCAGTGCTTCTCGGTCAAGTTGGCTGTAGTTCATTTCAGAAGGTGTGAGAGCGCGAGAGGCATAGGCTACAGGTCTCTCGTTCCCATCCACAGAATGGCTCAAAATTGCTGCGACTCCCACCGGGCTAGCATCTGTGGTTAGAATAACAGGCAATGCTGGATCAAAAGGGATTAAAATTCTGTCGCTGCACATTTCAGCTTTAAGTTTAACGAAAGCATCTTCTCACTGGCGGGTCCACTTAAAATGGTGCCCTTTAGTTTGCAAATTCCGTAAGGGAAATGAAATTGTAGAATAATCTGGGATGAATCTTGCGTAGTAGGTCATCATACCTAGAAATCTGCGAACTTCATCGACATTCTGAGGGCGTGGAAGTGCGGAGACAGCCTGAATCTTTTAAGGATTTTTTTTTTATAACATTTCTCGAAACAACATGACCAAGGTAGTCAGTCTCGGTGATGAAGAACGAACACTTGTTTTTATTAAGGTGTAAGTCATACTCTGAAAGCCTTCTGAGGCAGAGCCGAAGGTTCTATCTACATTCTTCCAAGGAAGATCCATGTACTAAAATATCGTCTTAGTAAATGGCACATTTGGGTAGACCAGCCAGAATTTGTGAAATTGTTCGATTAAACTCTGATGGTGCCGTTTTAATTCCAAAACTCAACCGGTTGATTTTGTAAGTACCTCTATGGGTGGAAATGGTCTGAATAATGCTGCTTTGTTCATCGACAGGGAGATGCAAATAGGCCTTGAATAAATCGAGTTTGCAAAAGTAAGTGGAATCACGAAGGCTGTTTAACACATCTTCAACACGTTGAATCGGAAAATTGGCAGAAACCAGACGCTCATTTACTCCACATTTGTAATCGACACATAGTCGGACTCCTCCATCTGGTTTTGGTATTACCACAAGGGGAGATCCCCAATCACTTGTAGCCACTGGAGTGATAATACCTGACTCTTCAAGCGAGTCAAGCTCCCGTTCTACCCGATCACGAAGAGCATATGGTACTGTACGTTCTCTAGTGTAGATTGGTTTAGCGTTTTCTCTCAAAGTGAAGGAAATTTTGCAATTTGGAACGCACCCAACTTTTTCCTCAAATACCTGAGGGAACTCATTTAGAACATCGACATCATTTAAAGAGTAGGTATTTGTAACATCATGGGAATCATGTTCAAGCAACATCTCAGCATCAATCTGTTTAAGTTCTAGGTCCAGCTTCCTGATCCAGTCACGGCCTAAAAGTGCGTCATGGCCAGGTGGAACAACGTTCAAGTCAGCAAGTATGTGTTTGTTTTTATAGGTGACTGCTACATTTACCTTACCCTTACAAGGGACGATGTCATTTGAAAAAGTTCTGAATTTAATATGCGCAGGTAAAAGTTCTTTTTTTTAGGTTAGGCTGCTGTAATTTGTCTTCCGGCAGAATGGAGAATTTCACACCAGAATCCACCTCCATTTTGAAAGGTTTACTGTTCAGCGACACAGTTATGATGTACTTCTCTGAGCGGGTATTGAGTTCGTACAAATCAACTACGCCAGAGGAGACGTGCGTAATAGCATTGCATCCGTAAGATTGTCACTTACATCAGATTCATGTCCAACTTGCTTGGAACCAACGGGTGTTTTAGATAAGGTTTTGATACACACCTTAGAAACATGGCCTTTTGCGGAACATGAAGTGCATCTTAGTTTTTCTCGGTTGATATGGCAGTCATTTGATTTATGAGAATTTTTCCCGCACCGAAAACATAAATTCTCAATTTCCAAAGAGCGATAAAAAATCCCGGTAACGCAACGGAGGGGGACGGCGAGAACTTGGAGTGAAGTCACGTGGCTGTTGAAGATGTGATTCAGTTCTTTCTGTGTTTGACCGACGCGAAACTTTCTTAATATCACTGGAATTGGGTGAACATTCTGGCGGGAGAGTCAAGAAGGAGGTCGTGCCACTCATTTCCTTGCTTTGAATTCGTGAAGCTTCCAACGCCAATGCTTTTTTAAATATTTCATCAAATGTAGTAATGTTAGCTTGTAATAAGAGTTAGCGAATCCAGTCATCGCGGATTCCCCGTACAAACTGAGCACGCAAGAAAACTTCAGATATCGGGACCTTTTTTCTTACAGGAAGATTCAGGGCATTCGACGTGAAACTCGCAATCTGACAAGTGACGTCGTAAGGTGGCAGCATATTCAGAAATAGTCTGAGAGCCCTGTTGGTAGCAAGATAGAAAATAATGTTGGGAAACAACAACATTTTTTTCGGGCATTAGCATTTTTGAAAATTCCTGAGAAAGAGATTTGTAGTCGAGAGAGTTCAATGGTTTATCGGGTCCTAGGAATGCGGCCAAGTTATTATACTGGATCGGGCCTATTGAACTGAGAAGTAGCTGTGCTTTTTTTGTGTCATCTGTAACATTTTTCAGATGTAGTTTTCGAAACGTTCAAGATATGATGAAAATTTCTCCACTGCTGAGTCGAAACGATCAAATGTTGCGACATTGCCAGAGCCAGAACCCCCTACCGCTAGCAATTGTTCAACCAGAGCTTTTTGGTTTGATGCTAGTGTCTGGGAGAATGTTTCCAGGAAACTTTTAAAATGATCATCATTCATTGTAAAATATGTATGTAAATTGAAATAGAAATTGAATGAAGTTACCTGGACTACAGTAGCTGTGAAGACGTAGCGTCGTTGACGGAGATTGAAACGATGATAATTATGTATTCGATTTCAATTCTTGAGCAGACTGCAATAAATCAAACCGTGTTTTAATCCTCGTCGCCAATATTATATTGTCATTTATGGGTTGTTGTAATAACACACACACATCTAGAATGATTCAACACGAGCACATTTTATTGGGTTAAAACATTACACAAGTACAACAGATGTCAACATAACCTTACTTTTTCCCACAGCTGATCACATTGGCGGGAAAACTAGATAGCAATATACAACATGTATGTACTGTTAGTAAAAAAAGTATGTCTACACCCATTATTGAAATACTCATTCATGTTTTTTTTAAGTAAGAAGCTTTATTTGATTGGAGAATTGTTTATCGATGTAATTCAAATGTGCCAACTCATACACATAAAAAAAAAATTTTGTGGCATAATTTCGGAATTACAGTAATTTAATAAGAAAATGTATGCCAAAAAGTCTGTGTACACTATTCATAAATTCATAATGAAAATATCTATCCAAAACTTGTCAATCCTCTAGAGGATTACTGGCATTATACTCTACTGAGCTATTTTTAGTCTTCTAATGTCGACTGCCGAAATGTCGAGCTAAGAAGTAAATTAAAAAATATATTTATTTGATTATGGATATTTTCGTAGGAATCAGAAAATTAGTCACCATTTCAAGAAAATGAGAAAGTTTTGGAAGGAAATAGTTGAAATAATTTCTGAAAATCACTCTATAATATAAAAAAATCATCAACATGTTGAAGAAACTGGGAACTTTCACAGTTCGCCTTGGTATAGACGTCCAAAATAACTTTAAAGGGTACATATGCGATAAGTTTATTTGGACTTATTAAGGCAAATCCTAAAATCAAGTGCTGGGACTCTTATTATTGGATCATCTTTTTCTCGCAGATGTGCCTTCGTAGTTTTTTTTTTGGTGTGCGGACAGCGAACTATGAAAGTCCCCAGTTTCTTCAAACCTGTTGATGTTTTATATTATAGAATGATTTTCAGAAATTATTTTGAACCTAAAAACATAATTGGTGAACTAATCAAAATTTTGTCATGAAAATGCAAATATGCCTAGCCTAAAAATGTAAATGATTTTCCATAACTCTTTTAGTGACTCCTTGGTTATAATGCTTCTTTTTTTCATTTCCAAGTTTTTTTTCTTCACGGAACGGCCCCTGGGGTCACGCGAATATCATGAGAGCAGCACTTGTTCTTTGCTCCTCGCCTGCTTCTTCTTCTTCCAAATGTTTTTCATGACCTCTGTATGCTTGAGCTTTCTCTCCTCAGTCCATGCGCGACTGCTCCCGGGATCTTTCCTCTTCACAAGAATCCTCGCCCCTCCCAGTGTCTTCCTGTACTCGTCCCTATCGATGCAGTCCTGGTCTCCCAGACCTATCTGGTTCAGACCACTTCTCAGTTGTCTAAGGTACCCAGTCGAGACTTTATAACTGCGGATCTTCTCGAAGATCTGGTGGTTCAACCTTTCGGGGCTCATCCTCACCATGTGCCCATAAAACCTTAACCTTCTTATTCTGATGTCCGACTCCAGATCCGTAGTATCCTTGTAAATTTCTTTACAATTCGATTTCAACCTGTTACCCTCAATTTTCAGGAGCTTTTCTAGACTGGGGAGACACGAGGTCTCCGTCCCGTAGAGAATCACCGGTTTGACGACTGTATTGTAGTGTCTTACTTTGGCCTTGGTTGACAGGTTCCTCTTGTTGTAAAGGTTGCTGGTGGCGAAACTCAGTCTTTCCAGTTTTGTGACTCTTTCCCTGAAGCTTTTCTTTTCGGATGCACTGCTGTTTATTTAGTACTTCCAGTAACGCGTCTCTATCCACTGTGTCATACGCCTTCCTGAAGTCTACGAAAGATATTAAGGTTCTTTCTGCTTTTGTTCCAAGTTTACTATTTATAACAGTAACTAAAATATCTTAAAAAGGAATTGTTATTTAAATAATATAAATAATGGATACCAATGAAAAATATAAAGATTTTCTGATTACACATTTGACATATAAACTGTAACTGTTAAGGTGATCACTAGAGCCCGGATTCTCGTGCAATTGCATCTTTTTGTTGTAAGTTCATAATCAGCCAGAGATAAATTATTTATACGAATTAGGACGTTTAGGCCAAATTTACCTATGTTTAATATTGCACAAAATTGCACGTTTTGGGGGTTACTGCATAAAATTGCACATTCTGCAGTTTGAATGCATAAAATTGCACATTCTGCAGTTTGAATGCATAAAATTGCACATTCTGCAGTTTGAATGCATAAAATTGCACATTCTGCAGTTTGAATACACAAAATTCCTGCATTCAAATCCTGAATGCACAACATTTTCGTGTTTTTGGAAAAGTAACAATTTTAAGAACAACTTTTGACTTTAGCTAGGGAACTCGGGTTCCCTACTTCCAAGAAATTTTATCTCTCCCTCCTAACTTACGGATATTTTTAATTAGTACAACATAGTTATTAAATTAAGCCCTTATTACTGTTAGTAAACATTTTCACTTTAAACAAAGCAAATTTATTCTTCTGCCTTCTTAAGGGGAAATTAAATAAAGTTTAATCATTCCTAACGTACATATTTATACTCCTAAGTAATATGTACATATAGCTTATGTATACCACGTACAATAAAGATATGCGATTTGTTCTTATTGTATTTTAGACAATGATTATTTAACTACTCCCTAACTAAGAGCTGGATCAATAAATTTTAAGATAAAAACAACTTTTTGGAAAGAATTGTATCTAGCGAATTATTTGTTCAACCTTTTTTATCATTTGCATTTTATTTTGCATGATTTTAAGTTTTATTGCACGAATTTGCACAATTTCAAGTTTTTACTGCACATTTCAGAATTTTTGTTGTTCCGGGCTTTAGTGATCACAATACCCAACCAAAATACTGCTGTTAGTCACTGTCCTCCTGTGTGGGTAATCTGTTACACTGGTGATTAAACAGTGGGTACAGCACAGAACAAACTACATTCAACAAAAAAGTGTACCATTAGTGCATAACCTAGGATCTTTTTCCCTGGTATCAGGGCATTAGTGGGTGTAAGTATATAGGCACAAAGATTGCACAGCAAATTTAGTGTGCCTAGAGAAAGTCAATTATCCCACTTATTAAAAATTTCTAAAAAAATGGAGGTTTTTTCAAATTCCCTTTCTTATATATCTTGAAACAACAAACAATGCTGGGACATAAACTTAATATAAAGTTTTTTTTCGAGACCATGTTGGCTGATTTTGTTGAAGTGTCAAGCACCTCCACTTTTTCAAGTCAGAATTTAGAGATGAGTTAATTTAATTAATTTCTTTTTCAGGTTGGTTTTATTTTGTAGCAGACCTACAAAATAAATTTCAATCAGATAACTCTTACTAGAATAGGTTGGTAAACTATGTAACTTCTTGGCCTAATTTGTGTGAATACAGTAAACCCGAGCCAATGAAGCAGGTAGCCCAATTCTGTAAGCAGATTATGTGGCCAACGACTTTAGAAAATATTTGAATATTAGGTAGGATGGCAGATGTATAGGGCAGGGGTGAATTGTTTGTAGGGGCATAATCTTAATACCTATTAGAAGGCACGGATCCAAAACAATTGAGAACCCAAGTCATAGGTCACTAGTCACTAGTAACTCACTATTAACTGATTTAATTGAAAATAATTAAATATTTATAATTTTAGAATACAATGAATAAGGAATGGTTATAAAAAAATTTTAATAGTTCTATCTTATAATTTGTAACTTATTTTCATTTCTGATAAAAGGATAGCATTTTATCCATCTTGCATTTTCATCAGTTAGTGATACCAATCCATTCTACTATTCTACATTTTAATTAATTTTGTATAAAAATGAAACTAACTCTATTTCTACTGTTTACCAATTCATTTATATTTACTCAATGGTAGTTTATATAAAGATTCTTAATCTTGTTTCCTGTCGAGGAAACTTCAATAGTTAAGTTGAAAATTACTATTTCTGCTTAAATGATTCAGAGAAAAGTAATAAAATGTTAAGAACTAATGTAAATTTAATATTTTAAAATAAATAAAAAATTCTCTAAATTTAATTACAAGGATGAAATGAATAAACTTATATTACATTATTGTATTTATTTATTTTCTTATAAACCATTTATTACATAAATTATTTGTTTTCAATTAACATTACAATGTTTTAAAACAATTGCATTATATTTACTTGGCCTTCTGATGTTAATTTTTTTCCATCAAATTATTAACTAGGAAAAATATAAATTAGTAATAAACAAACATTACAAAATACATCTAGCCATTATTGGAAATTTTTTTATTGAATATTTGGCACTCTGGATGAAAATTTGTTAAAAATAATGGTTGAATTAGTATACTAAAAACAAATCTTGAAGCCTACAAGTAATCCATTACATTATTTTCTATCTTTATCAATTCAAAATAAACTTTCCATTCTGCTTTTGATTTAAATGATGGTCAAAGTTTAGGCAACATTTTTTTAGTTATTAGCTTTGTTTAAGAAAAAAATACATTAAAATTCTTTCCCACTTCATTTCAGCTGAGCTTAACATGTCAATTAATTACTTATATTAAATGCAACAATTTCCATCTAATTACGTATTATTAGAATTATTCAAATCCTTGACATAATTTTTATAGCTCTTTATTTCTCAAAATAGAAAATGAACTACATTTTGTCCTACTGAAATATTCACACATACTGGAAGATCAACTTTTTACTCAAATTAGAATTGAAAGTGAAGCCAGTTATGAATGCTTCAATTATCCAATATTTTGTTATAAGTTTAATCATGACACCATCTTAATATAATCCTTTCTAATTTCAACAGGAATAATTTTAGAATATTGGGATGAATCTTGAAGTAAATCAATAATTTATGATTTAAAAATTTATTTCTTTTTTAAAATTTCACTTCAAAATATTATTAAAAAGTGGTTATCAATGCCATTTGGTCCTCTTTTAGTAAATAATAATGAAAAAAGTTTTGTATTCTAATTATTAAACTAAATATAGCTAATGAACATTTGGAGCACTTATTTATTTTCTAAATTTAATTTAAGCTGTTTGATATAAAAGATAAAGTGGTTAAATTGGGATTTAAAAATTTTAATTAATGCTACATCTTGTTTTTATAAGACTAACTGTATACTAAATAGAAGCAATGGCTTTCTTCAATTCCAATACATTCTTGATGTTATCACTATACAGAACAATTTCACAACTTTTTTTTTAGAATTTCTTTGTAAAACATGTTTTTTTTTTTTTTTAACATTTAAGTTTCAAATGCGTTGAAATAATTAATTAATGATAAAAAAAAAATTCTTAAGCTAACATAAAATTAATAAATGAATCATTGATAAATTGTATGTCCATTTCATTAAATATTTCAATCTATGAAATGATCAGATCCTAATTATTTTTTATAAAAATTATTACTACATAACTACTATTACCCATTACTAACAACTTAGCTGAAAATACAAGCTTATAAAAAGTATGAAGATCTACCTGATATGGATTAACGATGTCTACTGTTGTTAGAATTCATACATATAAAAAATGTTATGGTAAAAAATATTATAGAAGCAAGCACAGTAATTTTCAAAAATACTTTTATGTTTGGTGTTTTATTATTTCTAGGAGAAAAATGTTGAACAGCCTATCAAGCAGTTTGACACACTAGCAATCTTCAAGCGATATCAATTTTTACATTTTATTGTAAAACAATAATGACTATCTATATAGTCTAATTACCACTTGTAACTAACTTTAAAATTGACAAAACCGTTCATCACTTTTGACGTCAATATTTATTGGTTGAACTTTATTTAGATCTAGTTTAGTAAACTTTATGTCAGAAAGTTTTAATTTTGCAAATAAATATTAAGGAGTTGAAATTAAAAGAGCATAAAACTATTTCATTTCAGTTTTATTGTCACCTAAAATGATCAAAAGTTGTATTATTTGCCAAGCAAATATATCTATAAATCGATAGAACTTCTTAACTTGCTATTAAAATTTTGCAAGTAGTTATGATGTTGTGAACTTATGTTATCTCACACGCAGTCTAAAACAGTATCTACAAAAAGATTGAGATTTTCAAGCTGACTGTTGATTCAGATATTTCAAATCAAGTTGATAAACTAACAAAAAAGATTTGTCAATATATTGTCAAATTACCCGAGATATTTTTTTATTGGTTTTACTGGTGAATGCATTTTAGAATCCAAACAAATGGTGAACTAAAAATCCCTTTTTTTGAGTTGGTAATTTTTAGATCAGGTGTTTGATATTTTTTTCATGGTTAAAAGCTTTGGGTTCCTATTGAATCAGGCCCCTTATGTTACAAAGTGATTCATATTGTAGAATTGTTTACAGAAAATAATTATTTAAAAATGAGAATTAGTTAGGATAACACATTTTGAAGCTAATTTTTATTTAATATTTTGTTCTACTGGTATTGCATTCCAAAAATTAAATTATAAAGCATAGTCTACTTTTAACTTTCTTTGAACAATGGAACAGGTATTGGTCACTTTTTTCCAGGTTTCTAATAGATATGGTATTTTTCAGCAAAAGAAGGCTAAATGTATCATGATTTTCACAAAATCATCCAATAATTTTGTAGGAATCAAATATATTTTAAAGGGATTTTCTTTTAAATATTAACAAAACACCATGTAATCAAGGTTTTTTTGGTTTCAGAATATATTCATACTTGCAAGCTTTTTGATTGTGTATTAAAATTTACTTAGGTGATAAATTAATTTTAAAAATCTAAGATATTAACAATGTAGATTAGATTATCAAATTATAAAAAATATTATTGATATTGGAAGTAGGTGAAATTTTCGTTGAACTCATAGTTCCATGATAATCCATTAAATATACAGCATATTTATCTAATTATATTACATTTTAAAATATCATTCCAGCTGTTCAAAACAGCATGTCTCCTATTCTAAGCGAAGACTTCTGATTTGTGTTGCATTTCATTAACTTAACATCAGAATGTAATATTAAATTTAGGAATTAAATGAAATAGTACACAAAATCTTGATTACTTTGTTTTCATTCCTATGTTTCTTTCAGAAAGTCCCTATCTTTTTTTTAAATTGTTACAAAATACAACTTTATATCCAGTATTTTATTTCATGGACGGGCCCATTTCTTAATTTCAATCGTTTAGGGCTATATTAATGTTTACATCACAATTATATTGTTACAACTATTTACAATTTTTTTTTATATATATATTTTAATCATTTTCTTTTTTAGTGTATTTTTTCTTTTAATGATTTTATTCCATAACTACAACATTTAAGTTACAAGTCAGTTACTATACATTGTGTTCAATGCATATGAGAGATTTTAACCTAATTTAATTTTTTACCTAATTCATTTCCAAAGTTAAATGTAAAAACTGTACTTTGGAAATGGAATTTTACTATTCAAATTTATATATGTAGACTGAGTAGGATTTTTATGTTAATGTTATGTAAGTAGGCGGGTTAAAAAACATTTATTTACTGAAAGAGAGAGGGTGAAGATCTGGTTCACACAAAAGAGCTATCTTGCCCTAAGATGTAGACTAATGTTTGATTTTTAAATAATACATGAATTTATTTCCTTTGGAAAAGTTCCTTTCAACAGTTCAAAGTACATTTGTGAAAGCTGTTTTTTTCCCCCAACAGTTTAGCTACAAGTACAACATGGAAAGTTAATTTTCAAAAACATCTATTACTTTTTTAAATATGTTTTTAGTAAAAAAACTAGAATTTTTTGTATTTAGTATTATTTTAATTATCATAAGAATTATTTTTTATGAACATAAGAAATATGAAGTGTCAGAGAGGGAAGAAAAAAAATTAGAAAAAATAATTAAAAATAAAATAAAAATGTATAATGTATAAATCATTATAATCATCGGTACTATAATAATATTATGTATTTTGACTAAGATAAATACAAAGAATATTAATACTTGAAGTTTAAACCATTGATTTTGTGTAATATTTCTGTAGCTACTGTATAGTAAGAATGTTACTGATTAAATCATTTTTCTCACTCATAACAAAGTTACTAGAACATTATCAGCTGAAAAAACTAAGAAGTAGAAATATTTGGATTTTTTGGTGTATTTCAAGATTAAAGGAATTCATTTATCAAATGTTTTAGGATATTAACCCACCTTACACACAACTTAGAAAGTTAGTCTCATATTTTTTGCTCATTAAGAATGTTTTTTTCTTTTTAATTTCCATAAGTTGATCTTATTTCAATGTGATTAAAACATTTATGATCTAATCATTCAATTGTTGAAACTGGTCATAGGGGTTTTAATAAACAAGTTTTTTTCTGTTATTTCAATCTCTTGATAAAATATTGAGATCATTTTTAATACATACATTTAAAAAAGACTAGTAATCTCTCATTGTTGAGTTATTATTTCTGATTATAGGGAGGATAGCATGATTTATTTCCTGATTATTTATAATCAGTGGAAAGAATAATTTAGAATAAAACACAATAAAAATTACAACTTACATTCAAGATGAAAACTAAACATTTTTTATATTTTTAGTTTCACTCATTATTAGTTGTTTAATAAGTAATAATTGTTTTTTAAACCAGCAATGTCTAGGGATTTGTAGGAGTAGAATTGGTACTTAATTTTATAAATTCACTAACTCTGATGCAGATGTCAGGTATATTGATATAAGACAACCTAAGAAGCTTCTGCCAAAGTTGGTGTAGGTATAAAAGCAGGATTCTCCAACCCCAGTTGTTGTCTTGGTTCGAGATCCAGGCTTGGCCTTGCTTCACGTCTGTTACCAATTTCTTTAGTTTGACGATCTAAGAATTCTTCTTCTCCTCTATATTCTTCCTGAGTGCCATATCTGTATCCACGGTTTGTTGAAGCCTCAGAGGAGGAGCTCAAGTCAGAAGTTGAGAGACCAGTGTTAACACCTAAAAATAGTTAAAATATGTTAAGTGGCTAATATAAATAAGTTAATATAAAACATTCCATCTATCATGAGTTGTAGTCAAGTGTTATATTTTAGCATATATATTGTTTCCATATATTGGTTCCATATATATATCCATATATTGTAATTTCTCAAAAAATATATTTAAAAATCAACCTATGCATGAATTTCATAGTTATATATTATAATCAGGCAGAAAGTTATTTTTTAATGTTGATCACTTTAGGATTTTGACTATTTTTTGGGTGAATATAAAAACAGCTCTGGATAGTTAAATATTCAATATCAACACTCTAATAAACTAAACTGGAGAAGCAAAAGATAATATAAAATAGAAATGATGAATCTTTGATCTGTAATGTGGAACAGTTTAATAATTAAATCTGGAGATAGTATAAGAGTATTATTCATCAGTCTAGCTTAAATAGGTACTCAAAACATCAGAGAAGACAAAGGATATTATGCAATATGGATATAAGCAGCTTTCATTTTCAACCATTGTTTTCAGAAAAGGGTCTAAGAGTTCGTGGAAACTGGAATACAATCGAATTGAACCTATAACCCCACTCATGTAAACATGATTGAGGTCTGAGTTGAAGTTGGGAAGATAATTGTGTGGTTGTAATAAATCGATTGGTCACTGATCGGTTTGCTAGTACAAGACCTAGAGGGTTCAATGCGCCCTAATTAGCAATCAGCAACAGCGAATGCGGCAAGTATCTGAAATTTATGGTCTGATATCTGGGTCAGGTGGCCAGGTGCTAGCCTATGTTCCTAAATTATGCGTTCAGTGGTCGCGCATAGGCGGAACAGCAGATGCAAATTGTCTACTTGACCATAAACATAATCACCACTCTAAACTCTGCAATTCAGACCCTAATAGCTATTTCAGTATCTAAAGGTGTCGCACATAGGTTAAAGCTATTACTAATGATGTTCACCTGAAGTGGTTATAACATGAACGTCAAAGATCGTGGTGGATCAAAGTTTGCTTAATTTCCAGCACTCTACGCTCGTTTATGAATAGGGTGAAAGGAGAAAAGTGAACCCTCTTAAAAGGAACCCCTCTCTGATAAATAGTAAATTATTAACTTATCCATTTTATTTTCGAGTAATTATAAATTGTAATATTTCCATGTTTTTTATTGAGGCTTAACATCCTTATGTAATCTAACTAGAGCAGGAAGGACGGGTTATCCTACAGGTTACCAACTTATTCTATCCTGAGAGGGAAGGTCAAGATTATTTCGGGGGTCCGCCAAGAAATAAATTTTAACCCGCCCAGATGGGATTCTAAATATTTTTAAAGGTTGTATTGCTCCTTTCTTTCATTTTCATTTCTCCTTTACCAGTATACCATAAATGTTTTATATCTGTTTGTTTTATAATTTATTTTTTTAAAGAAATAAAAAAATTGTAGATTGAACAATCCTGGAAGACCTCAATATAGTATCATTAAGTGTCTTAAGAAAAGGATTAAACGGGAACAGAGACAATCTTTTTAAAAAAGGAAATAATAGATTCAATTTTCAAATAGGATAACTAAAGTTGTATTTTTGTTCCTTTAAAGGACACTCTTTCTTTCCGTTTAATCCTTTTCACATAGCACTGAAGGATATTGCTTTCAGATCTGTCAGGATCTGACAATTTTTTAATGCCCAAGGATATCCTTGGCTATTCCATCCCCCCCCCCCCCCCCCCCCCAAAAAAAAAAAAAATTTTTTTCGTTTTTTTTGAAAATTTATTAAATATCTTGTTTTTTTTTTGTTTGTTTTTTTAATAAAGGACACTCTTTCTTTCTGTGAAATATTTATTTGGTTTTGTTAAAAAAAAATAACCTCCACCACAACCCATGAAGGGTCTTGGGTTCAGTACTTAGGCAGATATGTACTGTTACTGGGCCAATGGTTATGAAAGATGGAGATTTGGCTGAAACCATACTCAACCGCAAGGTTTTTCCCCCAATTAAGGATAGCCACTTTATAGAGGCTGGGTTTGCCCCAGGAGGGTCTGACGACCTCGAATTCAAGCTTTGATGGAATTAACAGAGTACATTTTCTGTCTTCAGTCCGACTCGAACTTGGACTCAGGTGCTTGGTAGTCAAATGCCTTACCTACTGAGCTTCCGCTCCTACGACGATTATATTCTGTTGTTTTGCTATAAGAAATCTCAAAAACGATTATCTCACTACACAAGGAGGAATGAGTAGGCACAATGAATAGTGCCTACGGTTTTCATAGGTTCAAAACATAGGAGAAAGATAGCGCCATTACATTATGACCTCAGGGAAGTAGCCAGGAATTTTCTGGTGCTTCTGCTGATGCTTCGAAAACGGTATCAAGCTTCAAATGACTATACACGTCGGTAAGTAGACTAGCGATTCCGGTGGTATACGACCAGCTATAACAGGGAGCCGTAAGTGACTGCCTGGATGTTTTCTTGAGATTTCATTGCGAGGGTACAAATCCTTTATGATATGACCATAATGAAATAGTCTTAGTACTAATGGGTTGGAAAACAATTAAACCCAAATTAAAATTCCCAAATGATTTTATCGTGGGAGGAACAAAGAGAAATAATCGATAATATTTATCTGTAAGTATTAAGTGATATTAGTAATATTTAAAAAATATGTTTACCTGAGAACTCGAACTCTGGCTTGTAGTTGACGGCGTGGACAATGGCTGTGCTTCCTTCCGCTACTGGGACGAGTTCCAAGGCCACTTCTCCGACTTCGACTGTTGCTACCGCACCCTCCTAGAGGTAAATATTCTCAAGTTATTTCAATTGGTAGTACATATTTTTACAACCTTTTTTATTTATAAGTTGAATTAGTTTTCATTAGGAATATAAGGAGTTAAAATTAAAAATGATGACAAAGTAAATCTCAATAAAATTATAAGGATACATTACAAATAAATGATTATTAATAATTTTTTCAATAAATAATGTTTAGTTTTTTTTTTATATTAAGAATATGGTTTGTTTGTTTGTTAAGGCTTAAAGTCAAAAGCACTCCGATTAGGGCAGGAAGACCTAAGTGGTTAACAACCAAACATAGGTTAAAGATGGACATTCATTCTGTGGTAACGCAACGAAATAAATCTTAACCCACCCGGGTAGAATTCGAAATGCCATTGCAAATGTTACGTTATTGCCTGAGTGCTTGACATTCCAAAGCGTTTGGCCACCACTGCCTTAAATCAATAAAATGATTGAATTGATGGTATATCTGAGAAGTATTGATCTTGTAGTATAATGATAAACTTTCATTACATTTTTCATTTCTACTTTTTAATCAGGGATAATCAATAGGGTATAGTGGCAAATAAAGAAATACATATAGCACCACTACAGAAATAAGTAGGCTAGTTAGGAAAGATAGTTTTTTCCAAGGTACTGACACTTAATCCCTCTTCTACCATTTTCATTCACTTATAACATCTGGCCTTTGCGGATGACGTGGAGATATCAGCCAAAAAGCTTTAAGCCTTATCAGTTGCACTTGAAGAGTTCCTGGGAGCAGCTGAGAAACTCAGGCTTGAGATCAATGTCCATAAGACAGTATATCTAGATGGGATCATTGAGATGTTTGGGACACGTGGAGAGGATGAATCTTAGTAGAATCCCCAAGAAACCTTTTTACGTGAATCCAGGTGGTATACCAAGGCGACGGCTGGAAGACGTTGAGGCAGATCTGAATGTTCTTAGTGTAAACCGCTGGAGAAGAAATGCACTGTATAGAGCCAAATAGAGCAAACTGTCGAAGGAGGCAAAGGTCCTGCTTACGGACGGTAATGTCAATCCAATGTTGTAAGGGGAAAACAGAATAATTTGAATTGAAAAAAAAATGCCCTGTCAACTTCAATAAGGTTTCAGAGGTCTTACAGTTTTATTTCTGACTTACAGTTTTCTAGTTTTATTAGTCATTAAAAAATATCAACCGTTGATTCTTCTTATCAACTCATAGTTTATAAAGAAAAATCCCCCTGGCTAGAATAGGTTGGTAACCTGTAGGATCATCCTTCCTACCTTAATTGGTGTATATAAGGAAGTTAAGCACCAATAAACAGCAAAAATAAAGAAAAATCTAGGCAGTTATATAAACATTAGATTGGGTGTAAATAAAGAAATATTTTTTTAATTTGGCTGTTAGAACTTTTATAACTTACTAGGAAATTATATGCAACACAGACGTTTAGTTGCAGAAGAGTAATCATAGTTATTTTCCAATTATATCATTGATATGTTGGCATTACTGAAGTAAAGAGGAATGAAAGAGGATAAAGCTGGATCATAATTACGCCTGTATGTATGCTGTGGTCCCTCTGAGAAACTTTGCTAAAGGAGTAGGCATAGCCATGACTGTGACAATGTATAATCAGCTAGGACACTGGAAGCCTATCTCATCAAGGCTGATTGCGGCTAGTTTCGTGTAAGTGAAAGTTACTTGGATACTGGCATTAGTGCATAAAGATGTTGCAGGGAATATGGATAAAGAAGCTTTCTACTCAGACCTTTCAGCTGTAGGCGACATGGAAAAGAGAAAGTAATTCACTGAAAAACTGGAAGGGAAACTTTTTTTTTTTTTTTTTTTTTTTTTAATCTTTTATTGAGTAATTTTTACAATCTGCCACAAATGTGGGAAATAAGTAATATAGATGGCGTATGATTACATTCAAACATTATGTACAATGAGAAAAAAATAATAATAATAAAATAAAATCCCAACGGCGAACAAATTCGGAGTGCTCGCTGAAGAAGAACTTACAGATGCCCCCGGCACCCCAAATATGTTGCCTCCGCTAATAGTCAGCCGACGCTATAAAAACAAGGTAGGACAATTTATGATTGACTTAAAAGTGTCTGATTACTATACCCTACTGACAAGAAATGACTTCCGCATTTTTCTCGAGTCCGAAAGAGCCCTAGAGAAAGTTAAAAATGCCTTACAAAAGAACAACGCAGAATATCACTCTCACCCACCTCGTTCAGCAAAACAAAAACTTAATCGTTTTGTGATCAAAATGCTGCCCACTAACACCCCAATTGAAGACATTCTAAAAGCTTCCGAACCCGTGGGTATTTCCCACGCTCGCCGCTTTCAGAAGACAACACCTGACGGGAAAAAGACTCCTCTCATGCCAATTGTCATCACCGTAGCCCCTGGTGTCAAAATAGAGGACATAAAAAATAAAGTAAGGCATTTAAATAGAGCTCTGTTTCGAATCGAAACCTACATAGAGCGAAAAGACCCCCTACCGCCACAGTGTTTCAAATGCCAGAAGTTTGGGCACACACAAAACTACTGCAACAGGAAAGAAAAATGTGTCCGATGTAGTGAGGCCCACCACATAGGAAAATGCCCCCGCACAAGCCCTCCATTGTGTTCAAACTGTGGAGGAGATCATGTTGCCTCCTACCGCCAGTGCCCATATCGGAAAAAGCTAGAAGAGGAGGTCGAGAAACGCCGGACAGCAGAAGAAGAAAAAGAGAAGGAGTTCATGTTTAGCCGTGCTTGTGTGAGTTTGTGTTAGTGCGCTATCAGTCTTATAAGTTCATGTGTTAAAGTCCTTTGTGTTTAAAGTCCTTTGTGTCAAAGTTCTTTGTTCTCAAGGTCTTTGTTCACAAAGTCTTTGTTCTCGGGCTTTGTTCCCGAGAATGTTTTAATCTAATTGAACTATTGTTTAAATTAAGTGTTTGCGTGGTGTTTTCATTAATTTAGCATGGATCCAGCCCAGTTGGCTAACATCCCGCTAACAGAAACGGAGGATGAAGATCCTACTCCTTTTATGCACACATTTAGAAGCAACATAAACGGGGCTACCTCCACGCTTGATCTCCTCCTCACTAGACAACCTCATAGAATCACTGGTTGTACAGTCAACGACCTCATCACCTCAGATCACCGCCCAGTGATCTACAACATCGAGGGGGAGAGAGACGACCCAATGCCTGAGAAATTTCTCTACCAAGAAGCGGATTGGGCGAAATACAAAACAGAGGTCTGCCATAGGCTGTCTATGGTGCCGACCCTGCGCTCGGTGGAGGAAGTCGACAACTACATTGAGACCTTCACTGAAATCATCACAGAGGCTGCCCGTTCCTCCATACCCACTTTCCGTCCTTCTCCCCCATCCTTCCGCAAACCTCCTCCTCACATCATGTCCCTCATCTCAAGTAGGCGGAACTTGAAGAACAGATGGTACAGAACCAAAGATCCGTACATCAAGCGAGCCCTCAACGCCCTCACCACGCAAATAGAGAACCTGCTCCGCCAATGGAAAACCTGCATTTGGCAGGACAAGCTGAGGGCAACTCGCGGCATTACCGGAAATTTTGGAAGCTCACCAGATCTGCTGTGAAGAAAACATCCGCGATCCGCCTACACGATAGGGACAAGCTCCTGACACCCAAAGAACAGGCGGAGTTGCTTATAAACTACTATCGGCAGGACATTACCAACCGTACTGTCGACACCGAACCCCTCCCGGCCATGACCAGAGATAACAACTTCATGTTTGTCAGCCCCAAACACCTAAAGGCTATTCTAAGGCGGACAAAAGGAAATAGAGCTCCTGGACATGACGGGATTCAGACAGTCCTTCTCAAGCAGCTCCCTAGAAAAGGAATAATGCACCTCACGAACCTGTACAAATCCTGCTTGAGGTTAAGATACTTCCCCGTTCAGTGGAAACACTCGATATTGTATCCTCTTCTCAAGCCGCCCGAAAATGGAGACAAGCCAGAACATTACCGACCAATCAGCCTGTTGCCCCACCTCGGAAAAGTCTACGAGAAAATTGTTCTCAATTATCTACGAGACTTTTGCGAGGAAAATTCAGTGATTCCCTTTGAACAAACAGGTTTCCAAGCACGTCTCAGTACTGAACACCACCTTATGAAGCTCCAAACTGAGGCGTGCACGAACTTAAACCGGAACACTGCAACAGCGCTGATCTCCATAGATTGCACAAAGGCATTCGATTCCGTGAGCCACAGAATCCTATGCCGGAAACTTGAAGACCTAGAATGCCCCGAGCAACTCTATGGAGTCATCTCCTCCTTTCTGAGCGGGAGAAGTCTCGCAGTACAGGTCCGTGCAGAAACTTCATCAACAATTCCCCTCACCTGCGGTGTGCCCCAAGGTGCAGTGCTATTGCCTGTCCTTTTCAACATTTATATTGCTGATGTTGTTGGTAATAACTACCGCAAGGCGTCCATTGCAGCTTTCGCCGATGACATAGCCATCACCAGCAGTAGTATAAATCCCACGTGAGCACTACGTCAGGCCGAATCTGTCTGTGAAGAGATAATTCAACGGCTGGATTCAATCAACATCCAAGTGAATCCAGCAAAAACGGACTTCGTAGTGTTCGCACAAGTGAGCAAAAAGAGGGCGACATTACCAAAGTCTCTCAGGGTGGCAAACACCACCATTGCCCCCTCAAACTCTATAGTCTATCTGGGCATCACCCTGGATAGAGGCCTCAAATTTTCCACCCACTGCTATAGGACACACCGCAAGGTGAGAACAAGAGCCCGACGCCTCCATCACCTCCTTTCCTCCCGCCCTTTCCCTCCGGCTCAAGATGTGTATATATAAAAGCATCTTGAGACCGGCTCTCCTATACGGTGCACCTCTTCTCACAGGTATCTCAGAGGGAACCACCAGGCTTCTTCAGCGATTTCAGGACTCGATGCTCAGGAAGATCGTCAGGACAACCACTAACAAGAAGACGAAGCCCCCGGCTCTGCACGACTTCTTCGACCTCCCGACGATCCCCGAGTTCATCCGAAGGCGCCACATCAAGTTCCTGGACTCGCTGCAGTTCTTGAGCAACCCTCTGTTTAGCACCATTACTCCAGCGCCACCTCCCGTCCGTTGGCAGAAAACATTCACTTGACAAGAGTGAACCCAGCTCCGAACGGACGGACAGTAACCAAAACACCACAACAGCCGATCAGGTCAGTGATACGCTTCAGCCAATGAAGTCAGTGATGTGACTATAGACATCTCCAGTTTTATTTTTAGTGTTATTTTTAGTTATTTTTATTCTTTATTCATTTCTCAAATCTCAAGAATTGGGTGTGCCCCAACACCCATATTAAAAACTATTATGACTTTCTTAAAATACTTCCAGAACAAACCATATTCAGGTGGCCTTACAATGTATTTCTCAATACAGTAAAAGGCCAACCATAAATCTTTCTGCCCCCTTACTCACATATCCTGTATATTATATTCCAAAGGGGCTTGGAACAAAAAAAAACCACAAAAAAAAAAAACAGACAGCATTCAGAGAGAGCTCTACGTCCAATCAGGCGCCAGCCCAGCCCGCGTGGAGCCGGACTAATCAGGAGCCTCGACAGGGACACAGTCCACAGCTCTACCCCTCACCACTCCGCCACCATCCAGCCAATGGGATCCCACTCAGATACCATCTTGGGCCCAAAATATGTTTGAACACTTCGGAAATCTAATATCACAATTAGTCACAGAGATCAAAGAAATTAAAACTGCAGTGGCACTGATCCAATCTCCATGAATGGTTTTTCCGTGCTAAACCTAAATTGTAATGGTTTATCATCGAAATTCGATGAGATAGAAGCCTTATTGGCCACAACGCAGCCCACTGTAGCAGTTTTAACTGATACCAGGGTACTCAGGATCCCACCCCGCTTCGCCCAGTGTCATAGATAACGGTAATGACCCTCGTGGCGGCGTCCTTATTGCCATCCGACATGGAGTCACCTGGAAAAAGATGCCAGCCCCCATGAACGTCGCCGACAATTACATCAGTCATGTAACGGTACAAGTTATGTTGAAACACCCAACATACATCACTGGTGTATATCGTCGTCCCCGAGGGTTACTGAGACCTCTACGACAATTAATAGAAGCCTGTGAGACTAAAACAAACCACTGGCTGGTTGGAGACTTCAACGCCCGACATACCTCGTGGCACAATGTTAAAAACACCCCGGCCGAAAGACTACTGCTGAAAACCCCCTTTACTTAGTTGTACACCCCTCGACCCATACGTTTCGCCATTTCATTACAGGGCACACCTCCACTATCGACCTACTACTCACTAGGCAACCCCACCGCATAACTGGTTGCTATATCATGGACATTGTTTCCTCAGATCATCGGGCGGTCATTTATAACATAGAAGGGAAGAGAGAACGCCCAAAAGAAACAAAATTTTAGTACCAGGAAGCCGATTGGAGTCGATTCAAGTCCGAGGTATGCCGATTACTGCCTGATAAGATGCCTCACCCCCAAACAATAGAAGATGTAAACAAAAATATAGTAGAGTTTACTACAATAGTGACAAAGGCCGCAAAATCGTCCATCCCCACCTTCCATCCTCAACCCCCCCATCTCCAGCGCCCCACACCCCACATCATGGCGCTGATAAAAAGCAGGCGGACATTGAAAAATCGCCATTCCAGAACCAGGGACCCGGCACTAAAGAAGGCACTCAATTCACAAAAGTGTATGAGAAAATTATCCTTAGTTATCTCAAAGACTTTTGCGAAGAACACTCTGCAGTCCCGTATGAACAGGCTGGATTTCATTTCATTTGGATAAGAGAAAGGTAGCTTTGTGTATTGTACTCTATATATATGTAAATATATACAGAGAGAAAGAAATGATGCCTTCTTCTGTAACTGGGTTACACTCTAAGGCAGATTTGGTTTGTTATGAAAAGAGGTAATGTTTCTTAATTTATAAAGATGTTGGGGCACATCTTTGATTGATTTGTTTGTTTATCTGTGAACAGAAAATAAATCTATTAGTAAAAAAAAAATACATGATATTATCGTCCAACTGTCTGTTGCCATCGGACGTGAGGGGGTGCTGGAGATAAAGTTTGAAAAAGCGGGTTTGTGATGTAATTGAGTGAATCGAAAAATTTGATGTGTCTTCTGGAAATATATTCTGGGACTGTTGGGAGGTTAAATATCTGGTGGAGCTCTGGAGGTTTTTTCTTTTTCAATGATGTTGTGCGGACTATTTTTCTGAGCATAGTGTCCTGGATACCCTGTAGGCGCCGCTGCGTTCCAGGGGATATATGGGTGAAAAGTGATGCGTCATGTAATAGAGCTTTTATTTATTTTATTTTTTTATTTATTATTTTTTTTTTTCTTAGTCCTCCATTTATTTTAACATATATATAAGGAAATTTTGAGGGAATTTAGGGTTTAAGATCTTATATTGCCTTTCGGCATTTAAAGATCAGTGTTCTCGGCAGCTCCTGAGTCCTCTCAGTTGACAGTTTGTCTTCCTTCTTCTACGATGAGCGAGGAGGAGTCACTCTGCTGGCGGTGGTGGTACTAGGGGTCAGTCAGTTAAGCCTGAACCCCTGCCATCGGCGAGTACGTCCGCTAAGGGGGTCAAACCTTGCCATCTCCCAGGCCTGGGAGGCGGGGCTACGTCCCTGAAGAGAGGGTTGGAACAGTGCTTCAGCCCGTCAAAGAACTTGACGTGTCGGTGGCCGATGAACATCGGGATGGTAGACATCCTCAGTTGTTCGAGGATGTGACTGTTCCTAGACCTCTGCAGGTTGGTACCACGGACGATTCGCCGAAGGACGGAGTTCTGGAATGTCTGGAGAGCATAGAGAGTACTCTTGTACATGTGGTGCAGCAGGGGAGCTCCATGGAGTAGGGTGGGTCTAATGATGGACTTATATATTTGGATTTTGAGGCGAAGGGATAGCTGGGGAGAGGTCAGGAGATGATAGGGGCGGTAGGTCTTCGCCCTGCCCTGTTTGATTCTGCTCTTCACGTGGGTGGAGAAGGTCAGGTGTCGGTCAATGTTGACCCCAAGATATAGGATGGAGCTGGATATTGGTTGCTCAACATTGTCTACTGTGAAGTTCTTTGGTAATCCGCGGGATTTCTTGCCTTTGGCAAAGGACATCACAATAACATCAGTCTTCTTGGGGTTAACCTTGATACCGCAGGTGTGTAGAGCCTCGACAATGGTGGAGGTTGCCCTCTGGGCCATCTCGAGAGTTCGGCCAGGGTTTAGGCTGGAGGCGTAGACGGCAACGTTGTCTGCGTATGCAGCAACTACCGCCTCGGGGTGTTTGATTGAAACCACTGGAGCCGTGAAGATATTGAACAGGATTGGTCCAAGTACCGATCCCTGTGGTACACCGCAGGTAGTGGTGACTGGTTGAGACAGACTCTCGCCGACTTTGTAGTTTAACCAGATGGTGTTCGCAGGCAACACCTCGCTGGAAGCCGGTCTGTTCAGGTGGAATAACTTCTTCACGGCGACAGTGGTCGAGGATATGGTAGTGAGCCAGTCTTTCAAACACTTTACTGATGTGAGAGAGGAGGCTGATAGGACGGTTATGTTCCGCTACGTTTCTACTTCTCTTGGGTTTTAAGAGAGGGACCACTACAGCCCGCTTCCATGCCGTGGGGAAATAAGCAATCCGGAAACATGAATTGAAAATGTTTAGTAGGAAGGCTTTGCCCTTCCTAGGAAGCATCTTCAGCATGGTTGACGGGATGCCGTCCAGTCTGGATGCTTTTTTCCCCTTCAGGCGATGGAGAACGGACTCGAGAGCCTTGTAAGTGGAGAAGATGGGCGTCTCGTTAGGACTCGGTAGTGGTCCGTGGGGTGGCAGCGGCGCATCCGCCGTCCTCTCAGCATCCTTTGCTAAGTATTCTCTGGCTAGGTGTTCAGCCTGTTCAGCGGGTGTTAGAAGCTGGTCACCGTCAGTGAGGAAAACCGCACGCCTTTTGTTGACGAAGGTTTGGACCAATCTCCAGAACTGCCTGTGGTCGTTATGGGTCCGCCGCAGTTGGTCATGCCACAAAGCCGTCTTCCAATCGCTCATGAGCCTGGCGATTTGCCGGGTCATGGCGTTGATAGCAGGTTTGAGGCTGTAATCCCGAGTACGCCAGAAGATATTCCGGAGATTGTTCCTCTGTCCGATCAGGGCCAGGACGTGCGGTGGGGGGGGGGGGTCGTTGGTTGATGGGTCGGGGGCTGAACTTAGGGATGTGGAGGTCAGCGGCATCAAGGATGGAGGTGGTGATGGTCTCCACTGCTGTGTCTATCTCACCAGGGGTCAGGCACGGTGTCACTGGTGGGAGTATTTCCTGTATCCTGGCTCTGTAGCCCTTCCAGTCCGCATCGTGCAGAAGGTACTTAGTGGCCGGTGGTGTGGCCGGAGTTACAGAAAGGCAGAGCTCGGCAGTCAGTGACAGTGTGCATGTCCCTGGTGAGGAGTAAGTCCAGTGTCGAGGTGTGGGCGTTGGAGCTGTGTCTGAAAGTGTGTACGCCTGGGTGGATTTTGCCCGCAGTTCACTCAGATGGGCTGATTGGTTCGCTTTTGGCATTCGATGAACAGGTGGTGCCCTCCGCACCATGCGCATGCGCTGGTTCTGCCGCAGTATTTCATAGTGTGCCCGTATTGTTGGCACTGGCGGCATTGTACGGGTGCGGGTTCTTCTTTAAAGACTGCGGCCCTAAACCTCACTCCTTCGATGGCTCTAATTTTCTGAATATCTTCGAGCTTCACTTAGGGCTCAGTGATAATCTGAACAATTTCTGTGTCAAATGACACGGAATCTTCGCCCCTTTTTGTGAGTCTTCTGGCCATTTTGAAGCCCGGGAGCTTATGCTTCAAATCTTCAGTGATGTCTTCCATCGCGTGGTCGACATCGAAGCCATATAGGACAAATTTGTTCGTCCTTTTTGTGCCCCTGGGGGCGAAGGTGTGGAATTGGACCACTTGATCGGTCCTTAGCAATCTTATGGCTTGGTCGTGGTCCTCTTCGGTGTCCACGTATAGCCTGGTTTCCCTCGGTGAAGAGTTGGCTGACGTGTTTGTCACGCCAACCGAGGCCAAGAGTCTCCGTAGTTGAACTATGGAGACTGGCGGGGTGATGATAATAGGTGGTGGGGGCTTTACTGTAGTCTGGGCTTGTTGATTCTGTAGAGGGGCGAACTGGTTGGTGACTTGCACCGGGGGCCTCTGTGCTTGGGGTCTAGGGCGAAACTTGTGTTTCTGTTTAGGAAACACAAAGTTGCTGTCGGTTTCATCAAGGTGGCGCTTCTCACGCCCGCCGGTGGCACCTGATTGGTCCGCAGACCCTCCGGTGGTTTCAGTCTCCATAAGAGACGTCATCTGCTTGGTCTCTTCTAGACTGGATCAGATGACCCTCCTGGTTCAAATCATGACGAAGAAAATCAGCAATGAATTCCTTCTCAGTCATGAACTTCAATTGTAACGGACTTTGCCCGAAGATAGAAGAAATCCGAGCACTGCTGGCACTGAAACGGCCCACCGTGGCCGTTTTCACGGACACCAGAGTGCTCGGACCACCACCGTTTCTGCAAGGGTATGCCGTGGCAACAGATAGCACTAGAGACCCTCATGGAGGTGTCCTCATCGCCGTCTGCCACGGTATACCTTGGAAGAAGATGCCCGAACCCCTGGCTATTACGGACCAACGCATTAGCCACTTGACTGTTCAAGTGTTAATGAGGCAGCCAACCCTCATCACAGGGGTATATCGACGCCCACAGGGTTCTCTTGTGCTTTCTACGAGCCTGCGGAGCAAAGTCCAACCACTGGGTCATCAGAGACCTCAACGCCCGACATAGTCTATGGCATAATTCACGGACAAATGCGGCGGGCAGGGTGTTAGTCAAGACCCCCTTCACGGTAGTCCACCCTGACACCCATACCTTCCGTTGCTACTCCAATGGATATCCGTCCACCATCGACCTCCTTCTGACACGACAGCCACATCGAATCACTGGCTGCACGGTGACTGACTTCATAACTCAGATCACCAGCCAGTGATCTACAAATTAGAAGGAAGGAGGGACGAGCCAGCCCCAGAAAAATTCCTATATCAAGAAGCTGACTGGGGCAAATACAAAGCAGAAATTTGCCATAGACTACCGTCGGTGCAACCGCTAAGCTCTCCAGAGGAAGTTGAAAATTTCATCACCACCCTCACTGACACCGTTCTCGAGGCTGCCCACTCCTCTATCCCTACTTTCCGTCTTTCCCCACCCCATCTCCAAAAACCCCCTCCTCATTTCATGGCTCTCATATCGAGCAGGCGGAATCTAAAAAACAAGTGGTACAGAAACCGGGACCCAGACATCAAGGTAGCCCTCAACGCCCTCACCACCCAGATCAAAAATTTGCTCCGCCAATGGAAAACCTCCACTTGGCAGGACAAGCTGAGGGCAACACATGATGATTACCGCAAGTTCTGGAAATTAACCAGATCTGCGGTAAAGAAAACTTCCACGATCCACCTGCACGTTGGGGACCGACTCCTCTCCCCTTCCGACCAAGAGGAGCTGCTTGCTGAGCACTACAGAGAGGACATCACCAACAGGACCACCGATGTTGAACCTCTCCCGTCCATGGCCCAGGAGAACAACTTCATGTTCATCAGCCCTAAACAGCTGAAAGCTATCTTAAGAAGAACGAAAGGGAACAGAGCTCCTGGACATGACGGGATTCAGACAGTCCTTCTCAAGCAGCTCCCTAGAAAAAGAAAAATGCACCTCACGAACCTGTACAACTCCTGCTTGAGGTTAAGATACTTCCCCGTTCAGTGGAAGCATGCAATACTGTTTCCACTCCTCAAGCCGGCTAAGACAGGAGACAAGCCAGAACACTACCGGCCAATCAGCCTGTTGCCTCACCTCGGAAAAGTCTACGAGAAAATTGTTCTCAATTACCTACGAGACTTTTGCGAGGAGAACTCAGTTATTCCGTTTGAACAAACGGGTTTCCAAGCACGTCTCAGCACTGAACACCACCTGATGAAGCTGCAAACTGAGGCGTGCTCAAACTTCAATAGGAATACTGCAACAGCGCTAATCTCCATAGACTGCACAAAAGCATTTGATTCCATATCTCATGGGATCTTATGCAGAAAACTTGAAGATCTAGAATGCCCTGAGCAGCTCTATGGAGTCATTGTCTCCTTTCTCAGTGAGAGAAGTCTCGCTGTACGGGTTCGTGACGTCCATTCACATTCAGTACCCCTCACTTGCGGTGTGAGTTTCGTGAACTCTTCGATGTAGGCATCAACGGCGTCTTCTGATTGGAGGACAGGCATCTTCTCTGGTAGTTTTCGGCATACCTCTGATTTGTATAATTTCCAGTCGGCCTCCTGATATTTGAACTTTTTCTCTTTAGGGCTGTCCCTTTTGCCTTCGATCTCATAAATCACTGGTCGATGATCAGATGATATTAAATCGAAGACATTACAGCCTGTTAAACGATGGGGCTGTCTTGTAAGCAGGAGGTCGATGGTGGATGTAAATCCTGAGCCGGCGTGTCGGAAAGTGTGAGTTGATGGGTGTATAACTGTGAAAGTAGTTTTCGTCAGTTGTACACCCGCTCTGTTAATTTTTGTATTTTGCCAAGAGGTATGCCGAGCGTTGAGGTCTCCTACTAGCCAGTGGTTTGTTGTAGTCCCGCATGCGTCGACTAGTTGCCGGAGCTGACTTAGCGAACCTTTAAGGCGGCGATACACAGCTGTGATTAGTGTTGGCTTTCGAAGTATCACTTGGATTGTCAGGTGATTCATGAGGCTGTCAGTGACGTTGAATGGAGGTGGCATTTTTTTCCATGGTACACCATGTTTGACAGCTATTAAAACACCGCCATGCGGGTCGTGCTGGTGAAGAGTTCAAGTCTAGCCTTGATAGAGTGTGTTACAGTGCGTTATCATTTTATCAATTCTTTGTGTAAAAGTCCTTTGTCTCTTAAGTTCTTTGTGTTCAAAGTTCTTTGTTACAGGTTCTTTGTTCTCGGGCCTTGTTCCCGAGAATGTGCTAATTATTAAACTTTAACTCACCCGTAATGGTGAATTGTGTTTAGTGAGTGTTTAAAAACGTATATCAATGGATCAAGCTCAGTTAGCAAATATTCCGCTAACAGAAACGGAGGATGAAGATCCTACTTCTTTTATTCAACCATCTAGGAGGGCGACCCGTAGTAGCAGGAAGAAAACTACACCTTCTACAACCGAGAATAAATTTCAGCCCCTGGACCAAATTAAAGAGCCAGCAGTTCAAGAAACCTCAAGTAAGTCCATTCACGTACCACCCATTATTATAACAGAGGCACGCCCCATCACCGAAATTAGGGGGTTTTTAGCCAAAATCAAAGTTCAAAATTACAGTTTGAAAAAACTAAGACGGGGGTGGATGCTATACCTCGTTAACATTAACGACCAGCCCCACGTCCTCAAATGCCTTGGTAGCACTGATCTCCCACATCACACTTTTTCAATAAAGCAATCAACTCCTAAACCCGCAAGATTTATCATAAAAAATATTGACCTGGGGATAACTCTAGATGAGGTTGCAGAAGACCTCGAACAAATACCAGTAAACGATATTAGACGTTTACAAAAAAACACTACCAGATGGGAAGAAAATCCCTATAATCCCCATCCTGATTACGGTCCCAGCAAATGTGACCTTAACAGTGATAAAAGAAAAAGTGAAATACATAGGCAAATGCCGCTACTCAATTGAACCATACCGCCCACGCAAAGATCCTTTACGTCTACAATGTTTTAAATGTCAACAATTTGGGCATACTCAAGCATACTGTGGACACCAGCATGCCTGTGTCCGGTGTGGTGAAAACCACCATATATTCCAAAGACCCAGAGAGGGGCAACCCAAATGTAGAAATTGTCTAGAGGAGCACGTAGCTTCTTTTCGAAAGTGCCCTCACAGGCTAGCCCTAGAGAAAAAAGTAGCTGAGAGAAAAGCCAAAACCCAATCAGAATCAGAGTCCACACAGCGGACCAATGAGAGGCTTCGCCAAACCGAAGGTAGCCGAGGAAAGACGAGTCCGACCGGTGAAGGCCGAAGAGGGGCGGCTGCCCCCACCACAACTAAGCCACGCCCAGCAAGGCCGGCCCCCAAGCCACGCACATGGACTTTCCCCCACTACCGAGATCACAACCCCCTCCACCGGTAGTACTTCCCCCTCCACCACCTCGACAGGGTCAACCCCTACCAGCTCCTCCGAAAGCTCATTCCACATCGAAGCCCCAGCAGATAAACTTACCTCCTGAAGAAGCGGACCATCCTCGAGTGACCTTCTCCAGGGATTTCGCCAGGAGCTTCAAGGAGTTGTGCAGCAGCTTGCGGTTCTGGCAGAACAAATGATGGTGCAGGCCAACCGACCATGAAAGGCTTCTCCATTCTGCACTCTCCTAGGCCACCTCACCATCCAGGTCCTTTTGAGACAACCCACACTCATAACGGGTGTCTATCGCAGGCCGCGAGCATCCCTTGTCGACCTGCGTACCCTCCTGGATGTGTGTGCGGCCAAATCCAACCTTTGGCTGGTAGGGGATTTCAACGCCAAACACAGCCTAGGGTACAACAACCAGGTGAACCCAGCTAGTAGAGTCCTCGTCAAAACCAGCTTCTGTGTAGTGCATCCAAATGCACACACATTTAGAAGCAATATAAACGGGGCCTACTTCCACGCTTGATCTCCTCCTCACTAGACAACCTCATAGAATCACTGGGTGTACAGTAAACGACCTGATCACAGAGGTCTGCCATAGGCTGTCTACGGTGCCGACCCTGCGCTCGGTGGAGGAAGTCGACAACTACATCGAGACCTTCACTGAAATCATCACAGAGGCTGCCCGTTCCTTCATACCCACTTTCCGTCCTTCTCCCCCATCCCTCCGTAAACCTCCTCCTCACATCATGTCCCTCATCTCGAGTAGGCGGAACTTGAAGAACAGATGGTACAGAACCAAAGATCCGGACATCAAGCAAGCCCTCTTTTTTTTTTTTTTTTTTTTTTTTTTTTTTTTCTCAAGCCCCTTAGGAATATAATATACAGGATATGTGAGTAAGGGGGGCAGAAAGATTTATGGTTGGCCTTTTACTGTATTGAGAAATACATTGTAAGGCCACCTGAATATGGTTTGTTCTGGAAGTATTTTAAGCTAGTCATAATAGTTTTTAATATGGGTGTTGGGGCACACCCAATTCTTGAGATTTGAGAAATGAATAAAGAATAAAAATAAGAACTAAAACTAACACTAAAAATAAAACTGGAGATGTCTATAGTCACATCACTGACTTCATTGGCTGGAGCGTATCACGGCTGATCCACTACCACATCCTTGACCACTGCCACCATGAAGATGTTATTCCACCAGAACAAACAGGCTTCCAGCGAGGTGTCGCGTGTGAACATCATCTGGCCAAAATCCAGGCTCATACCATCGAGCAGATGCACCGGAACAAGGCCACGGCGTTCATCTCGCTGGATTGCACTCAAGCCTTTGATTGCGTCTCGTACCCCCTGCTGCTGCACCGACTGGAGGAGTACGGGTTTCCCGTCGCCCTGTGCCGACTGAACCGAAGCTACCTCAGCGGAAGATCATTCGTTGTGCGGGTCGGAGGGAGCCTGTCTTCGCCAGTCCCCACCACTTGTGGTGTTCCTCAGGGGTCAGTGCTGGGCCCAATCTTGTTCAACATCTTCACGGCGCCAGTCGTATCCTTAAAGCACCCTGAGGCTGTTGTGGCTGCGTACGCTGACGACGTTGCAGTCTACGCGTCCAGCCTCAACCCCGGCCGGGCCCTCAAGATGGCTGAGAGGGCAACCTCCACCATCGTCGATGCGCTGAAGACATGCGGCATTAAGGTGAACCCTAGAAAGACTGACACCATAGTGATGTCATTCAGCAAACGAGGAAAATCCCAAAAACTGCCGAAGAGTTTTGTAGATGACGGCATTGAGCAGAACATCTCCAGCTCCATAGTATACCTTGGCGTCAGTCTCGACAGGCACCTCACCTTTTCGACGCATGTCAGAAGCAGGATCAAGCTGGCCCGGGCGCGGACATACCGCCTCCATCACCTCCTTACCTCTCCACAGATATCCCTCCGGCTGAAACTACAAATCTACAAGTCAATCATTAGACCCACCCTCCTTCACGGTGCTCCACTGCTGCATCATATGTACGAGACTACATTACGCTCCCTACAGACGTTCCAGAACACCGTCCTTCGGCGAATCGTCCGCGGCACCAGCCTAGAGAGGGCCAAAAACGTCCGGATCCTCGATGAGTTGAGGATGCCCACGATCCCGGCCTTTATCAGTCGCCGGCACGTCAAATTCTTTGACGGGCTGAGCTACTGTGCCAACCCTCTCTTCAGGGACATAGCCCCGCCTCCCAGGCCTGGGAGGTGGCAAGGCACAATCCCCTTAGCGGACGTACTCGCCGAGAGAAGGGGTTCAGACCAAACGGACTGACCCGATACCCACCATCGCCGGCAGAGTGTTTCCTCCGCACTCGACACGCAGACGGATTGCCTCCAGCAGACATAGACCTTCCAGAGATGGCTGAGTTAAAAAAAATAAATCTAAAAATGCCGAAAGGCAACAAAAGATCCTCTTATCCCTATTCCTTTCCTCGGAGGTCGAAGAAGTCGTGCAGAGCCGGGGGCTTCGTCTTCTTGAGAGTGGTTGTCCTGACGATCTTCCTAAGCATCGAGTCCTGAAATCGCTGAAGAAGCCTGGTGGTTCCCTCTGAGATACCTGTGAGAAGAGGTGCACCGTATAGGAGAGCCGGTCTCAAGATGCTTTTATATATACACATCTCCGGATGTGTATATATAAAAGCGGAGGGAAAGGGTGGGAGAGAAAAGGAGGTGATGGAGGCGTCGGACTCTTGTTCTCACATTGCGGTGTGTCCTGTAGCAGTGGGTGGAAAATTTGAGGTCTCTATCCAGGGTGATGCCCAGATAGACTATAGAGTTTGAGGGGGCAATGGTGGTGTTTGCCACCCTGAGAGACCTAGGTAATTTCGCCCTCTTTTTGCTCACTTGTGCGAACACTACGAAGTCCGTTTTTGCTGGATTCACTTGGATGTTGATTGAATCCAGTCGTTGAATTATCTCTTCGAAGACAGATTCGGCCTGACGTAGTGCTCGCGTGGGATTTCTACTACTGCTGGTGATGGCTATGTCATCGGCGAAAGCTGCAATGGACGCCTTGCGGTAGTTATTACCAACAACATCAGCAGTATAAATGTTGAAAAGGACAGGCGATAGCACTGCACCTTGGGGTACACCGCAGGTGAGGGGAATTGTTGATGAAGTTTCTGCACGGACCTGTACTGCGAGACTTCTCCCGCTCAGGAAGGAGGAGATGACTCCATAGAGTTGCTCGGGGCATTCTAGGTCTTCAAGTTTCCGGCAAAGGATTCTGTGGCTCACGGAATCGAATGCCTTCGTGCAATCTATGGAGATCAGCGCTGTTGCAGTGTTCCGGTTTAAGTTCGTGCACGCCTCAGTTCGGAGCTTCATAAGGTGGTGTTACTGTACTGAGACGTGCTTGGAAACCTGTTTGTTCAAAGGGAATCACTGAATTTTCCTCGCAAAAGTCTCGTAGATAATTGAGAACAATTTTCTCGTAGACTTTTCCGAGGTGAGGCAACAGGCTGATTGGCCGGTAATGTTCTGGCTTGTCTCCATTTTTGGGTGGCTTGAGGAGAGGATACAATATCGCGTGTTTCCACGTTTCTGGGAAGTATCTCAGCCGCAAGCAGGCGTTGAACAGGCCCGTGAGGTGAGCTATTCCTTTTCGGGGGAGCTGCTTTAGTAGAACTGTTTTTATCCCATCATGACCAGGTGCTCTATTTCCTTTTGTCCGCCTTAGAATAGCCTTTAGCTATTTGGAGCTGACAAACTTGAAGTTGTTATCTCTGGTCATGGCCGGGAGGGGTTCGGTGTCGACAGTACGGTTGGTAATGTCCTGCCGATAGTAGTTTATAAGCAAGCGATTTCAGGACTCGATGCTTAGGAAGATCGTCAGGACAACCACTCTGAAGAAGACAAAGCCCCCGGCTCTGCATGACTTCTTCGACCTCCCGACGATCCCCGAGTTCATCCGAAGGCGCCACATCAAGTTCCTGGACTCGCTGCAGTTCTTGAGCAACCCTCTGTTTAGCACCATTACTCCAGCGCCACCTCCCGTCCGTTGGCTTTTTTTTTTTTTTTTTTTTTTTTTTTTTTTTTTTTTTTTCTAACCTCCAATTTTATTTAACAAATTCATGCAAGGAAAGGAATATGGATAAGAGGATCTTTTGTTGCCTTTCGGCATTTTAAGATTTATTTATTAACTCAGCCATCTCTGGAAGGTCTATGTCTGCTGGAGGCAATCCGTCTGCATGTCGAGTGCGGAGGAAACACTCTGCCGGCGATGGTGGGTATTGGGTCAGTCCCTTTGGTCTGAACCCCTTCCCTCGGCGGGTACATCCGCTAAGGGGATTGTGCCTTGCCACCACCCAGGTCTGGGAGGCGGGGCTACGTCCCTGAAGAGAGGGTTGGCACAGTAGCTCAGCCCGTCAAAGAATTTGACGTGCCGGCGACTGATAAATGCTTGGATCGTGGGCATCTTCAGCTCCTCGAGGATCCGGATGTTCTTGGCCCTCTCTAGGCTGGTGCCGCGGACGATTCGCCGAAGGAAGGTCTGTAGGGAGCGTAATGTAGTCTCGTACATATGATGCAGCAGTGGAGCACCGTGAAGGAGGGTGGGTCTAATGATTGACTTGTAGATTTGTAGTTTCAGCCGGAGGGATATCTGTGGAGAGGAAAGGAGGTGATGGAGGCGGTATGTCCGCGCCCGGGCCAGCTTGATCCTGCTTCTGGCATGCGTCGAAAAGGTGAGGTGCCTGTCGAGACTGACGCCAAGGTATACTATGGAGCTGGAGATGTTCTGCTCGATGCCATCAACAAGAAAACTCTTCGGCAGTTTTTGGGATTTTCCTCGTTTGCTGAATGACATCACTATGGCGTCAGTCTTTCTAGGGTTCACCTTAATGCCGCATGTCTTCAGCGCATCGACTATGGTGGAGATTGCCCTCTCGGCCATCTTGAGGGCCCGGCCGGGGTTGAGGCTAGACGCATAGACTGCAACGTCGTCAGCGTACGCAGCCACAACAGCCTCAGGGGGTGCTTCAAGGATACGACTGGCGCCGTGAAGATGTTGAACAAGATTGGGCCCAGCACTGACCCCTGAGGAACACCAAAAGTGGTGGGGACTGGCGAAGACAGGCTCCCTCCGACCCGCACAACGAATGATCTTCCGCTGAGGTAGCTTCGGATCAGTCGGCACAGGGCGACGGGAAACCCGCACTCCTCCAGTCGGTGCAGCAGCAGGGGGTGCGAGACGCAATCGAAGGCTTGAGTGCAATCCAGCGAGATGAGCGCCGTGGCCTTGTTCCGGTGCATCTGCTCGATGGTATGAGCCTGGAGTTTGGCCAGATGATGTTCGCACGCGACACCTCGCTGGAAGCCTGTTTGTTCTGGTGGAATAACATCTTCACGGCGGCAGTGGTCAAGGATGTGGTAGTGGATCAGTCGCTCGAACACCTTGCTGATGTGAGAGAGGAGGCTGATCGGACGACACTCCTCGATCGAGGCCCTGTACCCTTTCCAGTCTGCTTTCTGGAGCCTGTACTTAGTAGCCGGTGGTGTGGCTGGGGTACCTTCGAAGATGTAGAGCACAGGGCGATGATCGGAGGTGCATACGCGACTGTGCATGAAGCAACAGGTCACGAACAGGTGTATTTGCCGCCCGGGGTCTCCTGTAGACACAGGCAAACGTGTGCCTGTGTTTGAGCCGCACATTCACCGTGATCATGTGAACACCATCACAGCAATCCACTGGGTTCGGGACGAGTCGCGATGACAGGTCTTTCCTCACCAAGATGGCGACTCCCTGCCGTTCACCATCCCTGACGGCCTCACTGTAGACGTTGTAGTCAGTGATGTACAGTCTGGTCGCTGGGGAGAGCATGGTGTCAGTCAGGGCCACCACAGCCGGTCTATGTTGCAGAAGGAGTACCTCCAGTTCTGAATGCGATGTGCCGAATCCTCGGATGTTGTAATTTATGACTATGGCTTCATCCATCCTGTTTTTGTAGTAGCCTGGTCACAAGCCCCATGAGGTTTGCTATCGCGTCCATCATTTGGTCCATGCGATCGATGACCCTGTAAAGCCGGGCATTATCCACCACTGGGACGGCGTATGGTGTCACCTCGTCGGTTGGTTCCTCCACGATTACTCTGGTTTGCCTCCGTTGATGCTGCTGCTGCTGTTGTGGCTGCTGCTGTTGTTGTTGCTGCTGCTGCTGGGCACCTCCTGATGCCTGAGAGAAGGAGCGGCTGCCTCGGGCTGGCCTGGGCGGAGGAAAGTTTTTCTGGTCCATCGCTGGGGCCGGAGTTGGAGCTGAAGCCGGTGGGCTGGCCTTTGTCCTCCGCTGTCGCAGGAGTCCCTGCCTGTACGTGCATTCCTTTGAGAAGGCTGCGTGGGGTCCCTGGCAGTTCACGCAGACCGGGGCAGCTGTAGTTTTCTTGGGGCACTCTTCGATGAGGTGGGATCCACCGCACCAGGGGCAGGCGCAGGTACGGCCACAGTACTTCATACTGTGACCGAACTGCTGGCACTGTCTACATTGTACTGGGCCGCCATCATCTTTAAAGTTAGTAACGCGGAAGCGCACCATATTTATTTCTTTCAGCTTCTGGATGGCTTCAATCTTGACTGTGTGCTCAGTTATGAGGAGCACGCCTTCCGTTGTATACGACGCGCCGGCACCTTCCCGACGTGTCAATCGTCGAACCATTTTAAAACCCGGAAGCCGGGTGGTTAAGTCTTCAGACATCTCTTCCAGGCTGTGGTCGAGATCGAACCCATGCAGTACAAACTTCTTGGACCTCCGGGTCCCTCTAGGAGCATATGAGTGGAACTGACACTCCTGGTCAGTGCGTAGAAGCAGAGTGGCAGCGTTGTGCTCTCGCGCTGTGTTGAGGTACACCCTGGATTCCCGCCGGGAGTTGTTGAATCCGAATTTTGTTATGCCGATCTCGGTAAGCTTCCGCCTCATATGAGTAAATGATATCGGCGGGGAAATAATGATTGGCGGCGGCGGCCTCTCCTTATTCGTCTCAGGACTGCTGTCCGCTGGTAGCGCCTCATATCTGTTGGCCGTAGTCACTGGGCTAGGCCCAGGCGTTGGTCGTGGCTTAAAGACCCTCTTAGGGTCTGGGGTAATAAAACCCTCTGCGTCGGCCCTGGAGCGGGCACCCTTTCGGGAACTAGCAGTGGCGTCACCAACTGCGTGGTGCTCAGATGGGTCGTCCCCCATCTCGACGTCTTAAATCCTACTCTTCCTTCTTCTCTTCTTCTTCACCAGGTAAATTCTTCAGAACGATGTGGCTGGTAGTCTCCTGAAGATAAGACGCAGGTCCGTTGGCAGAAAACATTCACTTGACAAGAGTGAACCCAGCTCCAAACGGACGGACCGTAACCAGAACACCACAACAGCCAATCAGGTCAGTGATACGCTCCAGCCAATGAAGTCAGTGATGTGACTATAGACATCTCCAGTTTTATTTCTAGTGTTAGTTTAGTTTTTAGTTTTAGTTTTTACCTTATTTAGAAAATTCAAGAATTGGGTGTGCCCCAACACCCATATTAAAACTATTAAGACATTCAAAACTTCCAGGACTCACCATATCAAGTTAGGCCTTACAATGTATTTTTCAATACAGTAAAAGGCCAATTATAAATCTTTCTGTCCCCAAATCACATATCCTTGTACATAATTTTTCCCTAGGGGCTTGAAACAAAAAAGAAAAAAAAAAAAAAAAAAAAAAAAAAAAAAAAAAAAAAAAAAAAAAAAAAAATTTGGGTGTCAGGAGCTTGTCCCCATCATGTAGGCGGATCGCGGAGGTCTTCTTCACAGCAGATCTGGTAAGTTTCCAAAATTTCCGGTAATCGCCGTGAGTTGCCCTCAGCTTGTCCTGCCAAATGGAGGTTTTCCATTGGCGGAGCAGGTTCTTTATTTGCGTGGTGAGGGCGTTGAGGGCCAATCAGCCTGTTGCCCCACCTCGGAAAAGTCTACGAGAAAATTGTTCTCAATTATCTACGAGACATTTGCGAGGAAAATTCAGTGATTCCTTTTGAACAAACAGGTTTCCAAGCACGTCTTAGTACTGAACACCACCTTATGAAGCTCCAAACTGAGGCGTGCACAAACTTAAACCGGAACACTGCAACAGCGCTGATCTCCATAGATTGCACGAAGGCATTCGATTCCGTCAGCCACAGAATCCTTTGCCGGAAACTAGAAGACCTAGAATGCCCCAAGCAACTCTATGGAGTCATCTCCTCCTTCCTGAGCGGGAGAAGTCTCGCAGTACAGGTCCGTGCAGAAACTTCAACTACAATTCCCCTCATCTGCGGTGTGCCCCAAGGTGCAGTGCTATCGCCTGTCCTGTTCAACATTTATACTGCTGATGTTTTTGGTAATAACTACCGCAAGGCGTCCATTGCAGCTTTCGCCGATGACATAGCCATCACCAGCAGTAGTATAAATCCCACGCGAGCACTACGTCAGGCCGAATCTGTCTGCGAAGAGATAATTCGACGGCTGGATTCAATCAACATCCAAGTGAATCCAGCAAAAACGGACTTCGTAGTGTTCGCACAAGTGAGCAAAAAGAGGGCGACATTACCAAAGTCTCTCAGGGTGGCAAACACCACCATTGCCCCCTCAAACTCTATAGTCTATCTGGGCATCACCCTGGATAGAGGCCTCAAATTTTCCACCCACTGCTATAGGACACACCGCAAGGTGAGAACAAGAGCCCGACGCCTCCATCACCTCCTTTCCTCTCCCGCCCTTTCCCTCCAGCTCAAGATGTGTATATATGAAAGCATCTTGAGACCGGCACTCCTATACGGTGCACCTTTTCTAACAGGCATCTCAGAGGGAACCACCATGCTTCTTCAGCGATTTCAGGACTCGATGCTCAGGAAGATCGTCAGGACAACCACTCTCAAGAAGACGAAGCCCCCGGCTCTGCACGACTTCTTCGACCTCCCGACGATCCCCGAGTTCATCCGAAGGCGCCACATCAAGTTCCTGGACTCGCTGCAGTTCTTGAGCAACCCTCTGTTCAGCACCATTACTCCAGCGCCACCTCCCGTCCGTTGGCAAAAAACATTCATTTTTTTTTTTTTTTCCAAGCCCCTATTTGGATGAAAATGAAGTTGGATAGGATTTCATGGATGTTTGGCCTTTTTCTGCACTGTGTGCACTGTAAGGCCAACAGGAAGTTTTTGAAATCTTGGGGTGTGGGTTTCAGAAAGCTTATATTTAGGTGACGGGGCTCACCTAAATCTTGTTGTTAAACTTAAACTAATTTTTTTTTTTTTTTTTTTTTTTTTTTTTTTTTTTTTTTTTTTTTTTTTTTTTTTTTTTAACTATACTAACTAAAAATATCACTATTTAATTTAACTGAAATAACTAAAGGAAAATGTCTTTGAGGTCACATTTCTGACCTGTGGCCAGTGGCACCTGATTGGCCCGTTGGTCCGGTGGGCTCTGATTGGTTCGTTGGTCCAGTGGGCTCTCATTGGTCCAAGTTGTTGTCTTCATTGCGGTCCGTTTGTTGCCAGCGGACCGGGGGTGGCGCTGGTGTTAATGTCTTGAAGAGGGGGTTTGTCAAGAACTGCAGGGAGTCCAGGAACTTGACGTGTCTGCGCTGAATGAATTCTGGAACAGTGGGAAGATCGAAGATCTCGTGAAGGTCTTCTGTCTTCTTCTTCTTCAGGGATGTGGTCCTCGTCATCTTCTTCAGCATGGAGTCCTGGAACCGCTGCAGGTGCCGTCTTGTTCCGTCTGAAAGGCGGGTGAGAAGAGGGGCACCGTACAGGAGGGCAGGTCTCAGCATGCTTTTGTAGATGCAGAGTTTGAGACGGAGGGAAAGTGCTGGAGAGGATAGGAGGTGGTGGAGGCGATAGGATCTTTTTCTCACTTTGCGGTGTAACCTGTAACAGTGAGCTGAGAATTTCAGCCCTCTATCGATATTGACTCCCAAGTAGACGATGGAGTTTGAGGGGGCAATGGTGGTGTTTGCCACTCGCAGGGTCTTTGGCAGTGTTGTCCTTTTCCCACGCTGGTGTGAGAACACTACGCAGTCCGTTTTGGCTGGATTTACTTGGATGTTAAGTGAATCCAGCCGTCGAATGATCTCTGCGCAGACCGTTTCGGAGAAAACATTCACTTTACAAGAGTGAACCCAGCTCCGAACGGACGGACCGTAACCAGAACACCACAACAGCCAATCAGGTAAGTGATACGCTCCAGCCATTGAAGTCAGTGATGTGACTATAGACATCTCCAGTTTTATTTTTAGTGTTAGTTTAGTTTTTAGTTTTAGTTTTTACCTTATTTAGAAAATTCAAGAATTGGGTGTGCCCCAACACCCATATTAAAAACTATTATGACTTTCTTAAAATACTTCCAGAACAAACCATATTCAGGTGGCCTTACAATGTATTTCTCAATACAGTAAAAGGCCAACCATAAATCTTTCTGCTCCCTTACTCACATATCCTGTATATTATATTCCAAAGGGGCTTGGAACAAAAAAAAAAAAAAAAAAAAAAAAAGCTCTCATTGGCGGTTGGCCAGCCCCACTACTACTTGTACTAAGGTTTTCACCTGTTCTATGAGGTCTCCAACTGAACTAGTGACTGTGTCTGTTATATGTGACATAAGTCGTTCAACCCAAGGAGGAGGATCTGCTGGGTCTGAGCGAATAGGTGGGCTGGTCGGTGGTGGAGAGGTGGGGGGGGGGGGGGGTTGTGGCGGTCCCTGATTGTTCTGGTTAGGATCTCGTGTCTGAGACCCTGTAGAACTCTCTCTGTTACCTCCTCTTCGACTGGCTAGGAGCTCGGCTAGTTTGAGCCTATGTGGACACCCCCTATAGGAAGCAACATGCTCCTCTCCACAGTTGCAGCATTTTGGTGGGTCCTTCCTCTCGCAGTCCTTGATATCATGGCTGCCCCCACATCTAACACATTTAGCCTTTCGGCCACAATAGTTCTTTGTGTTGTTTGATTTAATTTATGAATCACAATTAATACGGTACGTATTGCACTATGTTCGAACAAAGAGAGATTGAACAACAAAGGATACGCACAAAGAAAACTTTGAACAAAGAAAATACCGAACAAAGGACTGATAACAAAAACACAAAGAACTGATAATGCAACAGATCCTACTATATACATACTACACATTATTAGATCCTGGTATAAATGCATAATTTTACATAATTAAAAAATTAATAATTAATATTCTTATATACTTGAACAAAGATTAGATAAATAGAAATACTGATACATCATATCCATAAAGCAAATAATACTCAAATAATAACATCAGAGCAAGTAACTAGTTAATTTAGTAATTTCGGGAACAGTGTATATCTTAGCAACTGATAATAAAAATAAGTAAATATAATTTCTTTTTCAATACTGTCTATATTGAGAATATTCTCTATATTTACATAAGGAGGTGAATCAGTTATATACTGCTGCAGATATCTCTCTCTGCATACATTGGATGACGGGCACAGGAGAAGAAGATGATGTAGGCTATTAGATATATGTTGCTTACAGGCATTGCAGATTTCTTCATCTTGAATAGTGTAGGATGTATTTTTTTAAATATATATTTACAGCGTGTGGGTTTAGAATTCTTAAACGGCTGACGACTCGTGTTTTGTGAATGCAGGTATTAAAAGTAAGATACTCTTCTGGAGAAAAATCCAGACGGCTGATAGTTCTGTAGACGGGGTTAGTATTTGAATTTAGAGCTCTATTAATGTCCAGAGACAGGAAATGGTTTTCTATTTTTTCTATGATATTCTTATTGTGGTATTGCAGTTCCGATCTGTAGATATCGTGAAGTTCATTGAGGGTGTTAGTAGATGTGGCTATATGATGAACTTGTAAGACCCAGTTAAAATCGATGTCAACTTCTTGCATACTTCTTAGCCTATTGAAGCACATTCGTGGATACCTGTTCTCTGGGAGCGTTGAGAGTCTTGTCCAAAAGTTAATTACTTTTTTTTCATGACCATCATTTTCAGAGGGCGTCGACCAGTCTCAAGTCTAACTATATAATTCGGAACACTTTTCGGCCAGAGGAAAAGATTTTTAAGAAATTTCAACTGGATGACTTCGAGTGCTTCTAAATACCTGAGGCTCCATATCTCAGCAGCGTACAGCAATGTAGTCGAAACCATTGAATCAAACAATGTCATTTTAGTTTTCCAGGAATCACTCTTCCCTTTTCTAAGGATTTCTAAGACCCTGCCACTCGCCACGGATGCCCTTGAATAAAATGTTTTGATGCTTTAATGGAATTTTCCAGAGGATGAGAATGGTACCCCTAAATAAAGTATAGTCCTTGGTATATTCCAGTCGAGAGTTCTGCCAATAGAGAGGTTTCAGAGTCTTGATTTTGGGAGACTTATGGAAAACAACTACTTTGGATTTTCTGTCGCGAACTACCCTCAACTAACGCTAAACCTGAACTCTACAACTATGAAAGGAAAGGCGGGTATTTAAGATGGCCCTTCATATAAAAAATATTGTGCTCCTCAAATCAAATCCAAATAAATAAATGATGAAGGTAATTAATTACCAAACTAAGAATTCAGGAATGTCTCGACACCAAAATGGACTGGGTGTTGCTAAATCCGTGAGGTTAACTTTTGTTTTTTTTAAGGCTCTGCGATTAAATCAAGACCTTTGCACTCTGGTAAGAACATAAGTTATCTGAATTCTATTTGGAATATTACTTCAAAATTGTATTAAATACTAACATATTTTATTCTTAAATACATTTCAATAAAATGGTGAACTCACCACCCGCTCCTCTGTTTCCACAATGAGGTGATTGTTTTTCATTGTCATTGTGATGATGCTGCCGTTGGCTGTCGATTTGCTTGTCTGGTTGCCTGCTTCATCTCCTTCGTCGGTTGCGACTACCGAAAATTCCGACTCGGAAGTTTTGATCTGTAAAAAAACAGACGGTAACCTTGATGATATATTCGGCCCAATTTTTTTTTTTTTTTTTTTTTTTTTTTTTGGCAGACCCACATATACCTACCAAATCGGAAAAACTATTATCATAGGGTTTGGTTAGATCTAGTTATCTTTCTATAAAATAAATCCAGCTTAAATCTTTATCTTCAGACTTTTTATATACAGGGAGTCCCAAGTTATATAGACCAGGCACTTTTTTCGAGAACAAAGCAAGATAGAAAAAAAAGTTAAACCCTCCTTTATTTTTTAGACAACTTTTAGTAATTTTTTTTTTTTTTTTTTTTTTTTTTTTTTTTTTTTTTTTTTTCAAGCCCTTATTGGATATAAACATTTATTTATTGATTTCTTGAGGTCTGGTCTTTTTCTGTACTAGGTACATTGTAAGACCTACAGAAAGTTTGTGAAATCATAATGTGTGGTTGTTCAGAAAGATAAATGTTTAGGTGGGGCTCACCTAAACCTTGTTCTTAACTTAAAACTAATTAATTTTTTTTTTTTTTTTTTTTTTCAAGCCCTTATTGGATATAAACATTTATTTAATGATTTCTTGAGGTCTGGTCTTTTTCTGTACTAGGTACATCGTGAGACCTACAGAAAGTTTGTGAAATCATAATGTGTGGTTGTTCAGAAAGATAAATGTTTAGGTGGGGCTCACCTAAACCTTGTTAACTTAAAACTAATTAATTTTTTTTTTTTTTTTTTTTTTTTTTTTTTTTTTTTTTTTTTTTTTGTTCCAAGCCCCTATGGAAAATTAATATACAAGAATGTCTTAATAGTCTTTAATATGGGTGTTGGGGCACACCCAATTATTGAGATTTGAGAAATGAATAAAGAATAAAAATAAGAACTAAAACTAACACTTTTTTTTTTTTTTTTTTTTTTTTTCTCAGTCCTCCATTTATTTTAACATATATACAAAGGAAATTAAAGGAATTTTGGGTTTGGGATCTTTGATTGCCTTGCGGCATTTGAAGATGGGTGTCCTCGGCAGCTTCTGGATCCACTCTGTAGACGGATGGTCTTCCTTCTTCTATGATGAGTGAGGAGGAGTCACTCTGCTGGCGGTGGTGGTTCTAACGGGTCAGTCTGTTGAGCCTGAACCCCTTCCCTCGGCGAGTACGTCCGCTAAGGGGGTCAAACATTGCCACCTCCCAGGCCTGGGAGGCGGGGCTATGTCCCTGAACAGAGGGTTGGAACAGTGCTTCAGCCCGTCAAAGAACTTGACGTGCCGGCGACCGATGTACGTCGGGATGGAAGGCATCCTCAGCTCTTCGAGGATGTGACTGTTCCTGGACCTCTGCAGGTTGGTACCACGGACGATTCGCCGAAGGACGGAGTTCTGGAACATATGATAGTGCGCCCACAATAATTTTTAGTGTGACCATATTCCTGGCAGTTAAAGCACTGTCTGGGGCCATTTAAATTTCTCAGTTTTTCAACTGAGAATCTGATATGATCTATTGATCTAATAGATTTAAGGGAATCTAGAGTTGTTGTGTGGTCAGTAGTGACCACGATGTGTGAAAGTAGGTGTTTTGTCCCGTCAGAAGCTGTTTTTTTTTTTGGTTTTTTTTTTTGCATCCTCCATGCTGATTGAAACCCGGGAAGTCGGGCTTGGAGGATTTCTTTAACAGAGTCAAGGGAATGATCAATATCAAGCCCTTTGATAATGTATCGTCGTTGTGGCTTAGTGCCACGTGGGGCAAAAGTGTGATAGTCTACGTCACTGTTATTTATGATCTGTAGTATGTTGTTGTATGCTGCCGTTGTATTTTCTAGTGTTAGTTTTACGAAAAAATACTGAGATACACTAGAAAATACTGAGTGTTTACACAGTTCTACCTGTGATCTGGGTGGTGTTAGTATAATGGGTGGTGGTTTGTAAGTCCTGTTATTTGTATTAGTATTTTGTGTTATATTGTTGCTAGTATCTGTACTTGTTGAGGGTTGTTGTTGGTTTATGTTTTGTAATGTTGTGAAAGTATTTTGTATTGGTGTAGGGATAAATGTTGTAGTCGGTCGTGCTCTTAGCGTTCGTCTGGCTTTAATAAAGCCTTGTTCGTCTGTTTCGGGTGTTGTAGTATTTGGTCGTTTCCTAACGAGAGTAGCCTGGTCCGTATCAATTGTCATTGCCGTTAATCAGTAATAAAGAAAAGTAATAACTATAATCACTATTAGCACTTCACTTAATTAAAACAAGTTAACATACCTGTTTACATCTTCACTGGTCTGAAAAAAACCCGGTAAAAACCGTTAAAAAAACCGTTACAACTTAGCGCATGCGCACAGTCACAATGATCCTAACAGTAAGTCTGCCAGACAGAGGATCGTCAGAAAACATTCACTTGACAAGAGTGAACCCAGCTCCGAACGGACGGACCGTAACCAGAATACCACAACAGCCAATCAGGTCAGTGATGCGCTCCAGCCAATGAAGTCAGTGATGTGACTATAGATATCTCAGTATTTTCTAGTGTATCTCTAGTGCATCTCAGTATTTTTTCGTAAAACAAACACTAGAAAATACAACGGCAGCATACAACAACATACTACAGATCATAAATAACAGTGACGTAGACTATCACACTTTTGCCCCACGTGGCACTAAGCCACAACGACGATACATTATCAAAGGGCTTGATATTGATCATTCCCTTCACTCTGTCAAAGAAATCCTCCAAGCCCGACTTCCCGGGTTTCAATCAGCATGGAGGATGCAAAAAACAGCTTCTGACGGGACAAAACACCTATTTTCACACATCGTGGTCACTACTGACCACACAACAACTCTAGATTCCCTTAAATCTATTAGATCAATAGATCATATCAGATTCTCAGTTGAAAAACTGAGAAATTTAAATGGCCCCAGACAGTGCTTTAACTGCCAGGAATATGGTCACACTAAAAATTATTGTGGGCGCACTATCATATGCGTCAGGTGTGCAGGCAACCACGAGGTGAAAGACTGCCCCTCCCGATCAGAACCCCCCAAGTGTAGGAACTGCGGTGGCCCTCATGTGGCCTCTTATCGCAACTGCGAATCTAGGCTGGAGCTTATGAAAACTAAGCTAAAGCAAAAACCCCAAAAGCGGCAAACCTCATTGGCCGCCGAGCCCTCCAATAGGAGCGCTCCCTCAGCCCCCACCACCTCAGGCCCCTCTACTTATGCCGGCCGCTGCGCTGCAGCCACGCCGCATTATACATTCTCATACATTCTCTGTCTGGCAGCCTTACTGATTGGATCTTTGTGACTGTGCGCATGCGCTAAGTTGTAACGGTTTTTCAGACCAGTGAAGATGTAAACAGGTATGTTAACTTGTTTTAATTAAGTGAAGTGCTAATAGTGTTTTAGTTAGTTATTACTTACTCTATTACTGATTTACGGCAATGACAATGGAATTGGACCAGGCTACTCTCGTTAGGAAACGACCAAATACAACAACACCTGAAACAGACGAACAAGGCTTTATTAAAGCCAGACGAACGCTAAGAGCACGACCGACTACAACATTTATCCCTACACCAATACAAAATACTTTCACAACATTACAACCCTCAACAAGTACAGATACTAGTAACAATACAACACAAAATACTAATACAAACAACAGGACTTACAAACCACCACCCATTATACTAACACCACCCAGATCACAAGTAGAATTACGGATATTATTCAAATCTGAGGGAATAACAGACTTTGACATTCGCTCAAACAAGAACGAAACACGCATTTACTCTGATACAACGACTGCATACAACAGTATATTACAGATCATCAACAACAGTGACGTGGACTATCACACTTTTGCCCCACGTGGCACCAAGCCACAACGCCGTTACCTCATTAAAGGGCTTGACATAGATCATTCCCTTGATTCTATTAAAGAAATCCTCCAAGCCCGACTTCCTGGGTTCCAATCAGTATGGAGGATGGAAAAAACATCACCGGACGCGACAAAACACATACTCTCACACATTGTGGTCGCTACTGACCACACCACAACTTTAGAATCCCTAAAATCAATTAGATCAATTGATCACATTAGATTCTCAGTTGAAAAACTGAGAAATTTAAATGGCCCCAGACAGTGTTTTAACTGCCAGGAATATGGCCATACGAAAAACTATTTTGGGCGCACCATCACATGCGTCAGGTGCGCAGGCAACCACGAGGTTAAGGACTGCCCCGCTAGAACTGAACCCCCCAAATGCAGGAACTGCGGTGGCCCTCATGTGGCCTCTTATCGCAACTGCGAAACTAGGCTGGAGCTTATGAAAACTAAGCTACAGCAAAAACCCCAAAAGCGGCAAACCTCATTGGCCGCCGAGCCCTCCAATAGGAGCGCTCCCTCAGCCCCCACCACCTCAGGCCCCTCTACTTATGCCGGCCGCTGCGCTGCAAACTGAGGCGTGCTCAAACTTCAATAGGAATACTGCAACAGCGCTGATCTCCATAGACTGCACGAAAGCATTCGATTCCGTGTCTCACGGGATCTTATGCAGAAAACTCGAAGACCTGGAATGCCCTGAGCAGCACTATGGAGTCATTGTCTCCTTTCTCAGTGAGAGAAGTCTCGCTGTGCGGGTTCGTGACGTCCATTCTCACTCAGTACCTCTCACTTGCGGTGTGCCACAAGGAGCAGTACTATCTCCAGTGTTGTTCAACATCTACACTGCTGAAGTGGTTGGCAAAAACTACGGTAGAGCGACAGTAGCCGCTTTTGCCGACGATATTGCCATCACTAGCAGCAGCATAAACCCCACTAGAGCACTACGTCAGACCGAAACGGTCTGCGCAGAGATCATTCGACGGCTGGATTCACTTAACATCCAAGTAAATCCAGCCAAAACGGACTGCGTAGTGTTCTCACACCAGCGTGGGAAAAGGACAACACTGCCGAAGACCCTGCGAGTGGCAAACACCACCATTGCCCCCTCAAACTCCATCGTCTACTTGGGAGTCACTATCGATAGAGGGCTGAAATTTTCAGCTCTCTGTTACAGGTTACACCGCAAAGTGAGAAAAAGATCCTATCGCCTCCACCACCTCCTATCCTCTCCAGCACTTTCCTTCCGTCTCAAACTCTGCATCTACAAAAGGGCATGCTGAGACCTGCCCTCCTGTACGGTGCCCCTCTTCTCACCCGCCTTTCAGACGGAACAAGACGGCACCTGCAGCGGTTCCAGGACTCCATGCTGAAGAAGATGACGAGGACCACATCCCTGAAGAAGAAGAAGACAGAAGACCTTCACGAGATCTTCGATCTTCCCACCGTTCCAGAATTCATTCAGCGCAGACACGTCAAGTTCCTGGACTCCCTGCAGTTCTTGACAAACCCCCTCTTCAAGACATTAACACCAGCGCCACCCCCGGTCCGCTGGCAACAAACGGACCGCAATGAAGACAGCAACTTGGACCAATGAGAGCCCACTGGACCAACGGACCAATCAGAGCCCACCGGACCAACGGGCCAATCAGGTGCCACTGGCCACAGGTCAGAAATGTGACCTCAAAGACATTTTCCTTTAGTTATTTCAGTTAAATTAAATAGTGATATTTTTAGTTAGTATAGTTATTTAAAAAAAAAAAAAAAAAAAAAAAAAAAAAAAAAAAAAAAAAAAAAAAAAAAAAAAAAAAAAAAAAAAAAAAAATTAGTTTTAAGTTTAACAACAAGATTTAGGTGAGCCCCGTCACCTAAATATAAGCTTTCTGAAACCCACACCCCAAGATTTCAATAACTTCCTGTTGGCCTTACAGTGCACACAGTGCAGAAAAAGGCCAAACATCCATGAAATCCTATCCAACTTCATTTTCATCCAAATAGGGGCTTGGAAAAAAAAAAAAAAAAAAAAAAAAAAAAAAAAACACCAGCGCCACCCCCGGTCCGCTGGCAACAGACGGACCGTAATGAAAACAGCAATTCGGACCAATGAGAGCCCACTGGACCAACGGGCCAATCAGATGCTACTGGCCACTGGTCAGAAACCATAAGGACTTTCTTTTCATGAATAAATCGTAAGTATTAGGAGGAAAAAAAAAAAAAATTAGTTTTTAAGTTGAACAACAAGGTTTAGGTGAGCCCCATCACCTAAACATTATCTTTCTGATCAACAAATAAAATATCAAGCATTACAAAAACCTTCTGTAGGCCTTACAGTGCACACAGTGCAGAAAAAGGCCAACTTTTTTTTTTTTTTTTTTTTTTTTTTTTTTTTTTAAGAGTTTCTTCACATATGAAGGTTTCTTCACCCAAACTCCTCGTCCAACGCCCTTCTCCATTCTTCCCTATCGGCTGCATCTTCCTCCCTCAACCCGTGTCCAGCCATGCTCTCCTCCACTTTGTCCCTCCATTGGGTACGAGGTCTTCCTCTCCTTCTCCTTCCCTCGGCCTCCCATTCCATTAACATTTTCGGGATCCGTTCCTTGTTCATCCTTCTCACATGGCCATACCACCTCAATCTTCTCTCCTCGATCACTTCCAACACACTCCCTCTCACATTCATCCTCTCCCTTATATCACTGTTCCTAATGCGTTCCACTCTCGATATCCTTGCAGCTCTCCTCCAGAAATCCATTTCCACCGACAGCGCAAAAAGGCCAAATATCCATAGAAAATCCCATCAAACTCAAGCTTTATCCAAATAGGGGCTTGGAAAAAAAAAAAAAAAAAAAAAAAAAGCCACGCCAGTCGAAGAGGAGGTAACAGAGAGAGTTCTACAGGGACTGTGACACGAGATCCTAACCGGACCAATCAGGGACCGCCACAACCCCCCATCCCTTCACCACCGACCAGCCCACCTATTCGCTCAGACCCAGCGGACCCTCCTCCTTGGGTTGAACGACTTATGACACATATAACAGACACAGTCACTATGTCAGTTGGAGACATAGAACAAGTGAAAACCTTAGTACAAGTAGTAGTGGGGCTGGCCAACCGCCAATGAGAGGCTTCACTTTACTTAATTTCAACTGTCGAGGCCTCTCTACGAAAGTAGAAGAAATAGAGGCGCTATTGGGTATGGCTCAGCCAACCGTTCTGGTTCTGACTGAGACCAAACTACTCGGATATCCACCCCGCTTGCTCGGCTATGCTGCCATAACTGACGACCAGCACGACCCGCATGGCGGTGTTTTAATAGCTGTCAAACATGGTGTACCATGCCACCACCATTCAACGTCACTGACAGCCTTATGAGTCACCTGACAATCCAAGTGATACTTCGACAGCCAACACTAATCACAGCTGTGTATCGCCGCCCAAAAGGTTCGCTAAGTCAGCTCCGGCAACTAGTCGACGCATGCGGGACTACAACAAACCACTGGCTAGTAGGAGACCTCAACGCTCGGCATACCTCTTGGCATAATACAAAAATTAACAGAGCGGGTGTACAACTGACGAAAACTACTTTCACAGTTATACACCCATCAACTCACACCTTCCGACACGCCGGCTCAGGATTTATATCAACCATCGACCTCCTGCTTACAAGACAGCCCCATCGTTTTACAGGCTGTAATGTCTTCGATTTCATATCATCTGATCATCGACCAGTGATTTATGAGATCGAAGGCAAAAGGGACAGCCCTAAAGAGAAAAAGTTCAAATATCAGGAGGCCGACTGGAAATTATACAAATCAGAGGTATGCCGAAAACTACCAGAGAAGATGCCTGTCCTCCAATCAGAAGACGCCGTTGATGCCTACATCGAAGAGTTCACGAAACTCCTGCTAGAGGCCGCACATCTCGCCATCCCCACTTTTCACCCTCAGCCCCCCCACCTCCGATCACCCCCACCCCACATCATGGCCTTGATCAAAAGCAGGCGGACACTGAAGAAGAGACCCAGCAGTGAAGATGGCCCTGAACTCGATCACCACCCAGATAAGAAACCTCATGCGGCAGTGGAAGACGGCGACCTGGCACGATCGACTTCAGGCTACACACGGGGATTACAGAAAACTCTGGAAGTTGACCAAACCAGCAACAAAGAAGAGCTCCAGTGTCCGTCTGCACGATGGTGACAGACTGTTGACGCCCTCAGAACAGGCCCAGCTGCTAGCAGACTACTACAGGGAAGACATCGAAGCCCGCACCATTGATGCACCTCCGTATCCAGTCATGGCCAGGGACAACAATTTCATGTTCACCAGCCCGAGACGCCTCAAAGCCATCCTGAGGCGATCCAATGGAAACCGGGCCCCTGGCCAGGACGGGATACAGACCATCCTGCTCAAGCAGCTGCCTCGAAGAGGCATCGCCCACCTTACGAACCTTTACAACTCGTGCTTGAGACTGAGAATCTTTCCGAACCAATGGAAACGTGCCATCTTGTTTCCACTCCTCAAGCCGAGTCGCAACGGTGGGAAACCTGAGTACTACAGACCAATCAGCTTACTGCCTCACCTCGCAAAGGTCTATGAGAAAATTATTCTCAATTACCTCAGAGATTTTTGCGAGGAACACTCAGTGATTCCTTTTGAGCAAGCTGGATTTCAAGCCCACCTCAGCACAGAACACCATCTACTGAAGCTTCAAACTGAGGTAAACCGAAACTTCAACAGAAATACGGCAACGGCTATGATTTCCATAGACTGTACTAAGGCTCTCGATTCTGTGTCTCACGGCATTCGAACAGAACAGCTCTATAACATCATAGTCTCATTCCTGAGGGGCAGAAAACTCACTGTAAAGGTTCGTGGGGAACTTTCTAGCACCATCCCTCTCAGCTGTGGTGTTCCACAGGGAGCAGTTCTATCGCCAGTCTTATTTTCTATCTATACTGCCGATATAGTCGGCAAAAATTACATAAAGTCTGCTGTAGCTGCCTATGCTGATGACATCGCCATCTACAGCAGTAGCCTCAATGCCACTACGTCAGGCCGAACAAACTTGTGCGGAGATTGTTCAACGGCTGGATTTGCTTAACATCAAAGTAAATCCAGCCAAAACGGACTGCGTAGTGTTCTCGCACCAATCAAAGAAGAGAACGGCACTGCCAAGAGCGCTCCACGTGGCTGGCATGGAACTAGCTCCCTCCAACAAAATACTTTATTTAGGCGTTCAGCTGGACCGCCATCTTAAATTCTCGGCTCACGTTTACAAGAAAGCCAAATTAGCCAGGAGAAAATCCTATAGATTTCATCACCTCCTCACCTCCCCAGCACTCTCTCTCAGGCTAAAACTAGCCATCTATAAATCGATTCTCCGCCCATCACTCCTCTACGGCGCACCGCTGTTCACACATCTCTCCGAGGGTACACGACGACGCTGCGAAAGAAGAAGCCCCCGGAGCTGCACGAAATTTTCGAACTGCCAACGGTCCCGGAATACATAAAGCGGAGGCATATCAAATTTTTTGATTCCCTCCAACACCTCAATAACCCTCTATTTAATTCCTTAACTCCGGCACCACCCCCTGTACGATGGCAAAAGACAGTCTGACTGTCTTCATTTCCAAATTTTTCTAATTTATAAATACTTTTGATTTGAATTGATGTTTTCAGGAGAAAGGACCTCAACAAAAGGTGTGCCCCAACAGCTCTGCAGATACATAGCGCCCTCTACCTCAAGATCACCCCCACTCATACAGGCCTTAAAATGTAACACAGTTACAGTAGAGGTGGGCTAAACAGTTATTTTTTGTTATTAGGTTACTACGTTATGGCTCTATCCCAGTAATAGGTTCCAATAATAGGTTATTCCAGTAATAGGTGATTTAAGTAAACCCCTGTCCTACCGCTAGAATGCGCGCCCGTCAATCACTGCTGTTGCCAATAACTCTTCGGGATCCAATAACGCTTAGAATCACTGCAGTTCTTACAATAACGCCAGTTATTAGAATCACTGCAGTTATTACAATCACTCCCAGTTCTACAACAGTTCTCAACTGTTATTAGAATAACCTATTGCCAGCCATCGTTCTGTTTTCGATCACCGACCTGGCGCTAGTGGTTCTAACCTATTAAAAACTTACTTTTAGACATTTTGACTGGTAATTCATTAATTTATCCTCCTCGCCATTGCTAATAATGTTAATAATTTGTTTATTTAGTAATCTTACAAATGATAAATAACACAAAATCAACCAAAATTATTGTGTCAATTTTTTTTTAACAAAAAATTTTAGAAGCCAATTAAAAGTTGTCAAAATATATAACAAATTAAAAATAAATCGGCCAACTATGATACAAACGAATTCAGCTAAATAAATCTTTAAAAAACATTGTCCTTATTTAATTGTACTGCCAAGATTTTATTTTTAAAAAATACATATAGGTGTTAGTAAAACATATTTGAACAATTATAAAGACTCAACAATTACAAGTAGCTTGTATCAATCTGTTACCTAAGCATGTATTGTGTATTAAAATATTGGCTGTAAGATAAAATAAAGAAGAAAATAACAGAGGTAGAAGCAGGATTCAGGCTGGGCCATCTTAGGTCAAGTTTTTACTATATCCCAATTTTTTTTTAAAGCATTTGGTGGACTTCCAAGACTTCTGGTCCAGGAGGTACATTTAGCCTTTATCCACCTTTAGAAAGCTTTGACTTAGGTCCTTTAAATACGGTGTGGAAAGCACTGTTTGTCAGAGATAAGTGATAGTCTGAGATAAGGCATACAAGGCCTTTATAAAGGTGCAGAATTGGGAATTAAATTTTGAAATAGCAGCGTTACTAATTGTATACAAAAGTATTTTTAAAAAAAAGTTTTGATATCATGTCCCCTCAGCATTACACATCACCAAAGGATTAAATCAAAGTTGCTGCTAATCACCTACTCTCTTTAACATGGTTATTAAACAACCTTTCTAGAAAAAGGAGAGAAATATTAACACATGGGTTTGGAGATTTTGAAAGATATCTAATTCATAATACAAATTGCAGGAGTTTATCAACTCATTGCCACTGAGGAATGTGATCTGGAATACATGCTGAGGAAACTCTAAGCAGTATTCTGAAAAGGGCATGGAAATAAATCTAAAGAAGGAAGAGTTTGTGTCCCTCAACTCTTCGAGCACATTTTTTAGCATTGAAGATTAGAGATATGGAGGTCTACTAATCCTTCCTGGAAAGGAATCCTCTATTAATTAAGATATTTCATTGATAATATTAAGAGAAAGGAAGACTGTAGGAATCCTAAACTCGTTCCTGTGGAATAAAAATGTTTCCTTTAAAAAAAAAAAAAAAAAAAAAAAAAAAAAAAGAAGATGATTGTATCTTTCCTTATCACTATAAATTGTCTTTAAATTTGCTAAAATCTGTGGTGTGGAGAAGAAAAAGCTTAAACACTACTATCTTTAGAGATGGGTACTCAGAGTGGAAGTTATTTCATAATAAGAGCCCATCATGTTTCTAATAATATCATAAGACAATATATGAGAGAGGAAAAAATCACTTGAGGTACACATGATGGTACAGAAGGATCAATACAATTAGGGTTTCATGAATTAATTGCCACTTTTATTGGAATTAAGTCATCAATAATAATAATTAAGTCAACTATCCATTATAATCATAAGATTTTAATGACATTCATTTGTCATTACATTATTATTTGTAATATAACATAAGAAAAAGCATTTGATATTAACTAGCCATTTCAACTTTTTAAAATTTCGATTAGAAAACACTTAGACCCTGAATATTGTGGAACTATTTCAGTCCAAGCAAAATTTAAATAAAATCTGGTGTTACAAAGCTCATCTAAAAGTTTCAGCACTTTGTATTAAAGTAGAACCTCTCTTAACCAAGAGATTTTTTATCGATTCGCAATGAAACAAAAAAGGAACTCATGAAGATTTATTTACAAATTAAAATCAATGCATTTATTTTTGTTCACAGTTTCGACCTCCATCTATTGTGATATGATTGTACTACGATCACGAATTTCTGTTTTAGTTCGAACCACGGCCGCTAGGAGCGTCATAACCCATCTGCGACCAGTTCTTGTTTTCGTTATTAGATCACGTGACCTATCGGTTCTTCAATAATAGGACAGCCATATGAGTTATTAGATAACAGAAGTTACACAACAGTTATTGAGAACCGATCTAAGAACGGTAACTGGTCGAATAACCTTAACCGATCGGTTCTTCTATCTGTTATAACCTAACACCTTACACCAACAACCCCAATTTATTGTTATTTCTCCATTGTTTTCGATGGAAGATTTAATAAATTTGACTAATTTTGTAAAATATAACTATATTTTAATATAGTTATTCTAGAATAATAAAAATAAGTTATTCTAAAATACAAATTTAGGTTTATTTATAGATATTTTAAAATATGATCACTGGTAATAGGGTTTTTTCGGTAATAGGTGATTGGTGATAACAGTTCCGAGTCAATAATAGGTTATTTTAAAGATTACGTTATTTTTGTCCCACCTCTAAGTTACAGTAAAAGGCACTTACCTTTCTACCTCTTTACATCTAACAATGTAAAGAGTATTTACACTGTTTTTCTTATAGGGGCTATGAAGGGAAAAAAAAAAAAAAAAAAAAAAAAAGCAGCCACGCCACAACCCAACCAGCCCTCACCACAGCCCAGCCAGCCCTCACCACAACCCAGCCAACCCTCACCACAGACGTACGAATTCATGACGGACATGAAAGAAATGTTTAGGGACATGAAGGAAATGTTCATATCAAATCAGAACGACATGAAGGACATGTTCATAACCCTCATGACATCCATGAATGTCATGATCATCCAACTTTCAACTCGCCATGGATAGATATTCTATCCTGAACTATAACATTACAGGGCTCATGAAGCGTAAGCTTGAGCTAGAAACCCTATTGGCTGATTACCGCCCAACCGTTGTAGCACTGACGGACACAAAGCTACACAGATACACGCCAGTATACTTTATACAGACTCGACTCGCCTATTCAAGGAGGCGTCGCACTATTAGTACGACATGACATACCGTCACGGCTAATCGACAGGAAAACACTACACGATGACAAACACACAGCCATCACCATACAAGTTAAACTAAAACACACATACAAAATTACATGCATTTACAGAAGCCCAAAAGGACAGATAGAGACATTTAAGACTTTTCTAAAGAACACAGAAACAGACAGACAACACATAATAGTAGGTGACCTGAACGCCAGACATCATGCATGGAATTGTTCTAGACCCAACGCACTAGGAAACCATCTCACCAAAACAAAATACACTGTCATTCACCCAGACGCCTACACTTACAGACAGCACTCAAATCCATCATACACCTCTACACTAGACCTACTCCTCACACAACAGCCACACCGATTCACTAACTGCAGCACCATAGAGTTCAGTAACAATGATCACATACCAGTACTATACGAACTAGGACGTCACACTGGAGTAACACCACCCACTCACACCAGATACGATTTTAAACATGGAGATTGGAAACTCTACAAATCACACATATACAAAAACATACCCACTATCACCCCACTCCACAACACAACAGATATTGACACAGCCATACATACACTCCAAAACATAATACACGACGCAGCATCAGCATCTATACCCACATTCAACCCTACACCTATTCATCTACGCAAACCACCACAGCACATACTCACACTCATAAAACAGAGAAACAACATTAAAAACATTTGGTACAGAACACATGACCCAACATACAGACCTATCATAAACAGTCTCACACGACAGATTAGCACCCTCATGTCGCAGTGGAAAACGTCCTTAGGCACGATCAACTTCGCCGCACTCATTACGACCACAAAAACTTCTGGAAATTAGTCCGAAGTCATAATACCAAGTCAAAATCGGTGAAGATCACCCGAGGCGACGAACTCCTTACCCCAGCAGCAGATCAGGCCACAGCACTATCAGACTACTACACAGAACGAGACGCTTCACGCACAGACTCAGTTTATAGTCACATCCCCCAGACAGACCCTCTTCAGAACCCTCTTTTCTCGTCGTACAAAGACCTGACTGCATCCATTAGAAACACGAGGGGAAACAAAGCCACAGGACAAGATAACATATCATATGTCCTTCTCAGATTTTTACCTAGGAAAGCCCACATGTTTCTCCTCAACATTTATAACTCGTGCACCCGCCTCAGGTATTTCCCCACGGAATGGAAACATGCTATTGTCGTTCCACTCCTAAAACCCCGCAAAAGAGGCACTGTACCCGAAGAATACCGGCCCATCAGTCTCCTCAGTCACATTTCAAAAATATATGAGAAACTTATTCTCATACACCTTCGAAGACACTGCGACACACACGACGTTATCCCGCCTGAACAGACAGGTTTTTCGCGTGGAGTTAGCTGCTATCACCATGTAGCAAAACTGCAGTTTGATGCTGCTTCTAACCTCAATAGGAACCTTGCCACGGCAATGATATCACTCGACTGCACCCAAGCGTTTGACTCTGTGTCACACCCAACCCTCATAAATCGACTTAGGCTCCTAAAATTCCCAGACCAACTGGTCGACATTATTGGTAGTTACCTGACTAACCGGACCTTCTCAGTTCGGGTTAGAAATGACATGTCCGCCCCTAGACCAGTCACCTGCGGTGTACCTCAGGGCTCGGTCCTTGCGCCTATATTATTTAACATCTATACGGCTCATATAGTCGGACAGAAGTTGGACAAAGTCCAAATAGCCGCATATGCTGATGACATTGCTGTATACTCAGCGAGCATGAATGCGAAACACGCAATGCGCAAGGCCCAACAGGCAGCCTAACTGATCACAGAACAGCTACACGACATCAACATCCACATCAACACACAAAAGACTGACGCCATCACATTCTCTTCAAGAAAACACCTCAGAAACAGCTCACTCTCAACGGTCAGCCAATCAAAACATCACAACACCTAACATACTTAGGCATGAAACTCGAATCACACTTGTCATTCACAGCACATGTCAATCACAGAATACATGTAGTCAAAAACACCACATATCAACTCAAACACCTACTCTATGCACCTACTCTATCACTCAGGCTCAAACTCTTACTTTACAAAGCCATACTCAGACCCTCATTACTACACGGTGCACCACTCCTGCACTATCTTTATCCAACAACACTCAAAACACTACATACATATCAGAACAGTATTCTCATGAAGATATGTAGAGGTACATCACTCGAACGACGAAACATGACATTCATACATGACCAACTACAACTAGACACAATTCAACAATTCATTACACGACGACACATAAAGTTTTTCGACAACCTTCCAGCATCCTTTAACCCACTATTCCGCAGCCTCACCCCTTCCCCCCTACCTGCCAGATGGCAGGGCAGGAAAGGTCCCATCAATCCCATCCACATCATCACATAAACATGTACATATGTATATAGACAACTCTCTTTCATCTATCTTTCTCTCTTCTCTTCTGTCTATAACTTTCTTCTTCTTTCGTTTTCTGTCTATCCTATTATTTTATTGTTATTATTAATTTTATTATTATTTTATTTTCATATACATTGAGCGGAGGCCCCTCAACTCCAGAACATACCACTTCGAGCCAATCAGGCGCAAACAACTTCAAAAATTAATCATTACATTACTCCTTCCAGTACCCACGGTAGAAAAAGGACAAAAGGTATCGTTCCTATTTTACTATTCCTGTAGATATAGGATTACTAATTTCATGTTTTTCTGTTTTAGTTTCTGAGGGATCAGAAAAAAAAAAAAAAAAAAAAAAAAAAAAAAAAAAAAGATGAACGCGGGGATCGTCGGGAGGTCGAAGAGGTCGTGTAGAGCCGGGGGCTTCATATTCTTGAGAGTGGTGGTCGTGACGATCTTCCTGAGCATCGAGTCCTGAAATCGTTGCAGAATCCTGGTGGTTCTTTCTGATATGCCTGTGAGGAGAGGTGTACCGTATAGGAGAGCCGGTCTCAAGATGCTTTTATATATACACAACTTGAGCCGGAGGGAGAGTGCGGGAGAGGTAAGGAGGTGATGGAGGCGTCGGGATCTTTTTCTCACCTTGCGGTGTGTCCTGTAGCAGTGGGCGGAAAATTTGAGGCCTCTGTCCAGGGTGATGCCCAAATATACTATGGAATTGGAGGGGGCAATGATGGTGTTTGCCACCCTGAGGGACCTAGGTAATGTCGCCCTCTTTTTGCTTACTTGTGCGAACACTGCGCATTCCGTTTTTGCTGGATTCACTTGGATGTTTATTAAACCCAGCCGTTGAATTATCTCAGCGCAGAAAGATTCGGCCTGACGTAGTGCCCGCGTGGGATTTATACTACTACTGGTGATTGCTACGTCGTCGGCGAAGGCCGCAATGTATTAACATGCCGTAGTTATAAACAACAACATCAGCAGTATAAATGTTGAAAAGGACAGGCGATAGCACTGCAACTTGGGGCACACCGCAGGTGAGGGGAATTGTAGTTGAAGTTTCTGCACGGACCTGTACTGCGAGACTTCTCCCGCTCAGGAAGGAGGAGATGACTCCATAGAGTTGTTCGGGGCATTCTAGGTCTTCTAGTTTCCGGCAAAGGATTCTGTGGCTGACGGAATCGAATGCCTTCGTGCAATCTATGGAGATCAGCGCTGTTGCAGTGTTCCGGTTTAAGTTCGTGCACGCCTCAGTTTGGAGCTTCATAAGGTGGTGTTCAGTACTGAGATGTGCTTGGAAACCTGTTTGTTCAAAGGGAATCACTGAATTTTCCTCGCAAAAGTCTCGTAGATAATTGAGAACGATTTTCTCGTAGACTTTTCCGAGGTGGGGCAACAGGCTGATTGGCCAGTAATGTTCTGGCTTGTCTCGATTCTTTGGCGGCTTGAGAAGAGGATACAGTATCGCGTTTTCCCACGTTTCTGGGAAGTATCTCAGACGCAAGCAGGCGTTGTACAGGCCCGTGAGATGAGCTATTCCTTTTCGGGGGAGCTGCTTTAGCAGAACAGTTTGTATCCCGTCATGACCAGGTGCTCTATTTCCTTTTGTCCGCCTTAGAATAGCCTTTAGCTGTTTGGGGCTGACAAACATGAAGTTGTTATCCTTGGTCATGGCCGGGAAAGGTTCGGTGTCGACAGTACGGTTGGTAATGTCCTGCCGATAGTAGTTTATAAGCAACTCCGCCTGTTCTTTGGGTATACTGCTGATGTTGTTGGTAATAACTACCGCAAGGCGTCGATTGCGGCCTTCGCCGACGACATAGCAATCACCAGTAGTAGTATAAATCCCACGCGGGCACTACGTCAGGCCGAATCTGTCTGCGCAGAGATTATTCAACGGCTGGATTCAATCAACATCCAAGTGAATCCAGCAAAAACGGACTGCGTAGTGTTCGCACAAGTAAGCAAAAAGAGGGCAATATTACCAAAGTCTCTCAGGGTGGCAAACACCATCATTGCCCCCTCTAACTCCATAGTCTATCTGGGCGTCACCCTGGATAGAGGCCTCGAATTTTCCACCCACTGCTACAGGACACATATACGGTGCACCTCTTCTCACAGGTATCACAGACGGAACCACCAGGCTTCTTCAGCGATTTCAGGACTCGATGCTCAGGAAGATCGTCAGGACCACCACTCTCAAGAAGATGAAGCCCCCGGCTCTACACGACCTCTTCGACCTCCCGACGATCTCTGCTTTCATCCGAAGGCGCCACATCAAGTTCCTGGACTCGCTGCAGTTCTTGACCAATCCTCTGTTTAACTCCATCACTCCAGCACCACCTCACCTCCGTTGGCAGAAAACATTAATTTTTTTTTTTTTTTTCCAAGCCCCTAATGGATATGAACCTAATGTATTTATTGATTGATTTCTTGAGGTCTGGTCTTTTGCTGTACTAGGTACATTCTAAGACCTACAGAAAGTTTTGTGAAATCATAATGTGTTGTTGTTCAGAAAGATAATGTTTAGGTGATGGGGTTCACCTAAATCTTGTTGTTAACAAACTTAAAACTATTTACAAAAATTTTTTTTTTTTTTAAAATTTTTTTTTTTTTTTTTTTTTTTTTTTTTTTTTTTTTAATTACTTACTATCTACTATTTATATACCAAGAAAAGTTAAATGATTGGCCCGTTGCTTCAGTGGGCTCTGATTGGTCCGTAGGTCAGGTGGGCTCTTATTGGTTCGTGTGTGTTTGTTGCCAGCGGACCGGGGGTGGCGCTGGTGTCAGTGTTCTGAATAAGGGGTTTGTTAAGAACTGAAGGGAGTCCAAAAACTTGACGTGCCGGCACTGGATGAACTCCGGGATGGTCAGAAGATCGAAGATCTCGTGGAGGTCTTCAGGCTTCTTCTTCTTCAGTGATGTAGACTTTGCCATCTTCCTGAGCATGGAGTCCTGGAACCGCTGCAGGTGCCGTCTGGTTCCGTCTGAAAGGCGGGTGAGAAGAGGGGCACCGTACAGGAGGGCAGGTCTTAGCATGCTTTTATAGATGCAAAGTTTGAGACGGAGGGAAAGTGCTGGTGAGGATAGGAGGTGATGGAGGCGGTAGGATCTTCTTTTCACTTTGCGGTGTACCCTGTAACAGTGGGCTGAAAATTTCAGCCCTCTATCGATGGTAACGCCCAAGTAAACTATGGAGTTGGAGGGGGCAATGGTGGTGTTTGCCACTCGGAGGGTCTTCGGCAGTGTTGACCTTTTCCCACGCTGGTGTGAGAACACTACGCAGTCCGTTTTGGCTGGATTTACTTGGATTTAAGTGAATCCAGCCGTCGAATGATCTCTCCGCAGACCGTTTCGGCCTTACTTAGTGCTCTAGTGGGGTTCATGCTGCTGCTAGTGATGGCAATATCGTCGGTAAAAGCGGCTACTGTCGCTCTACCGTAGTTTTTGCCAACCACTTCAGCAGTGTAGATGTTAAACAACACTGGAGATAGTACTGCTCCTTGTGGCACACCGTAAGTGAGGGGTACTGAATGTGAATGGACGTCACGAACCCGTACAGCGAGATTTCTCTCACTGAGAAAGGAGACAATGAATCCATAGAGCTGCTCAGGGCATTCTAGATCTTCAAGTTTTCTGTATAAGATCCCATGAGATACGGAATCAAATGCTTTTGTGCAGTCTATGGAGATCAGCGCTTGTCAGTATTCCTATTGAAGTTTGAGCACGCCTCAGTTTGCAGCTTCATCAAAGATGGTGTTCAGTGCTGAGACGTGCTTGGAAACCCGTTTGTTCAAACGGAATAACTGAGTTCTCCTCGCAAAAGTCTCGTAGGGAATTGAGAACAATTTTCTCGTAGACTTTTCCGAGGTGAGGCAAGAGGCTGATTGGCCGGTAGTGTTCTGGCTTGTCTCCTGTCTTAGCCGGCTTGAGGAGTGGAAACAGTATTGCATGCTTCCACTGAACGGGGAAGTATCTTAACCTCAAGCAGGAGTTGTACAGGTTCGTGAAGTGCATTATTCCTTTTCTAGGGAGCTGCTTGAGAAGGACTGTCTGAATCCCGTCATGTCCAGGAGCTCTGTTCCCTTTCGTTCTTCTTAAGATGGCTTTCAGCTGTTTAGGGCTGATGAACATGAAGTTGTTCTCCTGGGCCATGGACGAGAGAGGTTCAACATCGGTGGTCCTGTTGGTGATGTCCTCTCTGTAGTGCTCAGCAAGCAGCTCCGCTTGGTCGGAAGGGGAGAGGAGTCGGTCCCTATCGTGCAGGCGGATCGTGGAAGTTTTCTTTACCGCAGATCTGGTTAATTTCCAGAACTTGCGGTAATCATCATGTGTTGCTCTCAGCTTGTCCTGCCAAGTGGAGGTTTTCCATTGGCGGAGCAAATTTTTGATCTGGGTGGTGAGGGCGTTGAGGGCTACCTTGATGTCTGGGTCCCAGTTTCAGTACCACTTTTTTTTAAAATTCCGCCTGTTCGATATGAGAGCCATGATATGAGGAGGGGGCTTTTGGAGGTGAGGTGGGGAAGGACGGAAGGTAGGGATAGAGGAGTGGGCAGCCTCGAGAACGGTGTCAGTGAGAGTGGTGATGAATCTTCAACTTCCTCTGGAGAGCTTAGCGGTTGCACCGACGGTAGTCTATGGCAAATTTCTGCTTTGTATTTGCCCCAGTCAGCTTCTTGATATAGGAATTTTTCTGGGGCTGGCTCGTCCCTCCTTCCTTCTAATTCGTAGATCACTGGCCGGTGATCTGAGGTTATGAAGTCAGTCACCGTGCAGCCAGTGATTCGATGTGGCTGTCGTGTCAGAAGGAGGTCGATGGTGGACGGATATCCATTGGAGCAGCAACGGAAGGTATGGGTGTCAGGGTGGACTACCGTGAAGGGGGTCTTGACTAACACCCTGCCCGCCGCATTTGTCCGTGAATTATGCCATAGACTATGTCGGGCGTTGAGGTCTCCGATGACCCAGTGGTTGGACTTTGCCCCGCAGGCTCGTAGAAAGGTTTTCAACTCCACAAGAGAACCCTGTTGGCGTCGATATACCCCTGTGATGAGGGTTGGCTGCCTCATCAACACTTGAACAGTCAAGTGGCTAATGCGTTGGTCCGTAATAGCCAGGGGTTCGGGCATCTTCTTCCAAGGTATACCGTGGCGGACGGCGATGAGGACACCTCCATGAGGGTCTCTAGTGCTATCTGTTGCCACGGCATACCCTTGCAGAAACGGTGGTGGTCCGAGCACTCTGGTGTCCGTAAATACGGCCACGGTGGGCCGTTTCAGTGACAGCAGTGCTCGGATTTCTTCTATCTTCGGGCAAAGTCCGTTACAATTGAATTTCATGACTGAGAAGGAATTCATTGCTGATTCTTCTTCGTCATGATTTGAACCAGGAGGGTCATCTGAACCGCTAAGGTCTGAAGAGTGGCCTGCATCGCGACTGCCCAGGGAGGAGGGATGTCACCCCAATGGTTGCTTGTTGTGGAATGAGGGTTGCATGGAGGTGCTGGGAGGGGAGTCTGCTGGGGTGGTAGTGGGGGGAAGGATTCGGGTGGTGGGGGTAGAGTGGCTTGTGGAGGGGGAACACCCTGTGGTGCTGAAGCAGATGTGGTGGCAGTTTGCTGAAACTCTCCCGCCTGTCGAGCTCTCTGATTGGCCTGTTTGGCGGGAGCTCTGATTGGCTGCTTCCTCGCGGCTGAACGTTTTGCCGCGTGCTCTTCCAGGTTTTTCCTATATGAGCATTGCCTATAGGAAGCCACGTGGTTTCCACCACAGTTTTTGCACTTCATTTGCCCTTCATTTGGGCAGCTTTTAATATTGTGTTCGCCTCCACAGGGAACATATGCGGGTTCATACCCACAGTTGGTCTGGATATGGCCAAATTTTTGGCATTTGTAGCACTGTGGGGGTGTTGTTTCTATTCTGGCCTTGTAGTTTTCGGCCGTGAAAAATACACGGTTTACGTGTCTGATGTTCTTCACATTGTTTAATGTAACACTAACAGGAAACGTGATAATTATGGGGGCTAAATCGGGCTAGGTCTTTTGCAGCCTTCTAGCCTTTGTTATATTGAGGTCTTTGAATGCCTCTATAACATCGTTTGTGGTGAAGGTTGATGGTAACCCTTTTAACGTAGAATTTACTAATTTAGGCTTTTCGCCTCTGTTTGTGTATGTATGATGGCCTATTCCAAATAGTTTTAGGCCACGGAGAACCTCTGATCTATCAGACACAGATTCTAGATGGATTTTGACACCCTTCTTGAATTCCCTCAGGATATAATTTGTTACTTTTAGCTTTTTAAGATAGTTTATTACCTCATTTACGCTCCTCTCAGCAACGAAGATCGGCGGGCTGGGTGTACTCTTTGTGGTTGAGCTGGCTGAGTCGGTCTGTGCGTTTTGGAGAATAGAAAAGCTGTTCTGCGTTGTGGTCGGAGGCATCTTCTGTGGTGTGACCTTCTTCCCCTTTTTTCTCGGCTCTCTAAATTCCTCTTCATTATCGGAGGGCGGTAAATCGGCTTTTTGGGCCACACTAAGATTATTCCTAGTATTCACCATTGTTTATGATAAATACTACACTGAAATAATCACTAACAAAGAGTTTGAACAAAGGAACTGAAAACGTTCCCGGGAACAAAGACCCGAGAACAAAGAACTTATGCACACAAAGGACTTGTGAACAAAGAAACTGATAGCACTGATAAGAACACTGAACTGACATGAACACTATAACAGATGAACATGAACTCAGAAAACATTCACTTGACAAGAGTGAACCCAGCTCCGAACGGACGGACCGTAACCAGAACACCACAACAGCCAATCAGGTCAGTGATGGTCTTCCTTCTTTTATGATGAGCGAGGAGGAGTCACTCTGCTGGCGGTGGTGGTTCTAACGGGTCAGTCTGTTGAGCCTGAACCCCTTCCCTCGGCGAGTACGTCCGCTAAGGGGGTCAAACCTTGCCACCTCCCAGGCCTGGGAGGCGGGGCTTTGTCCCTGAACAGAGGGTTGGAACAGTGCTTCAGCCCGTCAAAGAACTTGACGTGCCGGCGACCGATGTACGTCGGGATGGAAGGAATCCTCAGCTGTTCGAGGATGTGACTGTTCCTGGACCTCTGCAGGTTGGTACCACGGACGATTCGCCGAAGGGCGGAGTTCTGGAACGTCTGGATGGCATGGAGAGTACTTTTGTACATGTGGTGAAGCAGTGGAGCTCCATGGAGTAGGGTGGGTCTGATTATGGACTTGTGTATCTGGAGCTTGAGGCGGAGGGATAGTTGGAGAGAGGTTAGGAGATGATAGAGGCGGTATGTCTTCGCCCTGGCCTGTTTGATTCTGCTCTTCACGTGGGTGGAGAAGGTCAGATGTCGGTCAATGTTGACCCCAAGATATAAGATGGAGCTGGATATTGGTTGCTCAACATTGTCTACTGTGAAGTACTTTGGTAATCCGCGGGATTTTTTGCCTTTGGCAAAGGACATCACAATAACGTCAGTCTTCTTGGGGTTAACCTTGATACCGCAGGTGTGTAGAGCCTCGACAATGGTAGAGGTTGCCCTCTGGGCCATGTCGAGAGCTCGGCCAGGGTTTAGGCTGGAGGCGTAGAGGGCAACGTCGTCTGCGTATGCAGCAACTACCGCCTCGGGGTGTTTGATGGAAACCACTGGAGCCGTGAAGATATTGAACAGGATTGGTCCAAATACCGATCCCTGTGGTACACCGTAGGTGGTGGGGACTGGTTGAGACAGGCTCTCACCGACTCGTACGACGAAAGATCTTCCGCTAAGATAGCTTCTGATCAGTCGGCATAGGGCGGTAGGAAACCTGTATTCTTCCAGTCTGCGGAGCAGTAGGGGGTGTGAAACACAATCAAAGGCCTGTGTGCAATCCAGCGAGATGAGCGCAGTGGCTTTGTTCCTATGCATCTGTTCGATGGTGTAGGCCTGTAATTTAACCAGATGGTGTTCGCAGGCAACACCTCGCTGGAAGCCGGTCTGTTCTGGTGGTATAACTTCTTCACGACGACAGTGGTCGAGGATATGGTAGTGAGCCAGTCTTTCAAACACCTTGCTGATGTGAGAGAGGAGGCTGATGGGACGGTAATGTTCCGCTACGTTACCACGTCTCTTAGGTTTTAAGAGAGGGACCACTACAGCCCGTTTCCATACCGTGGGGAAATAAGCAATCCGGAAGCACGAGTTGAAGATGTTTAGTAGGAAGGCTTTACCCTTCCTAGGAAGCACCTTCAGCATAGTTGACGGGATGCCGTCCAGTCCGGATGCTTTTTTCCCTTTCAGGCGGTGGAGAACGGACTCAAGATCCTTATAAGTGGAGAAGATAGGCGTCTCATTAGGACTCGGTAGTGGTCCGTGGGGTAGCAGTGGCGCATCCGCCGTCCTCTCAGCATCCTTTACTAAGTATTCCCTGGCTAGGTGTTCAGCCTGTTCAGCGGGTGTTAGAAGCTGGTCACCGTCAGTGAGGAAAACCGCTCGTCTTTTGTTGACGAAGGTTTGGACCAATCTCCAGAACTGCCTGTGGTCGTTATGGGTCCGCCGCAGTCGGTCATGCCACAAAGCCGTCTTCCAATCGCTCATGAGCCTGGCGATTTGCTGGGTCATGGCGTTGATAGCAGGCTTGAGGCTGTAGTCCCGTGTGCGCCAGAAGATGTTCCGGAGATTGTTCCTCTGTCCGATCAGGGCCAAGACGTGCGGTGGGGGAGGTCGATGGCTGTTGGGTCGAGGACTGAATTTAGGGATATGGAGGTCGGCAGCATTAAGAATAGTGGTAGTGATGATCTCCACTGCTGTGTCTATCTCACCAGGGGTCAGGCACGGTGTCACTGGGGGGAGCGATTCCTGTATCCTGGTCCTGTAGCCCTTCCAGTCCGCTTCGTGCAGAAGGTACTTGGTGGCAGTTGGTGTGGCCGGAGTTTCTTCGAACGTGTATAGCACTGGACGGTGGTCAGAGCTGCAGAAAGGCAGGGCTCGGCACTCAGTGATAGTGTGCATGTCTCTGGTGAGGAGTAGGTCCAGTGTCGAGGTATGGGCGTTGGAGCTGTGTCTGAAAGTGTTTACGCCTGGGTGGAAGACAGAGAGCCGCATCTTCGTGATGACGGAACCCAGTGGATTGTTGTTAGGGCATAACCAGCTCGTGTGGCGAGCGTTGAAATCCCCCAGGACAACATACCTTCTGCGGGCCTGTGCATGAAGCAACAGACCGCGAACAGGCGTATAGTTGGCCCGAGGTCTTCTGTAGACACAGCTGAACGTGTACCGATTTCTCAGTCGCGCGTCAACTGTGATGATGTGGCAGCCCTCACAAGAATCCACGGGGTTCGGAATGAGTCTGGACGGTTGTCTTTAATCAGCCTGTAATCCCTGTACATTTTCTCTGTAAGTGATGTAGTCTGTGAAGTGGAGTCGATAAGTAGAGGGGACCATGATGTCTGTCAGTGCCACCACCGCTGGCCGATATTGTAGAAGTAGGACCTCGAGTTCAGCTTGCGATGTACGCAGGCCTCTGACGTTAAAGTTGACAACGTTCTCATTTATCATCGAGCTTCTCGATCACCCTGGTCATGAGGCGCATCATCGAAGTCATCATCTCCATCATGGCGTCCATGCGATTGAGAAGCCGGTTAAGGAGCAGGTTGGTTGTATTGTCCTTCTGGTCAGGATCCGGAGGTGGCAAATTGATTTGCACTGGCTGAGAGGCCAGTGTAAGTTGAGTGGTAGTGGAGGTGGTAGCACCAGATTTTCGTCGAGGAGCTGCTCCACCTGAGGCTTGAGAGAAGCTGAAGTCTGCGCGGGTCGGGCGGGCTGCCGGGCAATTCCTCTCGTTGATTTCCGGTGCTGGTGCTGGGGGAGTTGCTGCTGTTGTCGCCGTTTTCTGTTTTCGCTGGGCGATGAGATTTTGCCGATGTGGGCAGTCTCTGGAGGAGGCTGGATGAGAGCCCTGGCAGTTGGGGCATTTAGGAGCAGTAACTTGTCGTTGAGGGCACTGTTCAATAAGGTGAGGGCCACCACACCATGGACATCTGCATGTCCGGCCACTGTATTTCATCGTGTGACCGAACTGTTGACACGGGCGGCATTGCACGGGTTCCACCATCCTCTTTAAAGACAGAGGCCCGGAATCGGATGTTGTTGACGACCCTTAATTTTTGGAGGTCTTCGAGTTTTGTTGTGGGGGCAACAATTACTTGAATGCCCTCAACGGGGTACGGCTCAGAATTTCCTTCCCTCCTGGTAAGTCTCCTTGCCAGGATGAAGCCGGGAAGCCTGTCCTTCAGCTCCTCGGCTAAATCTTCTACGTCATGGTCTAACTCATAGCCATGAAGTACAAATTTTCTAGACCTTTGGGTTCCTCTAGGTGCAAAGGAGTGAAATTGCACTCCTTGGTCTGATCTTAGTAGCAGTGTCGCCTTTGCATGGTCGTGTTCGGAGTCTAAGTACAGTCGGGTCTCATTTCGTGAGTTGTTCGCTGAGAAATTGGTGATACCAATTGCTCTCAGCTTCGGTCTCAAGTCTGTTAATTTTTTTTTTTTTTTTTTTTTTTTTTTTTTTTTTTTTTGCCTGTATCGGGTGCGCCGTATAGGAGAGCCGGTCTCAAGATGCTTTTATATATACACATCTTGAGATATTATAATGGGTGTGTCTGGAAAATTTGAGGGTTTGTCGAGGTGCACCAGCGACCTCTGGTGGCAAGTTTTCGAATCTGTTGCGAGTAGTAACAGGGGGCCTTTTAGCTTCAGGTCTGGGCCTGAAGGTGTGTTTCTTGGGAGCGGGTTGGCAACCCTCCAGTAGAGCTTCTCGTTGGTGGCTCCTGATTGGTCCGCAGGATCTCCTGGTGACTCAACGTACTCCATGTTGGAGGACGCCATGTGACTGGCTCGTTTCACCAAGCTTTTCGTCGTGTCCTCTGTGCAGGGGGCAACCTGAAAAGTGGGTGAGAGAAAGTGGGGGTCCAGGCCACAACCAAAAATAATGAGTTTAGGAAGTGCAAGCTAAACTCAGTAAGGACCGATGTTCACTGCTTCAATGCTAGAACTGAACTGCTCCCGTTGTGCCAGCACCGCGAGCTGCTGTACTACTCCTTGTAGGGCCAGGGCGAAAGCTGCTGGTGGGGCTGGTAGGGATTGACCCTGTCGAGGTGGTGGAGGTGGAAGCACTGCCGGTGGAGGGGGTTGAGATCTCGGTAGTGGGGGAAAGTCCATGGGCGTGGCTTGGGGGGCCGGCCTTGCTCGGATTTCTCCAATGGGGCGTGGCTTACTGGTGGTGGGGGCACTTGTCCCTCTTCGGCCTTCACCGGTCGGACGAGGCTTGGATGTAGCAGGGAGACTCGTGTGGTCTCGGGTAGATTCGGCTCGATGAAGCCTCTCATTGGTCCGCTGTGCGGACTTGTTTCCTGATTGGTTCTTCGCGGCCTTTTTTCCAGCCGCGAGCTTTTCGAGATTTAGTCTGTGTGGGCATTTTCGAAATGAAGCTACATGCTCCATTTCGCAATTTATACATTTTGGCTGTCCTTCCCTGGGGCAGTAGGAGATGTGATGTTTTCCGCCACATCGGACACAGGCAGGCTCATGTCCACAGTAGACTTGGGTATGCCCAAACTGTTGGCAGCGGAAACATTGTGGTGGATGGGGATCTCTTCGAGGGCGGTACGGCACGATAGAATATCTACATTTGGCGATGTATCGCACTTTTTCCTTAATGTCATTTGCGGTTATACCGGTAGGGACGGTGATAAGTATGGGCATCAAGGGGGTTTTTGAACCATCAGGCGATGTCTTTTGTAATCTTCTGATGTCACTTGGTTCAATTATTGCGAGGTCCTCTGTTACCTCATCTAAGGTTACCGCCAGGTCTATGTTTTTAATTATAAACCTATTGGGTTTGGTGGTGTTTTGTTTGATTGCAAACGTGTGGTGGGGGAGATCAGTGTTACTAAGACTCCTTAGCACATGGGGCCGATCTAAATATATTATCCACCCCCGTGTGAATTTTTTAAGATTGCAATTAGCTATTTTAATTTTTGCTAGGAACCCACGAATCTCATCAATGGGGCCTGCCTCTGTTATAGTAATAGGAGGTGATTTAATTGGCTTACTTGTATTATCTGAGTCTCCTGCTGCCTCTGTGACTTGGACCAGGGGTTGAAATATGTTCTGGATGGCGATTCTGTGTCCAGCTTCCTTCTTCTTCTGGCTGCGCGTTGACCGCCGTGATTTTGCCTCAATAAACGGATTCCGGTCTTCATCTTTCGTATCCGTGATCGGGATATTAGCCAACTGGGCTGGATCCATGCTAGTAATTAATGAAAAACACCACGCACTTCACGTAATTTAAGCAAAAGTTCAATTAAATTAAAACATTCTCGGGAACAAAGACTTTGTGGACAAAGACCTTGAGAACAAAGAACTTTGACACAACAAAGAGCTTTAGGCACAAAGAACTGATAACAATTGATAAAACGCACTAACTCACTCTGAGTTTTCTGCTGCTGGTCCAGTGGGCTCTGATTGGTCCGTTGGTCCAGTAGGCTGTGATTGGTCCGTTGGTGTCTTCATTACGGTTCGGTTGTTAGTTGCCAGCGGACCGGGGGTGGCGCTGGTGTCAAGGTTCTGAACAGGGGGTTGTTTAGAACTGCAGGGAGTCCAAAAACTTGACGTGTCGGCGCTGGATGAACTGCGGGATGGTCGGCAGATCGAAGATCTCGAGGAGGTCTTCTGGCTTCTTCTTCTTCAATGAGGTAGTCTTTGCGATTTTCTTCAGCATAGAGTCCTGGAACTGTTGCAGGTGCCGTCTAGTTCCGTCTGAAAGGCGGGTGAGAAGAGGAGCACCGTACAGAAGGGCAGGTCTCAACATGCTTTTGTATATGCAAAGTTTGAGACGGAGGGAAAGTTCTGAAGAGGATAGGAGGTGATGGAGGCGATAAGATCTTCTTCTCACTTTGCGGTGTACCCTGTAACAGTGAGCTGAAAATTTTAGCCCTCTATCTATGGTAACGTCCAAGTAGACAATGGAGTTGGAGGGGGCAATGGTGGTGTTTGCCACTCGCAGGGTCTTCGGCAGTATTCTCCTTTTCCCACGCTGGTGTGAGAACACTACGCAGTCCGTTTTGGCTGGATTTACTTGGATGTTAAGTGAGTCCAGCCGTCGAATGATCTCTCCGCAGACCGTTTCGGCCTGACGTAGTGCTCTAGTAGGGTTCATGCTGCTGCTAGTGATGGCAATATCGTCGACAAAAACGGCCACTTTCGCCCTACCGTAGTTTTTGCCAACCACTTCACCAATATAGATGTTAAATAACACTGGAGATAGTACTGCTCCTTGTGGCACACCGCAAGTGAGAGGTATTGAATGTGAATGGACGTCACGAACCCGTACAGCGAGACTTCTCTCACTGAGAAAGGAGACAATGACTCCATAGAGTCGCTCAGGGCATTCTAGATCTTCAAGTTTTCTGCATAAGATCCCATGAGATACGGAATCAAATGCTTTCGTGCAGTCTATGGAGATCAGCGCTGTTGCAGTATTTCTATTGAAGTTTGAACACAACTCAGTTTGCAGCTTCATCAGGTGGTGTTCAGTGCTGAGACGTACTTGGAAACCCGTTTGTTCAAACGGAATAACTGAGTTCTCCTCGCAAAAGTCTCGTAGGTAATTGAGGACAATTTTCTCGTAAACTTTTCCGAGGTGAGGCAACAGGCTGATTGGCCGGTAGTGTTCTGGCTTGTCTCCTGTCTTGAGGAGTGGAAACAGTATTGCATACTTCCACTGAACGGGAAGTATCTTAACCTCAAGCAGGAGTTGTAAAGGTTCGTGAGGTGCATTATTCCTTTTCTGGAGAGCTGCTTGAGAAGGACTGTCTGAATCCCGTCATGTCCAGGAGCTCTGTTCCCTTTCGTGCTTCTTAAGATGGCTTTCATTCAGTTTAGGGCTGATGAACATGAAGTCGGTAATGTTGGGAAGAGGGGCTTACCTTTATTGGCTGCCTACCACTGTCCCCTTTCCAGCCGGTTCTACAGCGTCCTTAATTATTAAAACATATGAAACAACAAGAAATTGGAAAAATATAAAACAAAAGAAAATAATCCTTTCCAATTATGTTACCGATTAATTATATATGTAATTACAAAAAAAAAAAAAAAAAAAAAAAAAAAACAGTAATTACAACCAAACAAACAAAAAAAAAAAAAAAAAAATCCAATGGAAAATATTCAATTAAAACAAATTTTACAACTGAGATAGAATTTACATCTATAAATAGTTTATAACTAGATAAATAAAGTTTTGTAAATAATGAAAATCTATTAACCTTAATGTATTGAAAAATGGTAAATTAAAATAAAAGTTAAAGTTCAACCAACTCACGAAGTGAAGAACAATTATCTCCAGATGACCTTCATCAAACGATAAAAAGATCGAATTTCAACGCGATTATTCCATTTTAATGCGTTTGTATGATCCAACTGCAGCGTGTGGTGCACACCTTGCTATTTCAGGATCCAAATACCATCTAAATCCAGACAGTCGTTAAAAGCCAAGAATGCACTAGCCGATAATATGATGTGCGATCTTCCTAACATCTCAATCCAGACAGTCCTTACATCGGTTAAAACAAGATGCGATTTTCTTGCGATCACCTCGACGGGGTCAACCCCTACCAGCCTCCTCGGAGAATCATTCGAACTCAAGACCTATTCCTTTCTGGGGGAGCTGCCAGACCACCGCCCAGTGATCTATAACATCGAGGGGGAGAGAGACGACCCAATGCCGGTGAAATTTCTCTATCAAGAGGCTGATTGGGCGAAATACAAAACAGAGATATGCCATAGGCTGTCTACTATGCCGACCCTGCGCTCTGTGGAGGAAGTGGACAACTTCATCGAAACCTTCACTAAAATCATCACAGAGGCTGCCCGTCCTTCCATACCCACTTTCCGTCCTTCTCCTTCATCCCTCCGTAAACCTCCTCCTCACATCATGTCCCTCATCTCGAGTAGGCGGAACTTGAAGAACAGATGGTACAGAACCAAAGACCCGGACATCAAGCGAGCCATCAACGCCCTCACCACTCAAATCAAAAACCTACTCCGCCAATGGAAAACCTCCATTTGGCAGGACAAGTTGAGGGCAACTCACGGCGATTACCGGAAATTTTGGAAACTGACCAGATCTGCTGTGAAGAAAACCTCCGCGATCCGCCTACACGATGGGGACAAGCTCCTGACAACCAAAAAACAGGCGGAGATGCTTATAAACTACTATCGGCAGGACATTACCAACCGTACTGTCGACACCGAACCCCTCCCGGCCATGACCAAGGATAACAACTTCATGTTTGTCAGCCTCAAACAGCTAAAGGCTATTCTAAGGCGGACAAAAGGAAATAGAGCACCTGGTTATAAGGGGATACAAACAGTTCTGCTAAAGCAGCTCCCCCGGAAAGGAATAGCTCATCTCACGGGCCTGTACAACGCCTGCTTGCGGCTGAGATACTTCCCAGAAACGTGGAAACACGCGATATTGTATCCTCTTCTCAAGCCGCCCAAAAATGGAGACAAGCCAGAACATTACCGGCCAATCAGCCTGTTGCCCCACCTCGGAAAAGTCTACGAGAAAATTGTTCTCAATTATCTACGAGACTTTTGCGAGGAAAATTCAGTGATTCCCTTTGAACAAACAGGTTTCCAAGCACGTCTCAGTACTGAACACCACCTCATGAAGCTCCAACCTGAGGCGTGCACGAACTTAAACCGGAACACTGCAACAGCGCTGATCTCCATAGATTGCACGAAGGCATTCGATTCCGTCAGCTACAGAATCCTTTGCCGGAAACTAGAAGACCTAGAATGCCCCGGGCAACTCTATGAAGTCATCTCCTCCTTCCTAAGCGGGAGAAGTCTCGCAGTACAGGTCCGTGCAGAAACTTCATCTTCAATTCCCCTCACCTGCAATGTGCCCCGAGGCGCAGTACTATCGCCTGTCCTATTCAACATCTACACTGCTGATGTTGTTGGCAATAACTACCGCAAGGCGTCCATTGCGGCTTTCGCCGACGATATTGCCATCACCAGCAGCAGTATAAATCCCACGCGAGCACTACGTCAGGCCGAATCTGTCTGCGCTGAGATAATTCAACGGCTGGATTCAATAAACATCCAAGTGAATCCAGCAAAAACGGACTGCGTAGTGTTTGCAGTGTTTTAATTGGCATACCGTCTGAGTATCTAAAATTCCGTAAAATTAAAACAAAAATGTACTAATACTTACTATTTTAAATGCAATTCATCGTGAAATGTAAAAAAATAAGATAACTTTTGACGATGTTTACTGTCGAGTGCTTGAAATAATACTAACTTAATTCTTAAATCGTACAGAATTAAAGTGGTATTAATTCATTATTTATTGAATTTATTTATTGACATTGCCTCAGCCTGATTCACTTCGTTTCATGTCTTCCAACATTTTCTCAACCACTTTCTGCATCAAACAATCAAATTTCCTTTTTGGACTTTTGTCCCGCTAAATTCCCGAATGCTCCCACTCTGCGACGGCTGCCCCGCTCACAATTCTGATGCAATAAGCCACTTTTTGGATAATCGATTTCCAAACCGGTGGATCGGGACCCGAGGTCCAATCTTTTGGCCTCCACGGTCACCTGATTTAACACCACTGGATTTTTTTCTATGGGGTTACCTTAAAAATCGGGTCTATGGAAATTTACAACCTGTGAACAGCCAATTATTAGGAATTACGGGACAGAATCCACGAAGCATGCAATGGAATTGACAGAGCGGCAATCGCACGGGCATCAACGGAAGAATTTTCCAAAAGATCGGAAAAAAATACGGTCGCATTTGAAAAAAAAAAGGTGAATCCAGTAATTTGTATTTGTACAAGGAAAAAAAATGTTTTTTTTGGTACCAAAAGATGCCTCACAAAAAATAACTCCCACTATTTAACTTTTTTTTCTATGTTGCTTTGTTCTCGAAAAAAGTGCCTATTTCAAATAAATTGGAACATACTGTATATTTTCACTATTTATATTAGTTTAATATAATATTCATTATATTAATCTATAGTGTTCGATCTATAATAATGTTCGATTTTAAAGTTTAAATGTATATTCTAATTTCTTACCATTTTTATTTTTTCTTTCAAGTTTTATGATTAAATGCTTAATTAATGTTAACTAACAACTAACTAGGGATGTTTCGCTAGTACCATTAGTGGACTTTTATAAAGATGTTTATGAAGACATTTTTTTTTTTTTTTTTTACATTTTTACATAACTTTTTTGTAATGGAATCACAATATCGAAATTCCGACAAAATCATAGAAGGACCCATAAAATTAGTTTGTAACTTTTGTTAATTAATTTTTTTTATATAACTCAATTGCAAATAGTGTAATCTGTAAAAATGAGATTGAGAAATACATTTTTTTATTTTGATAGGTGTAAAAGAGTAGGTGATCTGTTGATGATGGATGGTCTAATGCCAGCAGCAATTTTATCATAAATCAGAAACTAAAATGATGAAATGTAGCCGAGCTGGACTAATTGTAATCTACTGACCAATTTTATTTTACTCAGTTATTAATTCGCACCCGAAATCATATTCAGTGAGGAAAATATTATCATTATTGTATATAAAAATCAAACGCGTCAGATCTCATTCACATTATACAGGAACTGGTGAACTGCAAAAGTTTGTTCATAAAGGCAAAATGTTTCTGTATAAAACAATCGTGAAAACAATAATTTCATATGGATGCGAGACATAGTCCATGACTAAATAAATTAAAAGGATACTTTAGGTATTGCGCGAGATAAGAACACAAATAGTGAAGACTTAGAAAAAGATACTTTATTTACTGATAGTTACATACAAGACTTCTAGTATAATGGTTACAAGTCAAATGTAGAGTGTCTTCCTCTGAAAACTTCCAGCTACTTAAACCTAAAGGTTTGGAGTGGGGATAGGATCGAGGAAATAGGGTGAAAGTGTTTGGCTAAATGTTTACTAAAGGGACCGTGAGAAAGGGTTGTCCGGCGTAGGTGTCAATTGTCTCATGTCACAGTGATATACACAGGGTGTTATAAGGTGTAATAAGAGAGGACTTAGGGTGGCTGGGGATCTTTGACCCAAGGCAGTTTACTTTATGATTGTTTATGACACGTGTTGTTCAAGATGTAATTTATATTTTACCCTTGGAAGGTCAAAAGGATACTTTCTCTTAGTCAGGTGCTAAAAGGGTTTCTCAATAATAAAAGTAATGTTAAAGATTATATTAATATTATGGGTAATATTTATAATCTTATAACTCGCGGGAAAACAAGGGTCTAAGCACGAATGAAGGGGTGCCACTTTAACCGCAGATCAGTTAAATTTTCCATATTTACCTAACCTTTTTGTCAGCAACAATAGAGACCTCCAGCAAAACATTGAAACCCTTCAATATGAGTCGAAGCAAATAACTATGGTTATAAATACAGATAAAACTAAATTGATGATATTTGGCAAAGGACATCAAATGCAATGAGAATGCATCATTGTGATGTGCTTTAATGAGGGTCAATGGAAAGCCATTATAAATGGTAGGGAACTTCAAATACCTTTAAAAAAATACTGGTTTCTGAAACACAGAAAACCAATGATCAGAAGACTCTCATAAGGCGAATCTAGGTACGTTCGTAACGCTTCTCAATGAATAGAGAGTTCACTAGGCTGTGGCTTCAAGGGTAAAATAATACGATGACACTTAAAAAACTCTAGAAGCTATAGGTGGATCCATGACCCGAAATTGCAGCATGGATGGCTTGAAACACGAAATGGTTGATCGTCATCTCATCTAATTGCTTACCATCCCGTAAGCAGTTATTTCGATTAAACTTATTTCTTTTATTAGCTTTTAACTAATACATCATGGTAAGCGTACTCCCTCAGAGGTATGGGAGCGGCTAAAACCCTCTTTTTCGAGGTTGTCAGAAAATGGAAACTGACTGTTTTGATGAGGGGAATGATTAACTAACAATCCAAGAGTATATGTTTTGAAAACACCAATATTATTTCATTGCATATGCAATACACGACATATTTTCACTGTAACAATTCCCCGCTTTTGTGGAATGTATCCTTTTTACATGGTCAAAGGAGTGTAACTAGTTGGCGCAAAGTAGATATTTGTCTCAAAACGTTCATTAAACCCTGGGTAAACTATTGAAATAAGTTTCAGCTGCTAATTCCTCCTTGCCTTATATTTATTTCAATAATCTGTTACTTTTATTTCATCATGTTTCAGAACCAAGGTTAATTATTCCTAACAAACAATACCGTTACGGTCAGGGGAAGTTGGCGATACCGTGGGGGCCCGGGCGGGCAGGTAGACCTGAGGGGCACGGGCGGGTGACCTAGAAGGGCCTAGGCGGATGGTCTAGAAAGGCCCAGGCTTGTACCTGGCTAGAACAGTCTGGAATGTTCGACGTAGGTTTAAATAGGCCAGCCCCTAGCCTATTGAGTCTGTATTGAGGTGACAGTGATCAGTGAGTGATCGGTTGGGCAAGTGTCAGTCAGGAGTCAGTGACATCCTAGGCAGTATTCATGTGTCAGTGATCAGTGAACGATCAGTCAGTCAAGTGTTAGTGACAGTTCCGTCAGTGATTTAGGGTCAGTGATTATCAGTGTCAGTGAAAGCTGTAACAGTCTCTTTGTGTCAGTGTAATATAATCTTATGTACAATTAGGAAACCTAGTATTAAGATAAAGGATAAGTATAGTATAATATATAATTAGTGTAATTAGTTAGAAGTTAGACTTAAGTATAATTGTTAAAAACCCATTTGTATTTATTAAGTTGTAAATAAATTAATATTTTGTATTTAATTGTAGTTTGATTAGTCATACCCCCAGTGGCCCGTAACAATACTAAAAATAAACAATGCTGGTTCGTTGTTCAAGTGTTTTCAATCTTCGTTTTGTCTCATTGTTTTCTGTGTTAGTGGAGACACACAGAGGCTGAGGTCGGCAAAACCCTCTATCACCGCGAGGGCCAAAGAATTCATCGGGTTTGGTAATGATAACACTGGTTGAATTCAGTCATGAAAACTGTTCTAACATCATCCAACAAAAGTCAAATTAGAACTTCATGATGACTGTAAAAATTTTCTATGTTATAATATTTCTACCTTTACCAGTTTTCTAAAATAGTATCTAAACATAATATTACAGATTATGTATTATATTGTACAGTAATGAAAGGGCCGGCCAGTTAAGGAAAATGTGTAACTCCGTAAAAACAAAAAGGGCCCTAAAATACCAAAATCCAACATTTTTTGCTTATACATATGTTTTACCGAACGGATCCAGGGAGATTAGAGTCTTCTGGACGGAAACTAGCTGAACCTTACGGGTGAAGTTGCTGGCATATAGTCTTCCATAGACCCCTGCCTCGCACTCATCGCTTCCAGAGAGAGCTAGCGCACATCTTAAATTCGTCGGCCATCGCTTGCCCTGCCGGCCCCTGAGTAGGGTTGGGCTATAGCCGATAGTTAGAACTATCGATACTATCGGTTGAGAACTATCGATTGCTATTGATAGTTTTTCGATAGTTGCTTCCTTTTTTTTTTCCAAAACTATTGAATAAAGAATTTTAACTAATTTAATTTAATTCAATTATCTACTTATCTGTGAGGTTTGGTCTTTTTCTGTACTAGGTACATTGTAAGACCTGCAGAAAGTTAGTGGGATCATGGAGTGAGGATTACTAGAACGATATGTGTTTAGGTGATGGGGCACACCTAAACCTAGTTCTGAGGAAACTTATGACTAACTTTTTATACTTATAAAACTAATAAAAAATGCCATTACTGACCAGTGTCCAGTGGGCTCTGATTGGTCCGTTTGTGTCTTCTTTACGGTCCGGCTGTTAATTGCCAGCGGACCGGGGGTGGCGCTGGTGTCAAGATTCTCTGTCTGGCAGCCGTACTGTTTGGATCATTGTGACTGTGCGCATGCGCTAAGTTCTAACGGTTTTTCAAGACCAGTGAAGATGCAAACAGGTATGTTAACTTGTTTTTAATTAAGTGCCAGTGTTAATAGTGATTAGAGTTACTACTTTTACTAATTACCATAAGATTAACGGCAATGACCATGGAACTGGACCAGGCTACTCTCGTTAGGAAACGACCTAACACCACAACACTCGAGAATGACGAACAGGGCTTTATTAAAGCCAGACGAACACTCAGAGCACGACCTACAACCACATTTATCCCCACACCAACACAAAATACATTCAATGCATTGCAAAACATAAACGAACCACAACCCTCAACAAGTACAGCCAGTAACACTAACATAACACAAAACACCAACACAAACAATAGGACCTATAAACCACCACCCATTATACTAACACCACCCAGATCACAGGTAGAATTACGTGCCCTCTTTAAATCGGAGGGCATTACAGACTTTAACATTCGTTCAAACAAGAACGAAACCCGCATCTACTCTGAAACAACGAATGCATACAACAGTATACCACACATCATCAATAACAATGACGTGGACTATCACATCTTTGCCCCACGTGGCACCAAGCCACAACGCCTTTATATCATTAAAGGATAAAAAATTTTGGAAGCTGACCAAGTCAGCAACAACGAAGAGTTCCAGTGTCCGCCTGCACGATGGTGACAGATTGCTGATGCCCTCAGAACGGACCCAGCTGCTAGCAGATTATTATAAAGAAGACATCGAATCCCGCACTATCGATGCACCTCCGTATCCAGTCATGGCCAGGGACAACAATTTTATGTTTGTCAGCCCGAGACGCCTCAAAGCCATCCTGAGGCGATCCAATGGAAACCGGGCTCCTGGCCACGACGGGATACAGACCATCCTACTCAAGCAGCTGCCTCGACAGCAGTCGAATATCGTTCTCTAACCGGTGAGAAACCCGAACATTACAGACCCATCAGCCTACTGCCTCATCTCGCCAGCCAACCAGCGCTCCCGCCAAACCGACCAATGGGAGAGCTCGACAGGCGGGAGAGTCTCGGCAAACCACCACCGCATCTACTGCAGCGCCACAGGGTGTCCCCCCACCACCCGAATCCTACCCCCCACTCCCACCTCAGCAAACCCCCATCCCGGCACCTCCATGCAACCCTCATTCTACAACATGCAACCATTGGGTTGACATCCCTCCTCCCTGGGCAGTCGCAATGCAAGCCACACTCCAGACACTAGCGGATCAGATGACTCTGCTGGTTCAGATCATGGCGAAGAAGAATCAGCAATGAATTCCTTCTCCGTCATGAACTTCAATTGTAACGGACTTTGCCCGAAGATAGAAGAAATCCGAGCACTGCTGGCACTGAAACAGCCCACCGTGGCCGTATTCACGGAAACCAGAGTGCTTGGACCACCACCGTTTCTGCAAGGGTATGCCGTGGCAACAGGTAGCACTAGAGACCCTCATGGAGGTGTCCTCATCGCCGTTCGCCACGGTATACCATGGAAGAAGATGCCCGGACCCCTGGCTGTTACGGACCAACGTATCAGCCACTTGACTGTTCAAGTGTTGATGAGGCAGCCAACCCTCATCACAGGAGTATATCGACGTCCACAGGGTTCTCTTGTGGAGTTGAAAAACTTTCTGCGAGCCAGCGGGGCAAAGTCCAACCACAGGGTCATTGGAGACCTCAACGCCCGACATAGTCTATGGCATAATTCACGGACAAATGCGGCGGGCAGGGTGTTAGTCAAGACCCCCTTCACGATAGTCCACCCTGACACCCATACCTTCCGTTGCTACTCCAATAGATATCCGTCCACCATCGATCTCCTTCTGACACGACAGCCACATCGAATCACTGGCTGCACGGTGACTGACTTCATAACCTCAGATCACCGGCCAGTGATCAACGAATTAAAAGGAAGGAGGGACGAGCCAGCCCCAGAAAAATTCCTATATCAAGAAGCTGACTGGGGCAAATGCAAAGCAGAAATTTGCCATAGACTACCGTCGGTGCAACCGCTAAGCTCTCCGGAGGAAGTTGATGATTTCATCACCACCTTCAACGACATCATCCTAGGAGCTGCCCATTCCTCAATTCCTACTTTCCGTCCTTCCCCACCCCATCTCCAAACCCCCCCCCCTCATATCATGGCTCTCATATCGAGCAGGCGGAATCTAAAAAACAAGTGGTACATTTTTTTTTTTTTTTTTTTTTTTTTTTTTTTTTGTTCCAAAGCCCCTGTGGAATTAATAATCAAGGATGTGTTGGTAGGGGGCAGAAAGATAATAAGTTGGCCTTTTACTGTATTTAAAAATACATTCTAAGGCCGAACTTGAATTGGTGAGTCCTGGAAGTGTTTTGATGGTCATAATAGTTATTAATAATATGGGTGTTGGGGCACACCCAATTCTTGAGTTTCAATGAGATAAAACTAAAATCTAAAAACTAAAACTAACACTAAATAAAAACTTGAGATGTCTATAGTCACATCACTGACTTTATTGACTGGAAGCACATCACTGACCTGATTGGCTGTTTTGGTGTCTTCATTACGGTCCGTCCGTTCTGAGCTGAGTTCACTTTTGTCAAGTGAATGTTTTCTGCCAACGGACGGGAGGTGGCGCTGGAGTAATGGTGCTGAAGAGGGGATTGGTCAGGAACTGCAGCGAGTCCAGGAACTTGATATGGCGTCTTCGGATGAGCTCGGGGATCGTCGGGAGGTCGAAGAAGTCATGCAGAGCCGGGGGCTTTGTTTTCTTCAGAGAGGTTGTTCTGACGATCTTCCTGAGCATCGAGTCCTGGAATCGCTGAAGGAGCCTGGCGGTTCCATCTGAAATGCCTGTAAGTAGAGGTGCGCCGTATAGGAGAGCCGGTCTCAAGATGCTTTTATATATACACATCTTGAGCCGGAGGGGTGGTTAGGGGCAACAGGCTGATTGGCCGGTAATGTTCTGGCTTGTCTCCATTCTTGGGCGGCTTGAGAAGAGGATATAAGATGGCGTGTTTCCACGTCTCTGGGAAATATCTCAGCCGCAGGCAGGCGTTGTACAGGCCCGTGAGGTGAGCTATTCCTTTACGGGGGAGCTGCTTTAGCAATACGGTTTGTATCCCGTCATGACCAGGTGCTCGGTTGCCCTTTGTTCGCCTGAGAATGGCCTTTAGTTGTTTGGGGCTGACAAACATGAAGTTGTTATCTTTGGTCATGACCGGGTGGGGTTCTGTGTCGACAGTCCGGTTGGTGATGTCCTGCCGATAGTAGTTTGCTAGCAGCTCCGCCTGTTCTTTGGGTGTAAGGAGCTTGTCCCCATCGTGTAGGCGGATCGCGGAGGTCTTCTTCACAGCAGATCTGGTCAGTTTCCAAAATTTCCGGTAGTCGCCGTGAGTTGCCCTCAGCTTGTCCTGCCAAATGGAGGTTTTCCATTGGCGGAGCAGGTTCTTGATTTGCGTAGTGAGGGCGTTGAGGGCTCGCTTGATGTCCGGATCTGTACCATCTGTTCTTCAGGTTCCGCCTACTCGAGATGAGGGACATGATGTGAGGAGGAGGTTTACGGAGGGATGGAGGAGAAGGACGGAAAGTTGGTATGGAAGAACGGGCAGCCTCTGTGATGATGTTAGTGAAGGTCTCGATGTAGTTGTCCACTTCCTCCACAGAGTGCAGGGTCGGCACCAAAGACAGCCTATGGCAGACCTCTATTTTGTATTTCGCCCAATCCGCTTCTTGGTATAGAAATTTCTCAGGCATTGGGTCGTCTCTCCCCCCCTCGATGTTGTAGATCACTGGGCGGTGATCTGAGGTGATAAGATCGTTTACTGTGCACCCAGTGATTCTGTGAGGCTGTCTCGTGAGGAGGAGATCCAGTGTAGAGGTAGCCCCGTTGATAGTGCTTCTGAATGTGTGTGCATTTGAGTGCACTACACAGAAGTTAGTTTTCACAAGGATTCTACCTGCGGGGTTTACCTGGTTGTTGTACCATAGGCTGTGTTTGGCGTTAAAATCCCCTACCAGCCAATGGTTGGATTTGGTCGCACACGCATCTAGGAGGGTACGCAGGTCGACGAGGGATGCTCGCGGCCTGCGATAGACTCCCGTTATGAGAGTTGGTTGTCTCATAAGGACCTGGATGGTGAGGTGGCCTAAGAGAGTGCAGGTGGTGGTCGCCGGTGCTGGCATTTTCTTCCAAGGTATGCCGTGGCGAATGGCGATGAGAACTCCACCCCCATGGAGTTCGGCTGAGTTGTCAGTCACCACGGAATATCCTTGGAAGTGCGGCGGGCGGCCCAGCAACCTAGTGTCAGTGATGACAGCAACAGTTGGCTGGACCAAGGCCAATAGCATTTCGACCTCGTGGATTCTGGGGCAAAGCCCATCAACGTTGAAATTCAGAATGGAGAAGCCTCTCATGGTCGGTTGGCCTGCACCATCATTTGTTCTGCCAGCACCGCAAGCTGCTGCACAACTCCTTGTAGAGCTAGGGCGAAACTCCTAGCAAAGTCCCTGGAGAAGGTCACTTGAGGATGATGGTCTTCTTCTTCAGGAGGTAGGTTTATCTGCTGAGGCTTCGATTGAGAATGAGCTGCAGATGGGGCTGGTAGGGGTTGACCCTGTCGAGGAGGTGGAGGTGGAAGTACTACCGGTGGAGGGGGTTGAGATCTTGGTAGTGGGGGAAAGTCCATGGGCGTGGATTAGTGCGTTGGCCTTGTGGGGCGTGGCTTGGTTGTGGAGGTGGAGGGGGTACTCGTCCCTGTTCGGCCTTCACCGGTCGGACTCGTCTTTTCTCGGCTACCTTCGGTTTGGCGAGGCCTCTCATTGGTCCGGTGTGTGGACTCTGATTCTGATTGGGTTTTGGCTTTTCTCTCAGCCACTTTTTTCTCTAGGGCTAGCCTTTGAGGGCACTTTCGAAAAGAAGCTACGTGCTCCTTTAGACAATTTCTACATTTGGGTTGCCCCTCCCTGGGGCATTGGGATATGTGGTGGTTTTCACCACACCCGGACACAGGCATGCTGGTGTCCGCAGTAAGCCTGTGTGTGCCCAAACTGTTGGCATTTGAAGCACTGCGGAGGTAGGGGGTCTTTGCGGGGGCGGTACTGTTCTATTGTATATCGGCATTTGGCAATGTATCTTACTTTTTCTTTTACTTCAGCTAAAGTGACATTTGCTGGTACTGTTATTAAAATGGGCATTATGGGAGTTTTCTTCCCATCAGGTGAAGTTTTTTGCAACCGCCTGATGTTTGTTGCTTGGATCGGTGTGAGGTCTTCAGCAACCTCGTCCAGGTTTATTCCCAAATCAATGTTTTTAATGATAAACCTATTGGGCTTTTTGGTTGTTTGCTTAATTGCAAACGTGTGGTGAGGGAGGTCTGTGTTCCCTAGGCACTTGAGGACATGGGGCCGGTCATTTATGTTTACTAAATACACCATCCATCCCCTTCTTAATTTTTTTAAGCTATAGTTGGAGATTTTAATTTTCGCTAAAAAACACCGGATCTCAGTAATGGGGCGCGCCTCTGTTATGATAATAGGAGGTACATTGATTTGCTTACTTGTGTTTTCAGCTGCTTCTGTGAGTTGATCTAAGGCCTGGTATTTGTTCTGGATGGCGATTTTTGGTGCAACTTCCTTCTTCTTCTGGCTCCGTGTCGTCCGCCGTGGTTTCACCTCTTCGAACGGAGTCTCGTCTTCCGAGTCAGTAAATGGGATGTTAGCCAACTGGGCTGGATCCATGATGAATTAATGAAATCACCACGCAAACACTTCGCGTAATTTAACAAAAGTTCAATTAGATTAAAACATTCTCGGGAACAAAGCCCGAGAACAAAGACTTTGTGAACAAAGACCTTGAGGACAAAGAGCTTTGACACAAAGGACTTTAAGCACAAAGGACTTTTAAACAAAGGATTGATAAAATGTTAACGCACTGTAACACACTCTATCAAGGCTAAACTTGAACTCTCTCTCCGTTTTTTTGCCTTTCGAGCCCTCAACGCCCTTACTACGCAAATCAAGAACCTGCTCCGCCAATGGAAAACCTCCATTTGGCAGGACAAGCTGAGGGCAACTCACGGCGACTACCGGAAATTTTGGAAACTGACCAGATCTGCTGTGAAGAAGACCTCCGCGATCCGCCTACACGATGGGGACAAGCTCCTGACACCCAAAGAACAGGCGGAGCTGCTAGCAAAATACTATCGGCAGGACATTACCAACCGGACTGTCGTCACAGAACCCCACCCGGTCATGACCAAAGATAACAACTTTATGTTTGTCAGCCCCAAACAACTAAAGGCCATTCTCAGGCGAACAAAGGGTAACCGAGCACCTGGTCATGACGGGATACAAACCGTATTGCTAAAGCAGCTCCCCCGTAAAGGAATAGCTCACCTCACGGGCCTGTACAATGCCTGCCTGCGGCTGAGATATTTCCCAGAGACGTGGAAACACGCCATCTTATATCCTCTTCTCAAGCCGCCCAAGAATGGAGACAAGCCAGAACATTACCGACCAATCAGCCTGTTGCCCCACCTCGGAAAACTCTACGAGAAAATTGTTCACAATTATCTACGAGACTTTTGCGAGGAACATTCAGTGATTCCTTTTGAACAAACAGGATTCCAGGTACGTCTCAGTACCGAACACCACCTTATGAAGCTCCAAACTGAGGCGTGCACCAACTTCAACAGGAACACTGCAACAGCGCTGATCTCCATAGATTGCACAAAGGCATTCGATTCCGTCTCACATGGAATCCTATGCCGGAAACTAGAAGACCTTGAATGCCCCGAGCAACTCTATGGAGTCATCTCCTCCTTCCTGAGCGGGAGAAGTCTCGCAGTACAGGTCCGTGCAGAAATTTCATCTACAATTCCCCTCACCTGCGGTGTGCCTCAAGGTGCGGTGCTATCGCCAGTCCTTTTCAACATTTATACTGCTGATGTTGTTGGCAATAACTACCACAAGGCGTCCATCGCAGCTTTCGCCGACGATATAGCCATCACCAGCAGTAGTATAAATCCCACGCGAGCACTACGTCAGGCCGAATCTGTCTGCGAAGAGATAATTCAACGGCTGGATTCAATCAACATCCAAGTGAATCCAGCAAAAACGGACTGCGTAGTGTTCACACAAGTCAGCAAAAAGAGGGCGACATTACCAAAGTCACTCAGGGTGGCAAACACCACCATTGCCCCCTCAAACTCCATAGTCTATCTGGGCATCACCCTGGACAGAGGACTGAAATTTTCCGCACACTGCTACAGGACACACCGCAAGGTGAGAACAAGAGCCCGACGCCTCCATCACCTCCTTTCCTCTCCCGCCCTTTCCCTCCGGCTCAAGATGTGTATATATAAAAGCATCTTGAGACCGGCTCTCCTATACGGCGCACCTCTACTTACAGGCATTTCAGATGGAACCACCAGGCTTCTTCAGCGATTCCAGGACTCGATGCTCAGGAAGATCGTCAGAACAACCTCTCTGAAGAAAAAAGCCCCCGGCTCTGCATGACTTCTTCGACCTCCCGACGATTCCCGAGCTCATCCGAAGACGCCATATCAAGTTCCTGGACTCGCTGCAGTTCCTGACCAATTCCCTCTTCAGTACCATTACTCCAGCGCCACCTCCCGTCCGTTGGCAATTTTTTTTTTTTTTTTTTTTTTTTTTTTTTTTTTTTTTTTTTTTTTTTTTTTTTTTTTTTTTTTTCTAACCTCCGATTTTATTTATAACAAATACATGCAAGGAAAAGGAATAGGATAAAAGGATCTTTTATTGCCTTTCGGCATTTTAAGATTTATTTTTAAACTCAGCCATCTCTGGAGGGTCTATGTCTGCTGGAGGCAATCCGTCTGCAAGTCGAGTGCGGAGGAAACACTCTGCCGGCGATGGTGGGTATCGGGTCAGTCCGTTTGGTCTGAACCCCTTCCCTCGGCGAGTACGTCCGCTAAGGGGATTGTGCCTTGCCACCTCCCAGGCCTGGGAGGCGGGGCTATGTCCCTGAAGAGAGGGTTGGCACAGTAGCTCAGCCCGTCAAAGAATTTGACGTGCCGGCGACTGATAAAGGCCGGGATCGTGGGCATCCTCAACTCCTCGAGGATCTGGACGTTTTTGGCCCTCTCTAGGCTGGTGCCGCGGACGACTCGCCGAAGGACGGTGTTCTGGAACGTCTGTAGGGAGCGTAGAGTAGTCTTGTGCATATGGTGTAGCAGTGGAGCACCGTGGAGGAGGGTGGGTCTGATGATTGACTTGTAAATTTGGAGTTTCAGCCGGAGGGATATCTGTGGAGAGGTAAGGAGGTGATTGAGGCGGTATGTCCGCGCCCGGGCCAGCTTGATTCTGCCTCTGACATGCGTCGAAAAGGTGAGGTGCCTGTCGAGACTGACGCCAAGGTATAATATGGAGCTGGAGATGTTCTGCTCAATGCCGTCAACTACAAAACTCTTCGGCAGCTTTTGGGATTTTCCTCGCTTGCTGAATGACATTACTATGGCGTCAGTCTTTCTAGGGTTCACCTTAATGCCGCATGTCTTCAGCGCATCGACGATGGTGGAGGTTGCCCTCTCAGCCATCTTGAGGGCCCGGCCGGGGTTGAGGCTGGACGCGTAGACTGCAACGTCGTCAGCGTACGCAGCCACAACAGCCTCAGGGTGCTTCAAAGATACGACTGGCGCCGTGAAGATGTTGAACAAGATTGGGCCCAGCACTGACCCCTGAGGAACACCACAAGTGGTGGGGACTGGCGAAGACAGGCTCCCTCCGACCCGCACAACGAATGGGATAACATCTTCACGGCGGCAGTGGTCAAGGATGTGGTAGTGGATCAGTCGCTCGAACACCTTGCTGATGTGAGAGAGGAGGCTGATCGGACGATAATGCTCCGCAACATTCCCGGACCTCTTGGGTTTCAGGAGTGGGACCACCACAGCTTTCTTCCAGGCCACAGGGAAGTAGGCGATCCGGAGGCATGAGTTGAAGATGTTAAGCAGGAAGGCCTTGGCCCTCCTGGGTAACATCACCAACAGCGTGGTGGGAATACCATCCAGTCCAGATGCCTTCTTCCCTTTGATGCGGCGCAGGACAGCTTCGAGATCCTTGTAGGTTGAGAAGATGGCCGTCTCATTGGGTCTCGGTAGTGGTCCAAAGGGCGTTTGCGGAGCATCACTCGTCCTCTCAGCATCCTTGTCGGCATATGCTCGGGCTAGATGTTCGGCCTGTTCAGCAGGTGTGAGCAGCTGGTCCCCATCGGTCAGGAATACCGCCCTCCTTTTATTGACAAAGGTTCGGACCAACCTCCAAAACTGTCCATGGTCGCTATGAGTCCGTAGCAGTTGGTCGTGCCACAAAGCCGTCTTCCAATCGCTCATGAGCCTGGCAATTTGCCGGGTCATGGCGTTGATGGACGGCTTCAGACTATAATCTCTGGTGCGACAGAAGATGTTTCGGAGGTTGTTCCTCTGCTTTATCAATTCCAGGACGTGCGGGGGTGGAGGTCGGAGGTAGTTTGGCAAAGGAGCAAATTTCGGGATGTTGGCGTCGGCTGAATCGAGGATGGTGGTAGTAATGGTCTCCACTGCTGCATCAATATCACCAGGGGTCAGGCAAGGCGTCACCTTAGGGAGACATTCCTCGATCGAGGCCCTGTACCCTTTCCAGTCTGCTTTCTGGAGCCTGTACTTAGTAGCCGGTGGTGTGGCTGGGGTACCTTCGAAGATGTAGAGCACAGGGCGATGATCGGAGGTGCTGAACGGCAGTGCTCGGCAGTCGGTGACGCTGTGCGTGTCCCTGGTGATCAGGAGGTCTACAGTCGAAGTCTTGGTAGGGTCGGTGTCCGAGCGGAAGGTGTGAACGCCAGGGTGGTAGACCTGGAGTCGCATCTTGGTGACGATGTTTCCCAATGGATTGCTGCTGCGGCACAGCCACGCCGGATGCTTGGCATTGAGGTCGCCCAGGACGACAAACCTGCTGCGCGACTGTGCATGAAGCAACAGGTCACGAACAGGTGTATTTGCCGCCCGGGGTCTCCTGTAGACACAGGCAAACGTGTGCCTGTGTTTGAGCCGCACATCCACCGTGATCATGTGAACACCTTCACAGCAATCCACTGGGTTCGGGACGAGTCGCGATGACAGATCCTTCCTCACCAAGATGGCGACTCCCTGCCGTTCACCATCCCTGACGGCCTCCCTGTAGACGTTGTAGTCAGTTATGTACAGTCTGGTCGCTGGGGAGAGCATGGTGTCAGTCAGGGCCACCACAGCCGGTCTATGTTGCAGAAGGAGTACCTCCAGTTCTGATTGCGCTGTGCCGAAGCCTCGGATGTTGAAATTGATGACTATGGCTTCATCCATCCTGTTTTTGAAGTAGCCTGGTCACAAGCCCCATGAGGTTTGCCATTGCGTCCATCATTTGGTCCATGCGACCGATGACCCTGTAGAGGAGGGCATTATCCACCACTGGGATGGCGTATGGTGTCACCTCGTCGGTTGGTTCCTCAACGATGACTCTGCTTTGCCTCCGTTGATGCTGCTGCTGCTGCTGTTGTTGTTGCTGCTGCTGTTGTTGTTGTTGCTGGGCACCTCCTGATGCCTGAGCGAAAGAGCGATTGCCTCGGGCTGGCCTGGGTAGAGGAAAATTTTTCTGGTCCATCGCCGGGGCCGGTGCAGGTGCTGGAGTTGGAGCTGAAGCCGGTGGGCTGGCCTTCGCCCTTCGCTGTCGCAGGAGTCCCTGCCGGTATGAACATTCCTTAGAGAAGGCTGCGTGGGGTCCCTGGCAGTTCACGCAGACCGGGGCAGCTGATGTTTTCTTTGGGCATTCTTCGATTAGGTGGGATCCACCGCACCAGGGGCAGGCGCAGGTACGGCCACAGTACTTCATACTGTGACCGAACTGCTGGCACTGTCTGCACTGGACTGGTCCGCCATCATCTTTGAAGTTAGTAACGCGGAAGCGCACCATGTTAATTTCCCTTAGCTTTTGAATGTCTTCGATCTTCACGGTGTGCTCAGTTATAAGGAGCACACCTTCTGTTGTGTACGACGCGCCGGCACCTTCCCGTCGTGTCAGCCTTCTGATCAGTTTGAAACCCGGAAGCCTGTCTTTTAAGTCTTCTGTCATCTCTTCTAGGCTGTGGTCAAGGTCAAAGCCATGGAGTACGAATTTCTTGGACCTCCGGGTCCCTCTAGGCGCATATGAGTGGAACTGACACTCCTGGTCAGTTCTCAGTAGCAGTGTGGCAGCGTTGTGCTCCCGCGCCGTGTTCAGATAGACTCTAGATTCCCGCCGGGAATTGTTAAAACCGAATTTTGCTATGCCGATCTCGGCAAGCTTCCTCCTCATGTGTGTGAAAGATATAGGCGGGGAAATTATGATTGGCGGCGGCGGCCTCTCCTTGATAGTTTCAGGACTGCTGTCCGCTGGTAGGCCTTCATAACGGTTGCCCGTAGCCACTGGGCTAGGCCCAGGAATTGGTCGGGGCTTGAAGACCCTCTTAGGGTCTGGGGTAATAAAACCCTCTGCGTCGGCCCTGGAGCGGGCACCCTTCCGGGAACTAGCAGGGTCGTCCCCCATCTCGACGTCTTCCATCCTACTCTTCCTTCTTCTCTCCCTCTTCAACAGGTAAATTCTTCAGAACGATGTTGCAGGTAGCAAGTAGTCTCCTGAATCCGTTTTCTGCCGTCCGTTGGCAGAAAACATTCACTTGACAAAAGTGAACTCAGCTCAGAACGGACGGACCGTAATGAAGACACCAAAACAGCCAATCAGGTCAGTGATGTGCTTCCAGCCAATAAAGTCAGTGATGTGACTATAGACATCTCAAGTTTTTATTTAGTGTTAGTTTAGTTTTTAGTTTTAGTTTTAGTTCTTACCACAATTAAAAAATTCAAGAAATGGGTGTGCCCCAACACCCATATTAAAGACTATTATGATTCATTTAAACTTCCAGGACTCACCATTTCATGTTTGGCCTTAGAATGTATTTTTCAATACAGCAAAAGGCCAACCATCAATCTTTCTTTCTACTTACATATCCTTGCACAAAATTCTCCAAAGGGGCTTGGAATCCAAAAAAAAAAAAAAAAAAAAAAAAAAACCAGTGATTCTGTGAGGCTGTCTTGTGAGGAGGAGATCCAGTGTAGAGGTAGCCCCGTTGATAGTGCTTCTGAATGTGTGTGCATTTGGGTGCACTACACAGAAGTTAGTTTTCACAAGGATTCTACCAGCGGGGTTAACCTTGTTGTTGTACCATAGGCTGTGTTTGGCGTTAAAATCCCCCACCAGCCAATGGTTGGATTTGGTCGCACACGCATCCAGGAGGGTACGCAGGTCGACAAGGGATGCTCGCGGCCTGCGATAGACTCCCGTTATGAGAGTTGGTTGTCTCATAAGGACCTGGATGGTGAGGTGGCCTTAGAGAGTGCAGGTGGTGGTCGCCGGTGCTGGCATTTTCTTCCAAGGTATGCCGTGGCGAATGGCGATGAGAACTCCACCCCCATGGAGTTCGGCTGAGTTGTCAGTCACCACGGAATATCCTTGGAAGTGCGGCGGGCGGCCCAGCAACCTAGTGTCAGTGAGGACAGCAACAGTTGGCTGGACCAAGGCCAATAGTATTTCGACCTCATGGATTCTGGGGCAGAGCCCATCAACGTTGAAATTCAGAATGGAGAAGCCTCTCATGGTCGGTTGGCCTGCACCATCATTTGTTCTGCCAGCACCGCAAGCTGCTGCACAACTCCTTGTAGAGCCAGGGCGAAACTCCTAGCAAAGTCCCTGGAGAAGGTCACTTGAGGATGGTCTTCTTCTTCAGGAGGTAGGTTTATTTGCTGAGGCTTCGATGTGGAATGAGCTTTCGGAGGAGCTGGTAGGGGTTGACCCTGTCGAGGTGGTGGAGGGGGAAGCACTACCGGTGGAGGGGGTTGCGAGTTTGGTAGTGGGGGGAATCCCATGAGCGTTGATTGGGTGGTCGGCCTTGTGGGGCGTGGCTTGGTAGTGGAGGTGGAGGGGGCACTCGTCCCTCTTCGGCCATCACCGGTCGGACGAGGCGGGGCTGTAGTAGGGTGGCTCGTTGGGGGCCTCTCATTGGTCCGCTGTGTGGACTCTGCTCCTGGTTGTTTTTTGGGCTTTTTTCTCGGCCACTATTTTCTCCAAAGCTAGCCTGTGAGGGCACTTTCTAAAGGAAGCTACGTGCTCCTTTTGACAGTTCTTACATTTGGGTTGCCCCTCCCTGGGGCATTGGGAGATGTGGTGGTTTTCACCACACACCGCACACATGCATGCTGGTGTCCACAGTAAGCCTGTGTATGCCCAAATTGCTGGCATTTGTAGCATTGAGGTGGTAAGGGATCCTTGCGTGGGCGGTAGGATTCTATTGTGTATCGGCATTTGCCGATGTATCTCACCTTTTCTTTAATTTCTGTTATGGTCACGTTTGGTGGGACCGTTATCAGAATGGGGATGATGGGGATTTTCTTCCCATCAGGCAATGTTTTTTGTAAGCGTCTGATGTCGCTTACTGGGATAGGTTCGAGGTCCTCTGCAACTTCGTCTAGGGTTATCCCCAGGTCGATGTTTTTGATAATAAATTTTGTGGGCTTGGGTGATGATTGCTTGATAGCAAAAGTATGATGTGGGAGGTCTGTGCTCCCAAGGCATTTAAGGACGTGGGGCCGGTCGTTAATGTTAACGAGGTATATCATCCATCCCCGTCTTAATTTTTTCAGGCTGTAATTCAATCAAGAAGACCCCCCGAGTTCAACTTAAATCTAACTAACGAGACACTACCATATTTTATAGATGAACAACATAGGAAATGGTTAATCGACACTGGTTCCACGAAAAATTATATACACCCGAATTTAGTACCTCCTGGTACTACTTTATATAATGACCCTTTTGTAATTGTAACTCCTACTGGAAAAAAGAAACGGAGAAAAATATTGTTTCTTAAATACAGCGGATATTTTCGGTTCCGAAAAGAAAATCAAATTTTTTCTTTTTCCATTTTCTAAAAAATATGACTTATTGTTAGGCCATAATAGTATGAAAGAATTAAAATTAAGTGTACATCCTCATAATGATAACCTTGCTCATCCCCATGGAACAATTCCCTTATTGGTAAGTAATGAATTAATAGAGTTAGATAATATTAGGTTAGAAAAAGGAATGAATATTGTAGAATTACCCATAAAAAATAAAAATATTAATTACGGGATAATAAATAAAGATATAAAATTAAATAATAACGCTACGATGAAAGAAGGTTTATATGATATTAAAAATAATAAAATTCTTTGACATATTGACTCCACAGAAGTAATGGCCATTTGCCCCGAACCTATGGAAGTTGATGAACCGGAAGAAATTAGTGAAACTATACCTGGTTTCGTCGTGACCAATTGTCCCGAACTAGCTAGGACGAATGATGAAAAAAGAAAAGAAATCCCTCAATTAATATGAACGAACAATATAAATGAAGAAGAAAAATTTAAAATAATAAACTTATTAAAAAAATTTCCCGAAGTAGTTAAAAGAGAAAATGATAAACTAACGAGTACCAATCTATTAAAACATAAAACAAAAACAACCGACGAAGACCCAATATGCAGAAGGAATTATAGATACCCATAAGTTTTTCGCAAGGATATTCAATCAGAAATTGATAAATTACTAGAAAATAAAATTATCCAACATTCAAATTCCCGCTATAACGCCAAATAATGCCAAAAAACCAGACGCCTCCAGTAAAATAAAAATTCGCATGGTAATTGACTACTGGAAACTAAATAATAAAACTATTGAAGATAAATTCCTACTCTCAAACATTGAAGATTTATTTGGAAAAATTGGAAGAGCAAATTATTTTTCGGCAATAGACTTCGCCTCCGGCTTTCACCAAATTGAAATGGAACCCGAATCCATTCCCAAAACGGCATTTTCGACAGAATACGGACATTATGAGTTTTTAAGAATGCCTTTTGGCTTAAAAAATGCCCCACCTACATTTCAACGCGCTACGAATATAATATTTTACAAAATTCCGAATGTATTAGTTTATATGGACGACATTATCGTTTTCTTCGATAGCCTTGAAGAACATATTAAACATTTAAAAACGGTTTCGGAAAAATTAAAACAACACAATTGAAAAATTCAATTAGACAAAACGGAATTTTTCAAACGGGAACTATTATTTTTAGGACACATAATATCAGAAAGAGGTATACAACCAAACCCCGTTAAACTCGAAGCAATTTCTAAATTCCCAGTTCCTAAAACTAAAAAGCAAATTAAACAATTTCTTGGACTAACGGGATATTACAGGGAAATGATTAAAAACTATGCTAAATTCGCGAGACCCTTAACTCAAGCTTTGAGAAAAAACAAAGAACTTAAAATCACGGACGAATACATACAAGCATTTGAAACCCTTAAATCTCTTTTAAAAATAACCCCATTTTACAACTTTTAAGTTTTTACAAACCCTTTACATTGACAACAGATGCCTCCAATTTCGCAATAGGTGCGGTACTATCCCAAAATTTTGATAATAAAGACCTACCTATCTCCTTTGCATCTAGAACATTAAACAAACAGGAAGAAAATTATTCCACTATTGAAAAAAAGCTCCTCGCCATAATTTGGGCGTGCATACATTTTAGACCTTACCTTTACGGGAGAAAATTTACTATACAAACTGACCACAAGCCATTTCAGTGGCTGCATTACCTAAAAGAACCCAACTCTAAATTAATCCGATGGAAATAGCAATTAGCGGACTTTGATTTTGATATAAAATATGTACAAGGAAAAACAAATTTCCTTGTCGACGCTTTATCTATAAATCCCCCAAAACAAATGATCTTAATGCAATTGAAAGTTCAGACCCCGATTCTGATGAAGTATTAGAAGAATTCTTTTCGCCACCAACTCCGGAATAAATTAATGATAATATTGAAGAACTTGCAAGAACGTTACAAATTCCCCTAGAAGAAGATTTAGAAAGTTTACAAACACTACATTCACAAGAATCATCGAATGACCAAATATTATTAGTCAATGATAAATCAAAATGTATTAACGTGAAAAAATTACAAATTGTCATAACTCGAGGAAATCCCGAAATTCAAAAACCAGTAGAAAAACCTTTTGGCAAAGCAAGATATCATTGGTATACTCGATATCCCTTCTCGAAAGATATTGCGAATACTTACAACCAAATCACACTTATGGTGTTCTATGTTCTCCCCAAATCGAAAATTCTGTTAATGACCAAATTTATAATTAAATCTTTAATCACTTAGTGGATTTAAATTTGGGGGAGTGAATACTCGGATTTATTAGAGCAAACCTAACTTTTACATAAGGGTAGAGACTTTTATGACTCATGTACTTTTAAAAATTTTTAAAAGGGTATTGAAGTGGTGGGTAAAAATGTTGAGGATGGAAGACCATCAGCTGCCAAAAATATGATACAAGAGGCTCTCTGAATTTCGAGAAATTACCACTATGCCTCATAACTGGTTGAGAGAGCTTGGTAAACTGCTTGCTATGGTGGGAGCTTCTGACATTTTGACCTGTTCGAACTTAGAAATCATTAAACAGTACGGCGTCGACCTCGAAGACGCAATGAGGAATCATCTCATGAGTTTATATTTCGATCGAGTGGCTCAGTCCGAGTTTAATCTATATTATAGAAATGTCGCAACCTTTGGTATACCTCAAGCGTACCTACAATTTAACACCAATATAGAAAACCAGAGAATTCTCGCTCAACTGAGGATGGCCAGCAAAAGGAATACACGACTGTCGTACGGTGACATGCATAGACAATTTAACAGTGATCAATCGTGTGAGTTTTGTGACAAAAATGTTAGCGATGGTGTCACACACTTTTTACTAGATTGTTCGGCATTTAGGAGACAAAGGCAAAAGTATTTAACCCTTTAACGGGCAGGCCGGAAATCTTTGAATACAACATTTCTTCCTTCTTTTTCTTTTGAATGGCTATAGCCACGCTAACCCCCACATATGTATCGTGAAATTCAAGGTTGAATAAAGGATATTAGACGATAATGAGTAGGATAATCCGTCGGACATTACGTCATTTATTGAGCAAAAGGCATTAAATATGTGTATCCTCCAGGATACATTGCCTGTTAAAGGGTTAAGTAAGTATCTCCTGCCCAAACCTACTCCCGAGTTGACCATGGAAAATCTTTTAAACGTTAAGAGCATAAAGCATTTAAAAGCTATTTATTTATTTATAACACATACATTTAATTCAGATGGTGATTAGTTATCTCGAGGTATTTTGTTTAATTTTTGTTTGTCTACAATTTTGTTTTTCTTTTTCAGCCGAAATTTTTTTTTTTTTTTAGTTGTACTTATTATGTGTAGTATATTTATTTAATTTTGTATTATGTGCGATATATGGATTTTATATTTGTTTCAATTTATTTATATATTTTATTTCATTTTAACTGCTCATTCTGAAGTCAGACCTCCTGTGATTGTAATTATTTTTACAAAATACAGTAATTCATTCATTCATTCACTTAGCGGATTTAATAAAAAATAATTATCCCACCATTAAACTTAAAAGATATTACACTAAAAAGATAGATGTCACCAATCAATCTGAACAAGAAGTAATTATATTAAATGAACACATCGGAAAAACAGCATATCGCGGAATCCATGAAACCTATCAAAATTTAAGAAAAATATATTATTGGCCAAGAATGTTAGAAACTATAACTAAAATAATTAATAATAATAACTGTTTCGTTAGGTTTATCTTTAGGGTTCCAAAAGCCTCCCACACATCACATCTATATACAGAGTTAAAATGGCTTTATCCTTTATCCCGCAGAAATTACTTCCTAGCCTCCTTCCTCTACCAAACCATTAATTCTCGGAATCCCTCCTACATCTATAACATCTTCCAGTTCAGATCCTCGGTCTCCTCCCGCTTTACAAGATCTCGCTCCTCAGACCTGTATACTTCTTCCCATAAGAGTACATCATTTGACCACTCCTTCATTTCCCGTGCTACTTCCTTATGAAATTCACTACCCTGTAATATCCGTAATGCTCCATCTCTGTCCACATTTAAATCCCTTCTCTTTCAATACCTCCTTTCCGATACTGACTAGCAAAACCTGACTAAAAAAAAAAAAAAAAAAAAAAAAAAAAAAAAAAAAAAAAAAAAAAAAAAAAAAAAAAAAAAAAAAAAAAAAAAAAAAATATATTTGTAAAATTGTAAATAGTTAACCAGATTGTTAATTTATTTTATTTCATCTTATGAAAGCTAGACTTATTGTATTCATTTATTTACATTATATTATTCTTAGGGGACATCGTCCCAGAATAAAGTTTATTTTCTATTCTATTCTATTCGAATTGTTTTCTCTGTAAAGAAGTAAAATATGTACGAAATCCCATAAGGCAAGTTTATAAAATAACCCCCATACCCTCCAAACCTTTTGAAAAATTAGAAGGAGATATTTTACATTACGATGGAAAATTAATATTTACCCTAATATACTGTTTTTCGAAAAAATGTATGGTAACATAAGAAATAGTTCAGCAAATGAAATTTTAAACTCATTAGAAATTTATTTTAGTACATTCCCCTGTCCCACAATTATACAATTCGATAATGGAACAGAATTTAAAAACGGTCTTATTGAAAACTTCTTAAAATACCATAATATTGAAACGCATTTCATAACTCCCAATCATTCAGACTCCAACGGCCTTATAAACAGAGCACACTCCACGTTAATTGAATTAATGAATATAATTAAAAATAATAAAGAATATTCCCTATACAAATCACTAAGGTTAGGCTTGATAGCGTATAATAATTCAATCCTTTCTAATTTAAAAATGACCCCAAACGAAATAACATTCGTTATTCAATCAGAGACACCAGCCCAAGATTCAATTTTAGAGCAAAAGGTAAAGGAATATCATGACTACAAACAAATAATTGTAAAAACAATAATAGAAATAATCGAAAAGGAAAAGGAAAATAGAACTAACAAATTAAATGTAAAGCGTGAAAATATCACAATACCCCAAGGAGAGATTTTTCTACAAGACAAGCAATTCGGCAAATCTAAGCCCAAATTCAAACGGTGAAACTTTTCACAAAAAACTAAATTAGCGACAATAAATAAAAAGTCTTTCAAAATTCATTCTAACCTTATTAAAAGGCCAAGAAAATACGCAACTATTACTCCTTCTATCACTGTTTCAGATGATCCTCGCACTTCCCATAATCGGAATGCTGACGCCTGTTTACTTCCTCCACTTGTATCAATGAACAAGGCACCGACTATAACGTATCTGACTTAGGGACCCGGGATAGTTCCGATCAGACTACCTAATGCGCACATTCTAGAAAAACACTACACCTTTATCAACATAATCAACACAGAATTAACTAACACTGAATTAGAGGAAATACATAGCATCATTAACACTTCTCATAAAAACAATCAAAATAACCACTATGATTCTCTTTACAAATATTACTCGTTCCTAAGAAACAAATTTGACCATTTAATACTAAACAAACAAACTCGCAGCAAAAGAGGACTTATTAATGGACTAGGTACAGCCATCTCATGGTTAACTGGTGACAAGGACGCAATAGACAAAGAATACTATGATAAAGCCATACACTCCCAAGAAAGAAATTTCCTACAACTTATGGACAACACAAAGAACCAACTAGCCATCAATAAAAAATATTCGAAGAATTTAAACAAGATATTAAAATTATTCAAATTAACAATCAAAAAATAAAACAAGCCCTTACCAACTCATAAATATTGAATGTTTTTTGATGTAGTCTCAATAAAAAAAGGTTTTCACCAAATTCGTGAATCATCAGCTGTTACCTCCCCTATGATCTCACTGTGTTTATGATCTTCTCTCAACTTAATCAGATAGAAATGAATCACAATCACAATATATTTTTAAATTTAGTACTACTTGTAATATACTTAACGATATTGAACTATCTCTGGAATTCTGTAAACTCCAAACTCTAATATATTATCTTTTAAAGACTTAAGAATTTTACAAAACATTTCTAAAGACATTGAAATCCTGTGGCAAATTAGTAAAGTACACTGTTCTCTAAAAGGCAATAATATATATTATTTTGTGAAAATTCCCTTACGCCCCCCACCACTGGAAACATACTTTCTCCTTTCATATCCAGTCAAAAAAAAAATAATAAAAATAATAATTAAATTTCATTTTACGTGTTCAAACTTGATCGGAACAGGGTTCGAAGAGCCATTTTCAGGAATATTATTAAAGTGAGTGTGTGTGTGCTCAATCAGAGAAGATTTTTAAGTGAACTGGCAATTTAATATTATATATTGTTTGTTAACATGGTTACCATGGTGACCATCCAGATGTTAATGTATTGTGTTAAAAAAAATAAAGTTTGAGTGAGTTGGTTATATTTTTCAATTTCGCCAGTTAAACATTGTTTTCAATTTATTTTGCTGTAGTTTCTAAGAATTTCTTGGCTGCTAATACATCTTTTGGCGACCGTGACAGGACATTTAGAAATGGAGAAAGCCAAGAAATTAAGAACTGCAATTAGATCATACTTTATGAAACAATGCCATAAAATTGAAAAATTGCTCGAAAATCCGGAAAATGAAATGCAAGTACAATCTATATTCTCTCTACTTGAGAAAAAGTTTTCAGAATTATAAAACGTTGACCAAGAAATTTGTAATTTTATGTTGGATCAAGAATGTATAATTTATAATACATTTAAAAAACTTTAAATTTGTCACTTCAAAATTTTGTCGCTTAGAACGTTTTTCGGCGGACCCATCCAATTGTTTTATGAGGAGTTTTTGCTAAAATAAAGTGTATTAGATAATTTTATTATCATTTTATATTATTATATAGTATTAGATAAAACCACCGTTTCAGAAAATCTCCGGTTAGTGGGATCTTTTTGCCGTTTCACCCTATTCCTTGGTCAGTTATGGGTCGGATTAGTAAGATTCTACAGTATTTAAATGAATTACGCAAATAGATATTGATTATTTTACGTTCCGAGTAAATTAATATGAAAGAATTTCTACCGTCACATTCGTTCTGCGGTCTGTATCCGATTTGATTAGAAAATCATTAGTGATATGATCACAAGCGAGAACAAATAGATGTCCCAAAACATTTCTCAAAACCACCGTTACAGAAAAATATGTAACCAACACTGCCTAGTATTTGTCATGCTTGTGTACAAAGCCGTCCTTCCGACAATTTATTAGGTCAAAATTAGGATATGGGGTTCCTTTGACTAGTAAATAATTTTATTTTATCTCTCGGAGCTCTTAAAACATGAAAAGATAGTTCAAAACCTACAGAAGCTGTATGTACAGTCGTGGCCATAGAAATTGCATCACTAAGTAAAAATTTGTTTTTGTTTTTTATAAAAGATCATTAACTCGTTTTTAAAAAATGTTTTGTAAAGAAATAGTCAATATTATGTATCGAAAAGGAAATAAGCATAAAGCAAACTCAAAATTAAATTAAAAATATATAGAAATAACAAAAAAACATGAAATTACATAATTTTTTAATGAGATTATTAATTAAAAAAAAAATCAACAGTTGCTAAAAATTTAAGCGTGTAAAAAAAAAGAAGTATATTTTGATCTATTTTTCTTTTTAATACTTTGTTGAACCACCTTTAGCCTTTATAACGACAGCAATTCCGGTCATCATCGATTTAATCAAATTTTGTTATTTCCTTTAATATTTTTTTAGTTTCTGGTTTAACTTCGTTAATTTTTTTCCTGGATGATCATCCACTTCTTTAAACCAATTGGGTTTAGTTTTCTTTTTGTAAAAGAAGTCAAAGATTTGCTTTGTTAATCTGTCAGGATTCATTCGTAATATATGTCCATAGAAATCAATCCTCCTTTTCCGCATTGTATCTGATAATCTCTCTGACTTCACGTATAGGGCTTCATTCCTATAGAAAACTTGTTAGTCCAAGAGCCGAGGCCAAATTTCATGACTTATTTGAAGAAAACTTTTAGCCATACAGCCATTGAATGTCCACCCTCAGCAATCAATTTGCACTTGTCTGCCAACTCAAAGTGGGGGCGTTTCAAAATGGCGACCTCCGAAAGGGGGTAGGAAATATCAAAATATGGTATTATTTGAAGATAATTTATTTAAAGCAAACAAAAAACTGCAGACCCCCTAGGTGCCAAAAAACGTTGTCTGCCAAAATTTGGAGGGGGCTTCGCACCGGCAGACTAAATTCAAAATCCGCGTTTTTTTTCAGTCCAAAAGTGGACCATTTGAAGACGATTTATTTTAAGCACACAAGAAACTGCATGATTACTAGATGACAAAAAACGTTGTCTGCCATAATTTGGAGGGGGCTAAGCACCGGCAGACAAAATTCAAAATCCGTGTTTTTCAGTTCAAAAGTGGACAATTTGAAGACGATTAATTTGAAACACACAAGAAACTGCATACTCCCTAGATGACAAAAAACGTTGTCTGCCAAAATTTGGAGGGGGCTAAGCACCGGCAGACAAAATTCAAAATTCCCGTTTTTTCAGTTCAAAAGTGGTGAATTTGAAGACGATTTATTTGAAGCACAGAAGAAACTGCATACTCCCTAGATTACAAAAAACGTTGTCTGCCAAAATTTGGAGGGGGCTAAGCACCGGCAGACAAAATTCAAAATCCTCGTGAAGGCGTCACACCGGCTGACATTGTTCAAAACTCACATCCTTTTCGTTCAACATTGAACTTTTTGAACATGATTTCCTTTTTTATTTGATTTATAAGTAGTTTTTCTCTAGAATAATTTGAGGAAATTATATTACATTGCTTCCTACGCATGGTACAATATAATTATTTTAATATAAAATAATATTGTTTTAAAATTTTAATGTTAAAAATACCAATTAATATATATGTACAGTAATAATATAGATACCGGCCACATAATTAAAAAAGAATAATATTTTAACTTGTAAAGTTATGAAATATGTACTATCCTGGAACAAAATTCGTATAAAACTTGTATAATTTTAGTAAATTTTGTTTTCTATTATAAGTTATTCAAGCAAATCAACTTTGTAACAAATTTGGTAATAGTCATTTTGTTCTTGAGAATCAATAGAGCGGTTTGGCCACCAAAGATTGACTAACTTCACGTAAGTCGCACTTCTTCGTGAAAACAAGCAGTTGGTACTTTTCTGTTGTCGCTTATAACTCTAATCCAAAATTTATTTTTTTTTTTAACTGATAGCTGACTAAATTTCCTTTTAGACATCATATATAAAATTTAGTTATAGAATATAATATAATTTAACTATATAATGTATATAAAGTTATGTAAAATACCCATGCCAGCATGCTAAAAACCCGTACTATTGTAAAGTTAAAGTTTTTTGGCACATATTTCGTTATAACACCAAAACTATTCGTCCAATCCAAAATTTATTTATTTCTTCAATTGATAGCAGACTAAATTTCCTATCAGACCTCATATATTAATTTGACATAAAGTCATGTAAAATGCCCAAGTCAGCATTTTCTGGTACATTTTTCGTTAAAACCTTAAAACTATTCGTTCGATCCAAAATTTATTTTTTTTTCAACTGATAGCTGACTAAATTTTCAATCAGACCCCATATATTAAATTGATATAAAGTCATGTAAAATACCAATGCCAGCACACTAAAACCCTGTACTGTTGTGAAATCTATGTTTTTTTGTACATTTTTCATTATAACCCCAAAACTACTCGTCCAATCCAAAATTTATTTTTCTCAACTGATAGCTGACTGAATTTAAAATCAGACCCCATATATAAAATTTTGGTCAAGCTCTGTAAAATACCCATGCCAGCACGCTAAAAACAAGTACTGTTGTTAAATCCGAATTATTTAGATTATTTTTGGATATTAGTCCAAAACAATTTGTCTAAACCAAAATTTAATTTTTTCAACTGTACAGCTTACTAAATTTGATATCACATTTTATACATGAATATTTAATTGAAATCCATGCCAGCACGCTAAATGAGTATGTTTTGGTACATAACAATAACAATTTTACATGTTACAGTGGCTGGCGTGGGTATTTTGCGGGATTCATTCATCATTATATAATTTGATATGATTGTAAATTTAGTAAGCTTTCAATTGAAGAAAATAAATTTCGGATAAAACAAACAGTTTTAGGGTTATAGCGAAAAACGTGCCAAAAAACTTGGATTTCACAACAGTACGAGGTTTTAGTGTGCTGGCATTGGTATTTTACATGACTTCATACCAATTTAATATATGGGTCTGATTGCAAATTTAGTCAGCTATCAGTTCAGAAAAATAAATTTTGGATCGGAAGAATAGTTTTGAGGTTATACCGAAAAATGTACCAAAAAACTTGGATTTCACAACAGTACGAGGATTTAATGTGCTGAAATTTGTATTTTACATGACTTTAAACCAATTTAATAAATGGGTCTGATTGAAAATTTAGTAAGTTATCACTTGAGAAAGATAAATTTTGGATTGGACGAATAGTTTTGGTGTTATAACGAAATATGTGCCAAAAAATTTTAACTTTACAATAGTACGGGTTTTTAGCATGCTGGCATGGGTATTTTACAGAGCTTGACCAAAATTTTATATATGGGGTCTGATTTTAAATTTAGTCAGCTATCAGTTGAGAAAAATAAATTTTGGATTGGACGAGTAGTTTTGGGGTTACAATGTAAAATATACCAAAAAACATAGACTTCACAACAGTACGGGGTTTTAGTATGCTGGCATTTGTATTTGACATGACTTTATATCAATTTAATATATGGGTCTGATTGCAAATTTAATCAGCTATCAGTTGAGAAAAATAAATGTTGTATCGGAAGAATAGTTTTGGGGTTATAACGAAAAATGTGCCAAAAAAACTTAGACTTCACAACAGTATGGGTTTCTAGCGTGCTGGCATTGGTATTTGACATGACTTTATATTAATTTAATATATGGGTCTGATTGAAAATTTAGTCAGCTATCAGTTGAGAAAAATAAATGTTGGATCGGAAGAATAGTTTTGGGGTTATAACGAAAAATGTGCCAAAAAAACTTAGACTTCACAACAGTATGGGTCTGATTGAAAATTTAGTGAGCTATCACTTGAGAAAGATAAATTTTGGATTAGACGAGTAGTTTTGGGGTTACAAAGTAAAATGTACCAGAAAATGCTGGCTTGGGAATTTTACATGACTTTATATCAATTTAATATATGGGGTCTGGTAGGAAATTTAGCCAGCTATCAGTTGAAAAAAATACATTTTGAATTGGACAAATAGTTTTGGCGTTATAGCAAAAAATGTGGCAAAAAACGTCGATAAATTTCATATATGTAGTATGGGAGGAAATTTAGCCAGTTACTTGCCAATCATTTGTGGCCAAACCGTTTGAAAAACTATAGATTAATGAATAGTGCCAAATTTCTTGCAAATTTGATTTGCTTCAATAATGTACAGAGCTCAAAATAAAGTAATAGTAACGATTTCCGAGTTATTCGATCAAACGACTAAGAACATTCGATTTTCCAAGAACATACGTTTACAAAGAGCTGCATGTTTTCCGCGTATTTCGTTCCAGGTTAGTACATATTTCATAACTTTATAAGCTGAAATATTATTCATTTTTTAATTATCGCCGGTATTTATATTATTACTGTTCATATATATTAATTGGTATTTTTAATATTAAAATTTTAAAACAAAATTATTTTATATAAAAATAATTATATTGTACCATACGTAGGAAGCAATATAATATAATTTCCTCAAATTATTCTAGAGAAAAACTACTTATAAATCAAATAAAAAAGGAAATCATGTTCAAAAAGTTCAATGTTGAACGAAAAGGATGTGAGTTTTGGACAATGTCAGCCGGTTTGACGCCTTCACGAGGATTTTGAATTTTGTCTGCCGGTGCTTAGCCCCCTCCAAATTTTGGCAGACAACGTTTTTTGTCATCCAGGGTGTATGAAGTTTCTTGTGTGCTTGAAATAAATCGTCTTCAAATGGTCCACTTTTAGACCGAAAAAACGCGAATTTTGAACTTTGTCTGCCGGTGCTTAGCCCCCTCCAAATTTTGGCAGACAACGTTTTTTTGTCATCTAGGGAGTATGCAGTTTATTGTACGCTTCAAATAAATCGTCTTCAAATTGTCCACTTTTGAACTGAAAAAATGCGGATTTTGAATTTTGTCTGCCAGTGCTTAGCCCCCTTCAAATTTTGGCAGACAACGTTTTTCGTCATCTAGTGAGCATGCAGTTTCTTGTGTGCTTGAAATAAATCGTCTTCAAATGGTCCACTTTTAGACCGAAAAAACGCGAATTTTGAACTTTGTCTGCCGGTACGACGCTCCCTCCAAATGTTGGCAGACAACGTTTTTTGTAATCTAGTGAGCATGCAGTTTCTTGTGTGTTTCAAATAAATCGTCTTCAAATGGTCCACTTTTGAACTGAAAAAACGCGGATTTTGAATTTTGTCTGCCGGTGCGACGCCCCCTCCAAATTTTGGCAGACAACATTTTTTGGCACCTAGGGGGTTTGCAGTTTCTTGTTTGCTTTAAATAAATCATCTTCAAATAATACCATATCTTGATATTTGCTACCCCCTTTCGGTGGTCGCCATTTTGAAACGCCCCCGCTTTGAGTTGGCAGACAAGTGCAAAATGATTGCTGGGGGTGGACATTTTATGGCTGTATGTCTAAAAGTTTTCTTCAAATAAGTCACGAAATTTGGCCTCGGCTCTTGGACTATGTTTGTTGTTTAGGAATTTGGGACCCATGATCTTCCTTAAAACTATGATGTATTATTTATAATACATTTAAAAAACTTTAAATTTGTCACTTCAAAATTTGGTCGCTTAGAACGTTTTTCGGCGGACCCATCCAATTGTTTTATGAGGAGTTTTTGCTAAAGTAAAGTGTATTAGATAATTTAATATTTTTTACTGATTATTTATCTCAATTGCATTAATTTTTTTTTTCATTTTATTATTTTTTTTTTTTTTATGATTTGCCTTATAACTGGATATAATTTATGAAAATTATATCATATTATTACTGGTAGTTAAAATATGAATATTTAGTCAATAAACAACTTCAAGAGTAGTTGTATTTTCTTAGATTTAAACAGAATTATATGAATGAGATAATTGATATGAATTTTATTTTTTTTAAAACTTTATCCAGTTTTTACTATTGGTAGTAAAAACAATAAAAACAAAAAATAATTAAGGGAATCAGGGCTAAAAGGTTTGAACTGGTAGTTCGGACGTTCTATACTAGAGCGCGCAGTAGTTGCTATGCAAAACCAAGTTTCTAAGAATCTCTCGTGGAGTAAATCCGCTATCAAAATTCAGTAAAATAATGTGACTATACTTTGAAAAGCTTCAAGCAGTAATTAAACAGACAGCACTTAAAAATAATGGAAGAACAGTTCAATAAATAATTCACTGTGCCAATGCATATTTACCCTGTGAACATGCTTATTTACCCTTGGTGATCATGCTAGAGGATGGAAGGATCAATTGATAAATTATGATAAGTATGAACCCTATTAAATTTTTAATTTACGATGACAACTATCAACCCTGAACTGACTAAAAATGAAACTTCATCGCAGAAAAAGTCTCTTAAAAAAAAAAAAAAAAAAAAAAAAAAAAATCGAAAAAACAATAATAATATTGCATTTTTGTACAACACATTCTAATCATATAATGTTTCTGTACTATTTTCTTTCTTTCTTTTTTTTTTATAAATAAAATATGAGATATATAAAATAAGAGAAGTAAATTTAAACATATATACACACACACACATACATATATATATATATTTATATATAAAAAAATTATTGCCTAGAAATTTGAGGAATTTAAGGTTTTGTTAAAGTTTTTATTTGTTTTATTTATTTATTTATTTATTTGTTCAAATGTAATCTACCAAATTGAAATCAAAGAAAAGTTTCGTGTTTTTAAAAATAAAACAGATCTGTTGATTACAGATTAGTTTCTAGGACTCAGAGAACTCTGTAATATATAAATTAAGACTTACTTTTACTCTACTTTCTGTTCCTCTGATATTTTAAATAAAAATGAACCAGTTTTTTTAAACGCTTCATTGTAAATCTTATGTTATATAAGGTATTATTATTATTCCCGTTATATTAATATTATTATATCCAGTTTCACTTTTCTTTAGGTTGACACAATGAATGAACTGTGAAGGTTAGGCTACAGATACATTTCTATCTTAAAAGCTATGCAAATTTATGAAATAATGTACACTTATATATTTATAATAATAAAACATTGAAAGTGTTATTTTAAGTAGAGAAACTGATCGGTTTGACCAAGTCTAATAGTTTTTGCCCTGAAGAAATATAAATCGGAAATCTTAATGTTCCATTGGGTCATGTGCCGTCAGGGAGGCGTTACTATTTGTCATGGAAATGGATTGGCTCGAAAACAGAGAGGCACATAATCTGCAATAGATCTCATACCTCGTGGAATCCCTGGGATTGACACAACATGATAGATGGATCGCTTAATTCACCTCATATTACACAAGTCAGCTTTCCTTTTTGAGTTGTTGGGAAAATTCTTTTGTGTATCGATGATTTTTAAAAATATCGTTCACATGAAACTCATTCATTGACGGTTGTATACATAACTACTTATTTTACTGGTTTATTATTTTTTTTTTAATTTTATTTTTTTTTTTACTACCTACTATTATTATTATGTGAATTGTATTTTTATATATAGGTGTGCGGTGGGAACGGAGAGGTGTTGACCGCATGGATTCAAAATAATAGTGATAGAAAAGGATATGGCGCCCGGACTTTAGTGTAGAGTTCGTATGGGTTTTAATTAAAAAAAACAAAAAAACAATGTTTCAAGAGAAACCTGGAAGATGAATAGGTGTATAAGGAAATTTGAAAAAATTATGCACTACTCTGCTGCATTATTGGTGATTGCATACTCTCCTCCCCACTTCCATCATCCTGATCTCCAGGCTATGAAAATAGACTTGTAAAATTGATAATTTTATCAAGTATATAAATTATATAAATATATCATATGATATTTATATATCATATGGTGATTGCTATATTGTGTCTATATAAAATGGTAGCTAAGGACTGTTAAACAATTTCTAATACCTTTTGGGTCTCCAGTAAAATAGACGTTAAACGAGACTTTAACTGGTGTAAATTTTTGTCAGAACCGGGCTAACTTACATTTAAAGATAGGCGAAATTGAAGATAAACTAGATTTTACTGTGGTGAAAAATAGTAACTTCGATTATGACTTATTACTAGGTTTGGATGCAATCAAAAGATTTAAACTGTTACAAGATGAAAATTTAGAAATCAAACAAAAATTAAATAATAAATTCATAGATATTGAGAATGCGAGTGATAAATATGTAAATATCACCAGACCTAGTAAGTCGGCGCTTAATAATCCTCACATAGACTCAGATATTGATAAGCTTAATTTAAATTTAGACCATTTGGAGCAAGATAAACAGAATCAAATATTTAAATTAGTCAAGCAGTATGAAGAATGCTTTGCTAAAAATAAATTTGACGTTGGGTCAATGAGGTCTGGAGAAGCACAGATTAAACTAAAAGAAGATAAATATGTTTCCAAAAAACCATACAGATGCTCTATTCCAGACCAAGAAGAAATAGATTCACAGGTTTCTAAACTTTTGGAATATAATCTCATTGAGGAATCAGATTCACCGTTTGCTAGTCCAGTGACTTTAGCATTCAAAAGAGAAGAGGGGAAAAGAACAAGGCTATGTGTGGATTACAGAGAGCTGAATAAGATCGTCATACCTGAATCCCATCCTTTTCCTAGGATAGATGATCTTGTTATCAATGTGGGTAGTAGTCAATGGTTTACAGCACTGGCAATGGAAAGTATTACCTTTTGGTTTCAAAAATTCACCCGCTATATTTCAGAGAGTGCTGGCAAACATAATTAGAAGGTATCATTTAGATAAATTCTGTGTTAATTATATAGATGACATCTTAATATTCTCTAAATCTTTCGAAGAACATATGACCCATATCAAGTTATTTTTTGAAGCAGCTAAGCTAGAAGGTTTCAAATTGAAATTAGAAAAATGTGGTTTTGTGAAACACAGTGTTAAGTACCTGGGCCATGTAATTGAAAGAGGTAAGGTTTATCCAATGAGGGATAATCTTACTGCGATAAAAAAATTTAAGCGACCTCAGACAAGGAAGATGGTTCGTCAATGGTTGGGGAAAATTAATTTCTATCATAGATTTATTGATCATTGTTCTACAAGATTAGCACCTTTGCACGCTTTACTTAAAAAGAACGTAAAATCTAATTGGACAGAAGAATGCGAAAATAGTTTTGAAGAAATTAAACATTATTTGTGCTCGAAACCAATTTTAGCCATTTATGATCCTGAAAAAGAATGTGTGATAGAAGTAGATGCAAGTCGAGTAGGCTTAGGGGATGTTTTGAAGCAACCTCAAGAGGATGGGATTTTACACCCAGTTGGCTATTTTTCGAAAAAATTGTCACCAGGCCAGATGAAAAGAGAGATCATGTTTTTGGAATGTTTAGCTATAAAAGAAGCAATTCTATTTTGGCAGCATTATTTGATAGGGAAAGAATTCACTGTAACATCGGACCATAAACCACTGGTGAATTTGAAATCAAAAGCAAGAACTGATGAGGCCATGGGTGATTTAATGTTGTACTTATCCCAATACAACTTCAAAGTGATTTATAAGGAGGGAAAGGATAATGTGGAAGCCGATGCTTTATCCAGAAATCCAGTTCTAGAAAGCTTTCAGAATGAAGATGATTGCTTAAAAGTAGTCAATATCATCCGGATCGAAGATATAATCAAAGACCAAGAAATCAATAAAGCGGAAATAGAAGAATCAGAACACATTATAAGGGAAGGGGAAGTCATCTTCAAATTGATGAACAATAGGAAACGGATTTACGTATCTACAAATTTTGGTCGATATTTAATTGATAAGATACATAATTTTTATGGTCATATTGGTAGCAAGCAGATAGCCAATAAACTCCGACCATTTTACTATTTCAGAAACATGGATGACACGATATCTGATTATTGTAAGCAGTGCGAGATATGCATAAAAAATAAATCCAGATCAGGAAGACCGATTGGAATGTTGTCACAATTAGGACCAGCTGAATATCCATACCAAATTATGTCTATAGATACAATTGGAGGTTTTGGTGGAAATAGATCTTCGCACAAATACATGCATTTATTAGTTGATCATTTTACTAGATATGCATGGATTTTAACCTCAAAAGGACAGACGGCTAATGACTTTATTAAATTAATAAAACCAATATCTAAGGAAAATATTGAAATTATTTTGGTTGACCAATACAGCGCGCTAAATTCATCTAAATTCAAAGACCTAATCAAGAAGTTGGGTGCACGGTTGATCTTTACTTCAGTGGATCATCCGCAATCCAATGGATTGAATGAAAGACTGAATCAGACTTTAACGAATCGCATTCGTTGTCGACTCAATGAGAATCCGGACAAATATAAACCGTGGACAGCAATTGCTAAATTATGTGTTCAAGAATACAATAACACAATACACAAAACTACAAAATTTTCACCTGCTTATTTACTCTACGGACTGACTTCAGAAATTGTACCTAATCAGCTGAAAAAAAAAAATTATGACTTACATACGGACAGAATCGCAGCATTAAAAAATTTAAAAAGCAGTTTTGAAAAAAATAAGAAACGGATTGATAAAAACAGAAAACAATACGAGTTCAGAGAAGGAGATTTGGTTTATGTCGCAAACGGAAATAAACTAAACCGTATCAAATTGGATGAAATTAGATCAGGCCCCTTCAGAATTAAGAAGAAAATTTCATCATCAATTTATGAAGTGGAGTGCAAGAAGAAACGCAAAGAAGTGAACTTATTTCACTGTAGTAAGCTGGTTCCTTACTCTTTTTCCCCTGGATAAAAGAGTCTCCGACCAGCGGAGGTGTAAAATTGATAATTTTATCAAGTCACCATATGATATATAAATATATCATATGATATTTATATATCATATGGCGATTGCTATATTGTGTCTATATAAAATGGTAGCTAAGGACTGTTAAACAATTCTTATTTTAGGTAAGCTTTGTACAACAACAATTACTTTGTATTACAATTGTATCTTTATGATCTAATAAATACTTATTTGAGGCATCGTTTAACGTCTATTTTACTGGAGACCCAAAAGGTATTAGAGACTTATAAAAGATATTTTTCTTAGCTTTAAGTAAAAAATTAAAGGAAAATTTCGATTTAAGCACTAATGAAATGGTATAATTAATCTGTCCTAATTGACATACAGTAGAACCTCACTAATCCGACTACAGTAGACTCCACTAGACCGATTCCGGGTAATCCGACCCTCCCGCGGAGTTCGGGGAGTGGTGGAACAATATTTTCGCGGGTGCCCTAACAGTCCATTAAAATTGTACATTTCGGTAGACAATAAGTCGGGTAGTTTGGATTTTTGATTTGTTGTTAGTATTGTGCTTATGTACGAAAATCAAAGTTTTAGATCTTAAAGCGCTTAGATTGGTAACGTCAAATATATTGAACTTTACTATGTTTCAACAAAATATCTTCTGCACATTTTGTTCGATTCAAACAAGAGGCGGAACTTGTGGGTTTTTACTGTTTTTCCACAATACGTCCTTAACAATTACGGTAAGAGCACACTTTATTATGAACGATTTTAAAAACAAGTTAGTTTGCTATAAACCAAAATTAGTGTTTTTATGCCCAGTGGCTCTATACATAAATAGGTGGCTAAAACATTTCTATGCAAATATCTTAGTCTATTGCGATCTATAACGTACTTTTCTATTTCCTTAACTTTTTAAATATTTTACTGAATAACTTTTAAGACAATCATAATCAACTTTTAACGATGAAAAAACACGCGTTTCATTAAAATCTCCGGTTAGTGGGATCTTTTTGCCGTTTCACCCTATTCCTTGGTCAGTTATGGGTCGGATTAGTAAGATTCTACAGTATTTAAATGAATTACGCAAATAGATATTGATTATTTTACGTTCCGAGTAAATTAATATGAAAGAATTTCTACCGTCACATTCGTTCTGCGGTCTGTATCCGATTTGATTAGATAATCATTAGTGATATGATCACAAGCGAGAACAAATAGATGTCCCAAAACATTTCTCAAAACCACCGTTTCAGAAAAATATGTAACCAACACTGCCTAGTGTTTGTCATGTTTGTGTACAAAGCCGTCCTTTCGACAATTTATTAGGTCAAAATTAGGATATGGGGTTCCTTTGACTAGTAAATAATTTTATTTTATCTCTCGGAGCTCTTAAAACATGAAAAGATAGTTCAAAACCTACAGAAGCTGTCTGTATATACAGTCGTGGCCATAGAAATTGCATCACTAAGTAAAAATTTGTTGTTTTTTTTATAAAACATCATTAACTCGTTTTTAAAAAATGTTTTGTAAAGAAATAGTCAATATTATGTATCGAAAAGGAAATAAGCATAAAGCACACTCAAAATTAAATTAAAAATATATAGAAATAACAAAAAAACATGAAATTACATAATTTTTTAATGAGATTATTAATTTAAAAAAAAAATCAACAGTTGCTAAAAATTTAAGCGTGTAAAAAAAGAAGAAGTATATTTTGATCTATTTTTCTTTTTAATACTTTGTTGAACCACCTTTAGCCTTTATAACGACAGCAATTTCGGTCATCATCAAGTTTTATATGGTAACGTTGAAATACCCTTTGAAGATAAAAACTGAATCACGTCCTCAAAACACAATTTTAAATTAAACAAATGTGGAAGAATTTCAAGTGGCAAGATGGCTTAAACCAATAAATATGAGTACTTACAGTTTTGGCTCTGTGGCATGGAGCAGAATCGCCCTGACAATGCAACAGGTTGTTTGTCATTGATGGTATCAAACTTTCTTTTAATATTTTTAGGCATTAACAGCCAATCAGTAAAAGGCAATTGGCCAATTCCAAAGCAACAAAAACCTCCGCAGATCATGACACCGCTGAATGCTTCACTGGTTTAATGCACAGTTTTCAAAAAAAGCTTTCGTGTGAACGACCTCTTATCATTACTACTGAAAATGACAAATTTGCTTTCATCTGAAAACATTACTTTTTCTTGTCTTCTGCTGTTCAGTTTTGGTATTTTCTTTGTCCAATCCAATGTTTTATTAAAAAACGGCTTTTTGGCTGATTGTTTTGCCCATAAACCCTTTTCTCTTCAGCGTGGATCAGCAGTTTCTCTACTTACATTGACCAGACTGCTATCTGCAAGATCTCTGGATATTTCCCCGGCAGTTTAAAAGTGATCCTCTGAGAACAAACGCACCATCCAGTACCTTTCTTTTGTTCCGTGTTGGGTGAGAAAGGTTTATTTTCAATAATCTGACCACTATTGATAGGTGACACCCAATCCGTCTCGATATTTCTTGAGACGATACCCCTACTTCATATAACGTCACTTTTTTAATTTTAATTGATCGTTGTTTGAAATTCGACATAATTCCACAATTTACCGTGATAGAAACTAAAACTGAACTAATAAACAATATTTGGGTTTGCTTATATCTCAATAATGGGAAAAACATTCGATAGGATCTAGTGTATATTTTAAGGAATTTTGACTGGGCGACATACGGGACGGCAAAAGTACCGGGGGTAGGGCGGTGGTTCCCAGGAAAAAATTCAAAATTAAGTGTCAAATGTCGCATTTTTAGGCCGTTTAAACTCTTAATTAACATGGTCCGTGAGGTTTTGAATACCGGGAACTCCCTACTTCAATTAATGATCCCAGGCCCTTTGGCAATTAATTTGGTCCACTCTATGACGTATGAACCCATTTTTAAATTGACACCAGGGGCCTATTTCATAAAGATAGAAGTACAACTCTACAGCTACAATTCCAAAAAAACCTTGACATTTGAGCTCCCATTGGTCGGTTTCACGGTTTTTTTTTAATTGTAGCTGTGGAGTTGAACTTTTAACTATTTTTTTTATTATTTTGAAAAACTGTATATAATTAAAATTTTTGCTCCCGTAAAAATTTGCCGGCACGGGCTACTTAATAATAAAATAATAAGAATATTATTATTTTTATTGTTTAGTTGGAAAAAAAAAAACAAAACTAAATGGTTAGCTAAGTACTTAAGCGTCATCATAACATGTTTAAAAAATGTAATAGTCACTTTCTTTCCTTATAGGAAGTAGGGGACCTGGTGGATAAATAATAAAACTGCCCATTCTCGCCAGGTCAGAAGCATCTCAGTTGAAAAATGTTTAAAACATCCTGGTTCCAAGTTGTCTTCAGGCAATATAGAGATTAAATTCTTTACTACCGACAATTTCAGCTATGAATATTTCACTTCTGTAATAGTTTGTTGTAGAATCAACAAATGAAACATTCTTTTTTTTTTTGGTAATTGTTCGGATCGGCGACACCAACCCCTAAACGCGCCCAGAATACCTTTTATCGATTCTAACCTTGTTCCGATTTATTTCGATGTTCTAGTCGCTGCATTTAGAGGGGAAAGGTTATTCTCCTACATTTACTGAGAAACTGATTTACCCTGTTCAAAGTAATATTAGTTTCTTTTTACCTTCTAATGTTAAAATGAGAAATAAGGAAATATTAAAGTGGAAATAAAGAAATATCGAAATATAAGACACTAAATCAATTTTGAATTAATTTTAATTTAATCAACAATTAATATACTACTGAACCACCAGTAAAGTTAATTCCTGATGAACTTTCTGTCAGAGAAGTGAAAATAACAAATTATAAATATAAAATAGACAGAATTCTTAAGTATTTATTTGGCATGACTCCTATTTATTTAACATTTGTAGCTACATGTTTCGGAGACAATGTTCCATCATCAGGCTTCTAATTTTTTTTAAAAACACATTAATCTATAACATTATACCAATAGTTCTACAATTAGATAGTAATGTGTCATTTACCTCTTAATCTGTGATTATTTTCACATTGTCAATTCTCCATGTTATAAGCCATTATAAAATATAAGACAGAATCCTAGTTGAAAGTGATGATGTTAATTTCTGCTATATTTTCTCAAGGGAAGTGGAAATAAGAAAACATAAAAAACCTGTGATATACTTTCTCACATTTATTTATAAACTAATATGTTTTATTGAATTAATTATACAATCTGTCTCACTTTAGCACAAAAAGTAATATGGATGACAAAGAATCTATTCACAAAATATGTATACTGAAATTTTATCACTGAAATTGAAACAACAAATAAAAATATATATTAAACACCAAATCCAAGTACAAATAAATCTTGTTCAGTTTTATAACACTATTACAAGTCGTAAATTTTATCACTTAAATTGACAGAACAAATATAAATATGTAAAACACCAAATCCATGTACAAATTAATGTTCTTAAGTTTTGAAACACTTTTACACATAAGATAAGATGGAATAAGAAAACATGAATTGATAAAACACTTAATCCTTTAGGAAACTCATTTTGTTAACTTCTGTTTCACTTATTTACATTTAAGAAGTCTAAATATCAATATAACAAACTAAACAACACAATCCAAGTTGAAACTGTAGAAGTGATTGTTTACATGTGAGGTTATAGGAATGAACTATCGAAAAATGTAAACATGAAGTGAAGTGTAAGGATCGAACTGGTCGGTGTAGCGCGAGATAACGAACACAAATAGTGAAGACTTAGAAAATAAATATGTACTTTATTTACTGATAGTTACATACAAGACTTCTAGTATAATGGTTACAAGTCAAAATGTAGAGTGTCTTCCTCTGAAAACTTCCAGCTACTTAAACCTAAAGGTTTGGAGTGGGGATAGGATCGAGGAAATAGGGTGAAAGTGTCTGGCTAAATGTTTACTAAAGGGAACGTGAGAAAGGGTAGTCCGGCGTAGGTGTCAATTGTCTCATGTCACAGTGATATACACAGGGAGTTATAGGGTGGCTGGGGATCTTTGACCCAAGGCAGTTTACTTTATGATTGTTTATGACATGTGTTGTTTAAGTTGTAATTTATATTTTACCCTTGGAAGGTCAAAAGGATACTTTCTCTTAGTCAGGTGCTAAAAGGGTTTCTCAATTATAAAAGTAATGTTAAATATTATATTAATATTATGAGTAATATTTACAATCTTATAACTCGCGGGTCTAGCCAGTTTGGTGGTGTCGCCGATCTGAACAATTACCTTTTTGGTAATTTTATTGACATTTAATTAAGATAATGATTACCTATCCATTGCAATTAAATAACAAATCAACAAAGAGCTGGATATGAAAAAGGTTTTATTGGCCAGTCTTCGTAATTTTTGTGATTGCGTTGCTAAATAATGAAATCTGTTAAAAGATATTCCAAGGAAAAAAAAGTTGATTGTTTTATACATCTACGTTTTGTTCAAAATTTCCTCTAAAAAATAATGGTTTATTTCTATAAAACTATATTATTAATGCCATACTTAAATGCATATTATATTTCATTGAGACGATAATAAAAGTATAGAATAAATATATTAAATATATTAAATATATTTAACAGTAGTATAATACTATACAATTCCAAAGTTTCTATTTTATAGCTGTTTATAAACCAAATCGATTTATTAATATTTATCCTATAATGATATAGTTAATCTATAAAAACATTTACAAAAAAAAAATACAATATTGGTATTAGGACTTCTCAAAGTTTGTATAAGGAATGCTGAGTTAAACAACTTCAATTACAGGTTTTCTATATTTAATTCAAGGGAGAAAATTCCTAAAAACAGTAATTTTTATTTCTTATACAATGGTATTTTGTTAATTTATTAATACGATAACGAGTTAATTTAGCCGAATAAAGTAATATTAGTATTAATTCAATTTAAAATTATATTCTTCGATTAAAACGAATATAAAACTGGCTTGCATGGTAGTTTTATAGGTTATTTAAACTTTTATGTAAATATATAATTTAAAAATCTATATAATTGGAACCACTCTTAAATTACTATACTCTTTTATCATATTTTTTCAATGACTTTCGATGGCTCGGTGGTTTAGGGTTATGATTTTCGCTTAGGGTGCGAGAGGTCCCGGGTTCAAATCCCGGCCGAACTCAATGTATTTTTTTAATTGTTGGTGTTCAAGGTCGTTTGAGTTAACCGGTTCTTAAATTATTTTTGTTGGTATTTAAAATAATAATCCGTATCTAAATAAAAAAAAAACCGTGAAACCGACCAATGGTAGCTCAAATGTCAAGGTTTTTTTGGAATTGTAGCTGTAGAGTTGTACTTCTATCTTTATGAAATAGGCCCCTGGTGTCAATTTAAAAATGGGTTCATACGTCGTAGAGTGGACCAAATTAATTGCCAAAGGCCCTGGGATCATTAATTGAAGTAGGGAGTTCCCGGTATTCAAAACCTCACGGACCATGTTAATTAAGAGTTTAAACGGCCTAAAAATGCGTCATTTGACACTGAAAAAAAAGTAAGTTAGTGTGAAAGAAACATATTTATTAAGTTTTCATTAAAACCGGCTTTCATTCTTAAGGTACAAATTTGGAGCCACTCAAAAAAAAAATTAAAACATAACTGTTAATTAAATTAAATTAAAACAAATGTTAATGGAGCGAGGAGGTGAAGAACCTTATTTACTTTAATTTTGTAATCTCTTCAACCAATATATGCTTGATATGTACACAAAAACAGAAACAGAAATATTAAACTTTATTCGAAAAAATCAAGAAAGTTGAGAAGTTGAGACTATATCCACTTAAAGTATGCCATAAGAAAAGCTGATGGTAAAGCTGAAAAGCTGGTATCAGAACTGGGTAAGATGGTAGTGCTGCCTCAAAGGTTCACTGGAGGACTATCAAACTAATATAAAATTAACTTTTGCAAATTGTCAAATTTACTTATTGGAATTATTCTAAGATTGGAATTCTTTAGGTTTATTTAAGTAATAATAATTATCAACGTTAAGCTTAACTTTTACTAATTTAAGTTTTCCTTAATCCTAATGATATCAAACCGTAGCGGAGCAGGGTGCTTTCAGCTAGTAATACGAAAAATATTTTTAGAATAATACTAAAATTATTTAAAATAATTGAGTTAAGATGAAATTTAAGCAATAATTATCAAATGAATTTATACGCTAATTGATGAATAGAATAAAGATTGAATAATAAAATATATAAATGAATAAAAAAGAGAAGAAATAGAAGAAAAAAGTATATAATATTAGAAGTAGGTAAAATTATATAGACTGTTTATTCGTTCCGCTCCATGTTACAACGTTTCCACAAGTAGTCCTAGTTATTGTATAGTCGTTTGTTGTGACAATAGCCATAAAAACATATAGGCAGCAACTGACCCATCAGTCTGTATCCAGAAACATGTTTGATAGCTTGAAGCGATAGTCAAATTGTTTTTGTTGAAATAATCACTTACTTAATCATAGCGGGAAGTCGGGGTGGATTAATTATTTTTGTTAGTTTTATAAATTCAGCAAATAGTTAATTTTCGCATATTGTAAATATTAATACAAATTATTTGTTTTTTCATTTAAATGTCGACAAACCACGATTTGTTTAATTTTAAGAAATATCTAATAGTCGAAAAAGGCATGAAACACGTGTAAAGGTGGCTCCACACGCAACGGAAAACCGGAAGGCAAGCCTTCAATAGAGGCAAACCTCTTAGTGTTGAGAGTTTACACTAGCAAATATAGTTCCACACGCAACTGAAAACCGGAAGGCATGCCTTTGAGGCGCCAGGCCTGCCGGCAAACCTCTACGTGTGGATGGAGAATTCTGTGAGGTTTCCCTGCAGGCCTGTTGCCCATAGCCCCGAAATGGCAATACCAAAATCTCATCCGTTTTGCCTCAAAGGTCGACCGGATTGAAGTTTGATTGTAGGGACCACAACCAGTTTATAGTATGTGTATAAATATGAAGGCATTCGCTATGTGTATAAGCATTCAGTCATCTTCCGCCATCTTAAAATCGTTGAATCTTGGAATATTTCAAAATAGTATCCTTGAGGACAAAAACTAAAAGGACAAGAATGACGGAATATCCTTCCGCCATCTTAAAAACTGTTATATCCTGGAATATTTCAAAATAGTATCCTTAAGGACAAAAACTAATATTTATGTGGCTCAACGATCTCCTTCCGCCATTTTAAAATAGTATATTTAAGGACGAAAACCAATGAAGTTATTAAATATTAAAATAAAAAAAAAAAAGGTTGTATCCTTAAGGACGAAAACTAATTCAAAGTAGGGAAGAAAAGTAGCAAAGGATGTCCTCCGCCCGCCAGAAATGGTCACTAACATACCGTTTTTTAAAGTTCTAATAGTTATTTTTTAATTTGGGAGGGTGGGGACGGGGCTCTAAACTTGTACCTTTCATCCTAACCTTTTTTTAAGGGTGCTAACAGTTACGTTTTAATTTAGGAGGGGGGGGGCTCTAAACTAGTACCTTAAGAACGACAGCCGAATTTAAAAAACTTTGGTAATAATATTTCTTTCATACTAACTAACCTTTTATTAAGGGTGTTAACAGTAATTTTTTAATTTGGGGGGGGGGGCTATAAATAGAGCCCCCCCAAATTAAAACATTACTGTTAGTAACCCTTAAAAAAAAAGGAAGTTAGTGTGAAAGAAACTTATTTATTAAATTTCATTAAAATCGGCTGTCGTTCTCAAGATACTAATTTAGAGCCCCCCCCAAATTAAAACATTACTGTTAGTAACCCTTAAAAAAAAAGGAAGTTAGTGTGAAAGAAACGTATTTATTAAATTTCATTAAAATCGGCTGTCGTTCTCAAGATACTAATTTAGAGCCCTCCCAAATTAAAACATAACTGTTAGTACCATTAAAAAAAAAAGTAAGTTAGTGTGAAAGAAACGAAATTATTAAATTTCATTAAAATCGGCTGTCGTTCTCAAGATACTAATTTAGAGCCCCCCCAAATTAAAACATTACTGTTAGTAACCCTTAAAAAAAAAGTAAGTTATTGTGAAAGAAACGTATTTATTAAATTTCATTAAAATCGGCTGTCGTTCTCAAGATACTAATTTAGAGTCCTCCCAAATTAAAACATAACTGTTAGTACCATTAAAAAAAAAGTAAGTTAGTGTGAAAGAAACGAAATTATTAAATTTCATTAAAATCGGCTGTCGTTCTCAAGATACTAATTTAGAGCCCCCCCAAATTAAAACATTACTGTTAGTAACCCTTAAAAAAAAAGTAAGTTAGTGTGAAAGAAACGTATTTATTAAATTTCATTAAAATCGGCTGTCGTTCTCAAGATACTAATTTAGAGCCCTCCCAAATTAAAACATAACTGTTAGTACCATTAAAAAAAAGTAAGTTAGTGTGAAAGAAACGAAATTATTAAATTTCATTAAAATCGGCTGTCGTTCTCAAGATACTAATTTAGAGCCCCCCCAAATTAAAACATTACTGTTAGTAACCCAAAAAAAAAGTAAGTTAGTGTGAAAGAAACGTATTTATTAAATTTCATTAAAATCGGCTGTCGTTCTCAAGATACTAATTTAGAGCCCTCCCAAATTAAAACATAACTGTTAGTACCATTAAAAAAAAGTAAGTTAGTGTAAAAGAAACGTAATTATTAAATTTCATTAAAATTGGCTTTCGTTCTTAAGGTACAAATTTAGAGCCCTCCCAAATTAAAGCATAACTGTTAATACTATTAAAAAAAAGTAAGTTAGTGTGAACGAAACATATTTTTCAAGTTTTCATTAAAACTGGCTTTCATTCTTAAGGTACAAATTTGGAGCCACTCCAAAAAAAAAAAATTAAATCATAACTGTTAGAACCCTTAACAAAAGGTTAGTTAGTATGAAACAAACATAATTATCAAAATCGGTTGAGTCATTCTTAAGGTAGAAATTTAGAACCCTCCCTCACTAAATTAAAACGGAACTGTTAGCGCCCTTAAAAAAAAGATTAGTATGAAAGAAACATAATTATTAAATTTTATTAAATTCGGCTGTAGTTCTTAAGGTACTAATTTAGAGCTCTTTCAAATTAAAACATAAGTGTTAGTACCATTTAAAAAAAGTAAATTAGTGTGAAAGAAACGTAATTATTGAATTTCATTAAAATCGGCTGTCGTTCTTAAGGTACAAATTTAAAGCCCCCCCTCCCAAATTAAAACATAACTGTTAGTAACCCTAAAAAATAAGGAAGTTAGTGTGAAAGAAACATATTTATTAAATTTCATTAAAATCGGCTGTCGTTCTCAAGATACTAATTTAGAGCTCTCCTAAATTAAAACATAACTGTTAGTACCATTAAAAAAAAGTAAGTTAGTGTGAAAGAAACGTAATTATTAAATTTCATTAAAATCGGCTGTCGTTCTTAAGGTACAAATTTAGAGCCCTCCCAAATTAAAGCATAACTGTTAGTACTATTAAAAAAAAGTAAGTTAGTGTGAAAGGTTGATGGTTTAATTAGGTCGATTTAGAACATTAGAAGTATATAAACTATGTCAAACCACGTGTTAATTCGGCCATATTTGGAAAATAATGGAACGTGTTTATCTCATTAAATACCTAAGGTAAAAGTCTATGAAGTCCATTTTTTGGACAAATTTGGACGTTTTCTTCAACACGCAATAATGTACTCGAAACACCCTGAAAGTTACTCCAAATGTCAATGGTTTATAAGATCCTAATTCTTTCTAATGATAAAACCATCACTACTAATTTTTTTTTAGTTTGAATAGACTAGTACAAACTAGAAAGTAATTTGTTATTTGAGATTCGAGATATAGTTATCAGAAAAATTAAAAAGTTACAGGAACAATCATAATCACTAGATACGATTTCGTGAATTTTTATGCCAATTTCCATTACCTTTTTATTTTAGACAGCATTTTCACTACTTATTTCTGAAACATAACCACATTTTATTATTCCTAAGATACTAGAAGATGGTGTAAAGTGGTCGGAGATCGAAATAAAATAGTTTTAATTTTTCGTACATGTCTGGAAATATGGGCCATTCGTCCCACTTAACTGTGCGTCAGTCCGAAAATATTCTTTTTTTTTAATCTAAAAGCTCGTCAAATTTAATATTAGGCTCTATATATGAAGATTTAATCGGGTCTCTTGAAATACACATGCCAGAACGCTAAATATCCCGTATTTTTATGAAATCCGCTTTTTTTGGCACATTTTTCACTATAACTCCGAAACTATTTGTTCGATCCAAAATTTCATCTTAAAACTGGTTAAATTTACTATTAGATCATATGCATATATATATACATACGCAAGCCAACTGAACATGTAATGATTGTCATATTTTGCCAATTTACGTATACACATTTAGCATGCAAGCGAGGGTGTTTAACGGGATTTAATATAAATTACATATAAATGATCTAATAATAAATATAACCAGCTTTGAGAAGAAAAAATGAAATTTTGGATCAGACAAATCGTTCCGGCAAAAAACCGTTTCATTTTTCGTTCAGTTCCATTCTCGTTTTTTTGATTTAATTTCATATCAATATGATAAGAACACAATGGAAAGTACAAAATAACGCCGACTCTATACACAATGAAATAACACAAGATAATATTAAAAGTTAAATTATATACACATTATCAATTGAGTCAATAATTACAAAAACAAATAATTAGGAAAAACAATTATTTCTTAAAATAATCAAATTTGAAACATTGAGCTTTAGTGACGGAAGTACAATATAATAATATTAAGACATAATAAAAAGTAGAAAATAATACAGATTGATATATTAATCGATAAGGAGATTAATGATATTGGGATAATGATTGCAATATTATCTCCTGAAAAGCATAAATATAATTTGAGGTAGAATGTTGTGATAATATTAATATATATTTATTGATAAATTATTATTTTTATAGTGATAATACAGTTTTTGTTGTTTGCATTCTATGTTATGAGGACATGAAACTTATTCTTGCCATATAACGAAAAATATTGTTTAGGATAAATAAGTATTTTTTAGGAGATAACATTGCAAACATAATTCCAATATCATTTATCTCCTTATCAATTAATATATCATATTAACAAGGACTGCAATAATCTTGTCCATAGTAATAATGTATCTAACTATTCACAACTTTTATATAATGGAGATAATAATAAAAGTTTTATTATAGCATAAAATGTGCGATGAAAGAATTACCATATGATATTATTGCAAATAAATATGCATCATTGTTTTGTTATTGCAAAATTTATTACCTATTTAAAGAAAACTTTACAATAAAACATTTGTCCTGAATACCTGATGAAATTAGTGATTAGTTTGGATATCTTTTAAATAATATGTATATATATATATATATATATATATATATATATATATATATATATATATATATATATATATATATATATATATATATACATATATTTGCCACTAATAATGCCTTTATTGTTAATTTAAATAAACATATCATTAAATTAGAAATGAAACAATCATTTTGGACTGTATTAAATATATATATATATATATATATATATATATATATATATATATATATATATATATATCATTAATGATATATATCCAAATAAAAAAGACATAAATAAAATAAATAAGAAGAATCTTGAATACATTTACTTTGCAAAAAACTGATAGACTAATAAAAATTGTATTTTTATATTTGTTAGGTCAGAAAAAACCAAACCATTAGCTATCATGTGTAAAGAGACTTTATGATTTTAAAATTATAGTGGTGGAACGAATGAGAAAACGGTCTTCGTTCGTTCCAGTAGGAGGTGGTGTCAATTCTCTGTCTGGCAGCTAGTGGTGGTTCAGAAATACTGGACCTGTTATTTTGTAACAGATATGGGCTCACTGAACCGCGTCCCTGTTACCGATGTTCAGAAGTAACAGGGACGAGATACTTGCGTACTCACTTCAGTACTGGGAACAGCATTCATACCTGTTACCTTCGTACTGCGTACTGTCCTAGGCTAGTATTTTTTTCTTGTCAACTCTACCTGTTACCAGACACTCGTTTACCTAAACCAGTATTTTTACTTCCACTCTTATACGGGTATTTTCTAGTAAAATGTCAGCCGGTCTTCATTGTATTTTGACACTCTTACATTATTTTGTATTTTATTATTGTTAATTTTAATAATCATTAAAATACACTTAAATATGAAATCTATACATAAGCAATTATATTATTTTTATGGGTCATAAATCAAATAAAAAATATGAATGCTGTTATAAAACATCTAACATCTTAAATAATTATATATTTTATAAACCTAAGGAGATTTAAGTGTATAAGGAATATTAATTAGCAATATTATCTGCTATCACAATTATATTTAAATAACCATGTTACATAATTCCTTTTATTTGGGCAAAATTTCACATTTTGGCCTATGCCACATTTTCAAGCCCTAAAAACATGAAAACATATATGGATAATAAATATGAAAATTAGTTATGACAATATTTAACCTGCTATCTATTCAATATACAATTCTGAGTCATGTACAATCATTTTGATTTGGCCAAAGAATATAATATCGAAAAAATTTGGATTATTTCTATTATTATTTAATGTTGGTGTATTATTTGTATTGTCTATTGAATCTATATTATTCCTTAAATGTTCTATTGTATATTTGCTATTTTTATTGATTTAGAAATCAGTTATTTTCTTTTGAATGTTTCTACCTTTTGTTTGTTTATTGTCTTTTAAATTATTTCTGGATGGTGTGGCTAAATGGTTTATATTTATTTTATCCTCTTTTTTTATTTTTTTTGTATTTAAGTTCTAATACCAATATTTGTTAATTATGTTTTGGTATGAAATTGTCTTCCAGTATTTTGTATATATATTTTTTTTTAATTTCTTTGATATATTCTGTCTGTTATGGCTATTGCTTTGAATATTACAGTATTTATGGTGTTTAGGATGTTTGCTGTAGTAATTTATTTATCTATTGGTTTTTGTTGTCTTTTTGAACCATTTTGTTTTGATTTGGTTATTATCCAAAATAATAGTCATATCTAAAAAGTTTATTATGTTCTTTATAGATTTTTCTATGGTAAACTCTATTTTATTATTGAATTCATTATATGTATGTAATAGATTATCGATTTGATCATTTTTAATTATATTGAATAAATCATCAATGTATTTATGTAATTCTAATGATTTATTATTTAGTTTATTTAAACATTCATCGATTAGATAGTCCAACCATATTCCACTGAAATTCCCACTAAGGTAAGAGCCCATTGGTACTCCATCTAATTGCCTGTAAAATTGTTCATTGTACATGAAATAATTATTATGTAAACATAATTTTAGTCCTTCCATGTATAGTTTTTTGTTTTTTATTGTGGTATATGATTCAATATCATTCCATTTTTCATTGATGACTTTTAAACAAGTATCTATCAGTATATTGGTGAATAAATTTTTTATACCAAGGCTAATAAGATTGATTAAATCATTTGGTTTTAATATAGATAAATGGTTCCTTCAATCTATTGAATTTTTTACATCATAGTTATTATTGTTGAGATGTGATAATGTTTTATTAAAATAGATAGTTTTTCTATAGGGCCATATTTTCCATTTATTACCAGTCTTAAATTATGGTTAGCTTTGTGTAATTTTATTGGTCCATGAGCTACCAGTGTGGTGAAAGTGTTAGGTGCTATATTATTCTTTTCTTTTTTTTGTCATGAATCCAGATTTTTCTAAATTATTTAGGTATTTAATGATATTTTTGGCTAAATTATTTCCCGGATCTGTTCTTATTGTTCTATAAATATTTTTATCATTAAGTAAGTTAATAATTTTGTTATTATATTCTTCTTTTTCCATTATGGCTAATTGTTTAGTTTTATCAGATCTTACATATATAATGTTTGGATTCTCTTTCATAAGTAGATTTAAATGATTAATGTCTTTATTAATAATGAAATCTAATGCCGAAAAATTATTTCTATTTTTATATTTATCTATAAAACTGTTGAGTGATATTTTAGTGTTATTCCTTAAACAGTTTTTGTGGTTATCTGTGGTATTATCATTGTCTATGATGGTTTCTAAATCTGCAATTAGTCTAATTATTTCTTTGTTAAGTTTGTACTTGTTGATATTAATATTTAAGCAAACATTAGCCCCTAATGATAAAATGTTTAATATATTTAATTGGAATATTTACTTTAGTCTTATTAATAACTCTATTGCTCATGTATAATCATTCATATTTAAATTCTTTCCACGTGTTATTGTATGTTTTAAATCATGTTTTTTAAGTTTAACGTTTTAAATTGTTATGTTTAATGTTAATTCAATCAATCCTTCTTTATACAATTAATTTTAATACTAGTTCTACCAGTGGTAAAATAATATGCAGTAGTGATTGCAATTTTTTTTTTTTTTAAATATTTAGGTAATAACTATTACGTTTACCATGAATTAGCAATACTGTTGTTTCATGTCTGAAAATCAAATTAGTTTTTTTTTTTTTTTTTTTTACTTCACATCTTTATTATTTTTAAAGGATGGGACAAATTTAAAATATAACATACATAGAAACAATATAAGCATAGTATCATCCTATCGGACGTTTTAATGCATTCTAGAAGTGTTAAACCAATACTGCTAAAGTAGTTTAATATTCATAAATATTTAATAAATCTAATAGCTTAGTCATATTGATTATATGAGATAGCTTATCCATATAGCTTTGATTTTTCCACTGGTTAATGAATTGCATATAAAAATTTCAATTACCCTTTTAATAAAAGATACCACGAAAACCTTTAGTTTTAGAGGTGATAAAGTATCAATGAACTATACAAAAAAAATAAATATTAGCAATTTTTTTTTCAAAAATCTTATCTTTGCAGCTATTTTATTTCTAAGATTATCATCTTCAAGTACTTGTGTAATTTATTTTTACAGCAAAAAAATAAATAAAAATAAGTTTGGTGACTGCCCCAAATACTTTGTTAAATTATTTGGCTATATATTTATATTTATATATATATATTACTAAACAGGTAGTTGAAAATGTAAACTTTTGATTACAGCCGATATTGAATAGGTAACAGATAAGCTAGTAATAGGTATGCTAGAATATCAGTGTAACAGGGTAAACCAGTACGAGTATGGAGAGACGCTGACCTTGAGACAAGTAACAGGTATTTTGTAACAGGTATTTGTAACAGGTATTTTTTTGGACCAGTCTCGGTTGTCCCTGTTACTGAAAAATATCGGTTTAGACCATCTCTACTGGCAGCCCTACAGTGAAGACGTCTCTGATTGTGCGCATGCGTTACGTTTTAACGGTTTTTTGGACCACGTGCACAATGTAAACAGGTACGTTGTTTGTTTGTTATTGTTTATAGGCGTAAAACTACAAAGGTCATAAACGCCTGCGGATTTTTCTAATCTTTTAGCTATTTATTTTATTATTTTTCTTTTCCTTTTTTCACTTTTTTTTTTTTTTTTTTTTTTTTTTTTTTTTTTTTTTTTTTTTTTTTTTTTTTTTTTTTTTTTTTTTTTTTTTTTTTTTTTTTTTTTTTTTTTTTTTGGTGGGTCTATATTTTATTAAGTAAATTTTGCGCTTTTAAAAAGGTGAACAAAGTTTTTAAATTTTTTTCATTATATCCAAGAATTTGAAAAATGCCGGGTGCAAGTGCAACAGGTACGTTATCTTGTATTTATTAAGTGAAAAGTGATTTAGTGATTAGTGGATTACGAATTCTTTTAGTTACATTTGACAAACGGAAATGACTATGGACTTGGACCCGGACCCACTCATAAGGAAACGACCCATTACTACAAATCCTGAAACCGATGAACACGGCCTTATTAAAGCTAGATGAACTGTTAGGGCGAGACGTATTAACACTAAAATTACACCAACACCAGTACAAAGCATATAATCACTGCAAAACACACATCCTTTAATTTAAAATTATATTCTTCAATTAAAACGAATATAAAACTTGTTGGGGTTCCTTTCAACCTACTATCAGCACAGAAAATACTCAAAATTCTACTAAGCCACACAAGCGACTACTAATAACACCAGAACAAATTAACCATCCTCCTCATATGGTGATATGGTATCATAAGTGCGTACCTAAGTTAGGTTATATTTAGTGTAAATTTGTGAATATTATTGGATTTTTTTTTTTTTTGTAAACAAAACTGTGTACAAGATTCCAAGTTAGCTACGAGCCCTCACGGTGACAGGGCGTGTTTACTGTTCCCTGGGGTTAAAGAGCTACCTTCTGCACCAGCTAAGAATATCTCTAGTTTATTTTTACTATATTCTTTTAATCTATATTTCTTTTTTGATTTATTTTTCACTTACTTCAAGTCAATATATTTTATTTCCTTTTGTCTATACATTAATCTTTTATTTATTTATTTTTTTTCTTCTATATATTATATTATATATAAGTAATAGGTTAAAATGGATGAGCCATTCCTTAGCTCACATAAACGTAGAAAAAGGGGTAGAATAAAAATGCCACCAGATCCGTTACAATTTAAAGAGGCTGTAATAAACACTCCTACTTATTTAATAATGAATAGAGAGGGCGATGAGGGATTTCAAACGATATCTCCATTTCTAATATATAAATTTATCACTAACCTGACAGGCGAGGTAAAAAACATTAAAAAATTACGAGATGGAAATCTGCTTATTGAAACGAAAAATAACAGCCAATCACTAAAACTGTTAAAAGTCACGAAATTTGCTGATAGATTTAACGTATCCGTGAAACCTCAGGCTACTTTAAATTCCAGTAAAGGGATTATAAGATGTTATGATCTACAATTCCTAGAAAAAAATGAAATAATAACCGAACTAGATGGAAAAATAAATGACATACAAAGAATAAAAATTAAAATAAACGGAATCGAAAAACTTTCACATTCCTACATAGTAACTTTTCCTACACCTTTTCCTCCAGAAATTCTCAACATAGGCTACCAAAACATTCCAGTTCAAAAATATACCCCGAACCCGTTAAGATGCTTTAGGTGTCTCAGTTTTTCTCATCATACATTAAAATGTACAAGCACTAAGACCATCTGCTCTCAATGTGGTGAGGAAAAACACACTGATGGTAAATGCACTAAAGAACCGAAATGCATCTACTGCGGTGGTTAACACAACAGCTTAGATCGATCATGCCCTATTTATAAAATGAATAAAGAAATTAAAAGTATTCAATTTACTAAGAAAGTTTCGTATAATGAAGCTAAAAAAATATATAAATTAGAAAATCCTCTAAATTTAAATAGATCTTTTTCTGAAATAACTAAATCTCGTAAAACACGGGAAGTAGGTGTTCAGACGGATTCATTTTTCAAATTTGAAGCGTCAATAAATCAACCAAGAAACATAGTTCCTGATCACTCCTCTCCTCCGAGCCCTTCTACTGGGCCAAAAACTCAAAGAACAGTGGTGACTCGATCCGCTACCGTGGCAACCTCTCACCACCCCTCATATCCCCTCCCTCCTACTTTCTCACTCCCTCCTACTTCCTCACTCCCCTCTACCTCCTCTCTCTCCCCTACCTCTTCTCTCCCCTCTACATCCTCACTCCTTCCTACTTCCTCTCTCCCCTCTACCTCCTCAGTCCTTCCTGCCTCCTCTCTCCCCTCTTCCTCCGTGACTCCCAGCATATCCTCACCGTCTTCTAATACCCGGGTATTCTCAGTAGAAACTCAAACCCAGGACAACGTCGAGGCTATTGAGGTAGATCTACCAGACGGATATACCGAAGTAACATATAAAAAGGGAAAAGTTAAAAAAGAAAATTCAACAAATAAAAGTAAAAATTCCTCAGCTAATTAACTCATAAATATTTGGGTCTAATTAATTAATTCGTTCTATAATTTTCTTTCTCTTCTTTTCTTATCCTTCAAACATGGCGATACTTCAATGGAACTGTAATGGCTTAAAAACTCACTTCAATGATTTAAAAATGTTAATAAGTGACACCGACCCGTTTTGTATTGCCCTTCAAGAGACACATCTTAAAATAACAGACAATTTCTCTTTAAAAAATTTTGAAATATACAGAAAAGACAGTCCGAACCCAAATCATAGTCACCACGGAGTTTTAATAGCTGTACACAAATCCATATATTCCGAATCAATCCCCATTAACTCCCACCTACAATGTGTTGCAGTCAGAATCCATAGAGATTATTCCTTTTCCGTTTGTAACTTATACCTTCCACAAGACCGTTCGATAGACGCACAACAGCTAAATGATATCTACAACCAATTGCCTCGTCCAGTTCTTTTTGTAGGGGATCTTAACGGCTATAATCCCTTATGGGGCTCCCAAACAATTAACACGCGAGGAAAAATAATAGAAAATTTTTTAGACTCCTCTAATTTCTAAACGCTTCTAAATACTGGAGAACCTACCTTCCTCAGCTCCAGTTACGGAACATACTCAGCCCTCGACCTGTCCTTTTGTAATTCTACATTATTTAATGCTATAGAATGGACTGTTATGCCCGATTTATATAGCAGTGATCACTACCCTACATTGATCAGTTTCAATAACATGAATCCCGTTCGAATAAAACCGCGGTGGGTGCTTAATAAAGCCGATTGGGCCTTGTTCACTTCTTTAGCCTCACCACCTCTAACTTCCCCGTCCAATATATCTATTGACGAAGGATGTAAAATTATTACGGACACAATCATACGAGCAGCGAACGCGTCAATTCCAATCACCTCGGGCACACCAAAAAGACCGCTGGTTCCTTGGTTCAATAATGATTGTAAACAAGCGATTAAAGATCGACGCAAAGCTTATAAAAAATTTAAAAAAACATATGAATTCTCAAAATCTTATCGAATACAAAAGGCAAAGAGCTATATGCAGACAAACAATTAACATGTGTAAGACCGAATCTTGGAAAAAATATATAAGTTCCATAAACGCGTCTGCAACATCAGCCGATGTTTGGAATAAAATCCGTAAAATTAAGAAATCTGCCCTTTCTCCTCGTTATACAATTCTAGTAAATGGGCAGTTAAACGATAATCCCAAATCCGTTTCTAATACATTTGCTACTTTTTTTTTCTGGAATATATGGCACCGTAATAACTACAACTGGCTCTGAAAGTATAGAAGACGATAACTCAATTAACGATGAACATCTAAACTATAACCTCCCATTCACAACATGGGAATTCAAAAATACTTTAAATAATGTCAAAGGATCAACTCCTGGGCCTGATAATGTACATTATGATATGATAAAAATCCTTCCAGAAGGAACAAGAGAATGGCTACTCAAGTATTATAATCATATCTGGCTCACCGGAATTTTCCCGAATGCCTGGCGCAACTTAGTAGTTGTCCCAATTTTAAAAAGTGGAAAAGACAAAACCTTACCGACCAGTTACCGCCCAATATTCCTCACAAGTTGCCTGAGTAAAATTATGGAGCGTATGATCAACAAAAGACTTATGTGGATAATAGAAAACAATAGCTTAATTCAACCTTTTCAATCCGGATTCCGCAAAGGTCACTCCACGCTAGATCACTTAGTTGCGCTAGAAGCGGAAACTCAATATACCTTCGTAAATGCACAACAAACAATAGCAGTTTTCTTTGATATGCACAAAGCTTTCGATAGCATAAAACATACTGTTATTCTACGAAAACTATCTTCTAATGGGATAAGAGGAAAAATGCTCTGCTACATTGAGCAATTTCTCAAAAATCGCCATTTTAGGGTTAGGATAGGGTCCACACTATCTGAGAACCACGAACGGAATAACGGTGTCCCACAAGGTTGTGTCCTCAGTCCCACGCTATTCTCTTTAGCGATCAATGACTTGGCTCTTAACCTACCAAGAGGTGTCAAGCCACTGTTGTTCGCGGATGATCTATCCATCATATGCCGGTCTGATAACATTTCCATTATCCAAAATAAACTTCAGGATGCCATAAATAGAATCAATAACTGGTCCATTTCCATCGGTCTCCAATTTTCTCCTGAAAAAACTAAATGCCTTCATTTCAGTCGAAAACGAAACACCCCTCTCCCTCCCGAACTATTTCTAGGAAATTCTTCTATCCCATACGGAAATAGTCACAGGTTCTTGGGCATGATATTTGATCGAAGGCTGACTTGGGAACCGCACATAAACAAACTAAAAACAGACACCACTAAAAGAATTACTATCTTAAGATATCTGAGTAGTACCTCCTGGGGTTCAGACCGATACACGCTGATGAAACTCTATCGCGTATTAATATGCTCTAAATTAGATAGCTTATGGTTGCTTCATATATGGCTCTGCCCGTTCTCGCATCCTTAACAAACTGGATGTTGCACATCATACAGGCATAAGGATCGCGACTGGTGCATCTAGAACGAGCCCTATCCTGAGTTTGTGTTCGGAAGCAGGAATAATGCTATTTCGAAGAAAAAAATTAGCTGTAAACTATATATCAAAATTACGTTTTCAGACTGGACATTTTTTTTTTTTTTTTTTTTTTTTTAAGAGTTTCTTCACATATGAAGGTTTCTTCACCCAAACTCCTCGTCCAACGCCCTCCTCCATTCTTCCCTATCGGCTGCATCTTCCTCCCTCAACCCGTGTCCAGCCATGCTCTCCTCCACTTTGTCCCTCCATTGGGTACGAGGTCTTCCTCTCCTTCTCCTTCCCTCGGCCTCCCATTCCATTAAATTTTTTTTTTTTTTTTTTTTTCACCCCTACCTCGCCTTTTCAGGCATACGGGGTTTTTTGGCAGCAGCGGGGGATCAACATATGGGTTTTATGTCACCACTGCTGCCAATGAAACTCTTTATTTATTTACATGAATATTTGAGGACATTTTATTTAATGGGAACAATCCTTTGGTGCGGCCCGGCAATGCTTTTGCACGCCTTAGCGACCGCACCTTCTTTTATTTCCTGTGGTGCGGCCCGGCCATGCATCAGCACGCCTTAGCGACCGCACCTTTATAATTTCAGGCCTCCTAGGCCGCTGCATCCGTCCGGTCCACACTGGAGCCAATCCCCTGAAGACTGCATCCGTCCGGTCCGGTCTGCCTGGTCCAGTCCTCACGGTCCACAGCATCCGTCCGGTCCGGCTCCAATCCTCAGGGTTCTTCATCCTCATCTTCCGGTGGTGGTGGTGGTTCGGTGACAGCGGGGATGGCCCTGCCCAAGGTGAAATGAGCTGGCCCCACCTCCGCTCCCGCCCTCCACCGCTGCACAAATTCCACGAAGTGCGGAAAATTGTTTTCCTCCACTAGGCGTGGGAAGTCCTCCTCTTGAATCGTGTAGATTCCCGTTTTAGCAGACAACCTGGCGCGGTGTGCATCCAACGCAGTGCAGGCGACGACTAGGTGTTCAGCCGTCTCAGGAACTCCGCAGGCAGGGCACCGGGGATCGATGTTCTTCCCATGCTCATGCAGTTTTCCTCTGAACCCTCCATGTCCAGTCAGCATTTGCGAGACCCAGTAATCCGGGAGGACCCATCTTGCCTGAAGTCTCGAGTGGACGGTGGGGAAGAACTTTCTCAAGGTCGCTCCTTTCCTGGTTGTCACCCACCGTCCATTCCACTCCTCCATCAGCTCCTCCCGCAGTATACTCCTCCAACGATTAGGGGTCTCGCCGATTTTCCTTTGGAGTCCCTCCGGTAGCGTTTCGAGCCCCTGCCTCTTAACATCAAACTTCATCCTATTTTCCTTGAGGATAAGGTCCAGGGGCATCGCTCCGGCCAGCACCTGCACTGCTTCATGCGACACCGTCCTATAAGCCTTGGTGACCCGCAGCAGAGCTCTTCGCTGAATTGTGGCCAGTCTCCTCTTCTGTCGCTGTGCGAGGTTACCACTCCACGCTGGGGATGCGTACCTCAGAATACCCAGAACCACTCCTTTGTAGATAGTCATTGTGGCAGGGTATCTGAGGCCCCAGAAAGCACCCCCTATCCTGCTCAGTCCATTGATAGACAGGGTCACCCTATCACTTAGGTACTCCAGGTGAGGGGTAGGATCGAACTTCTTCTTCAGTCTTACCCCTAGGTAAGTTACCTCCTCACCTGGTCTAATCCTCTCTCCTTGGATGTTAACTATTATAGGGTGAGCCCTGTCTGTGGAGCCTTTCATGAGTATGGCCTGGGTCTTTGCTGCTGCCATACTCAGCTTCTTCCTCGCACACCATTCCGCTATGAAACTGGCGCACCTTTCAGCCTCCATCTTCAGTTCAGCTCTGCTTTCCGCGGCCACGATGACTGCCAGGTCGTCTACGTAGGCCGTGGCAAGGAAACCTCTCTCTTTTAGTTCCCCCAGCAGTTGGTCAAAAACTAGCTTCCACAGGGCCGGGCCAAGAACCGAACCCTGGGGACAGCCCAGGGTCCCCATTCCATTAACATTTTCGGGATCCGTTCCTTGTTCATCCTTCTCACATGGCCTTACCACCTCAATCTTCTCTCCTCGATCACCTCCAACACACTCCCTCTCACATTCATCCTCTCCCTTATATCACTGTTCCTAATGCGTTCCACTCTCGGTATCCTTGCAGCTCTCCTCCAGAAATCCATTTCCACCGACAGTAGTCTTTCTTCCTGTGCCCTGTTAAGGGTCCAAGTCTCAGAGGCGTATAACATTACACTTTGGACTAATGCGCTATATATTAGTTTCTTTGTTCTTTCAATTATGTTGCTACTCCAGAGAAGAGAATTCAGCATGCCCACAGCTTTCCTGCCATTTGTTATTCTCTTTCTAACCTCGGCATTTGTGGTTCCATTTCTTTCCAGAATTGAGCCAAGGTAACAAAATTGTTCCACTCTATCCAGGCTCGCAATTTCAGGCTCTAATATTTCCTCTCTGTCTGTGCTCATATATTTGGTCTTTTTATAGTTAATGTTCAAACCCCAGTTCCTATATTGCTCCGCCACTTTCCTAAACATTTAGCTCGCATCTTCTTCGTCCTGAGCGATGATTACTTGATCATCTGCAAATAGTAAATGGTGTAAATGCTTGTCATTTATCGGTATGCCCATCTGACCACAGTTCCTTGACCATCCCTTCAGACAAACATCAATGTATATTTTGAATAATGTTGGCGACATACAACATCCTTGGAGTAATCCTTTGCTGTTTGGGAAAACTTCTGATAATGAATTTCCTATTTTTATTTGGCATTTATTACCTCTATATATTTCTTTGATTACTCCCGTAATGTTACTGTTTATGCCAGCCATATCCAGGGCTTCCCACAGTAGCTTTCGATGATAGTGTGCTTTCCCACACTATCATACGCCTTTTCAAGATCTATAAATATCATGTCCAGTCTCCTCGCCTTGGCTGTTTGCTTTTCTAACAGTTGTCGGAGGGTAAAGATGTGGTCAATACAGGATTTCCCTGCTGTGAATCCACATTGTTCCTCTGCCTGCGAGAATTCTTTTTCCGATTTACCCTTTATTATTCTACCCAGCAATTTCATTATTGGGTTCGTAACACATATCCCTCTATAATTATCGCATACTTTTTTATTTCCCTTTTTGAATACTGGTGTGATATATCCCATTTTCATTTCTGCTGGTATACTTTCACCTGCCAGTATACGATTTATGAGATCAGTAAGTAGTCTTGTCACCTCACTCCCACTATACTTGATCAGTTCTGCGCAGATTCCACCTGGGCCAGAGGCTTTCCCATTTCTAAGTTTCTTTTGTTCTAGCTGGAGTTCCTCTTGGGTGATTTTTAACGGAGTGTCAGTAGAAAAGGGGGTCGTTTCCTGTTCTGTGAATTCTATCCTGTTCTCATGCAGTAACGCGCTAAAATGTTTTGTCCAATCAGCCATTTGCACCATATTCAGCATAGTATTTTGCTTCTCGCTTTTTCTCATACCTTTTAATATGGTCCATGCTTCAATGGCTCGTTCAAACCCTAGTCTGCTGTTTATCCTAGCACACGTTTTTTCCCATGATTTATTTTTCTCGGTTCTCACCAATTTATTTAGTTCTCTCCTCTCCTCAACATACCTCCTCCTGTCCTCCTCCTTTTTTGTGCTAAGCCACCTCATATATGCTTGTTTTTTCTATTCTGCTCTACTCACTATAATTTCTGTTAACCATTCCTTTCTTTTTCCATTCCTCGTTCTTTTTCCAAGAACCTCTGAGGCTGTTTTTCTCATTTATGACATTAGAGAAACATAAATTTCCATGGTATTATTACCCCTGAATTCTTTAAGTGATTCTTCCATTCTCCGCTGGTATAGCCCTTTAATGCTATCCTCCTGTAATAATTTCGTCTTAAACTGCTCCTCGTTTAGCTCATTACATTTTATACTGGGGTTTCGGCTCCCTATGTTCCCTTTGACCCACGGGAGTATGCAGGTAGCTTTCAGCAAGTGATGATCCGATCCACACTCAGCTCCCCTATAGACTCTTACATCTTGAACTTTCTGTACTGCGTTCTCTTATAACCGCGTAGTCAATGATGGATTTAAGTTTCCTACCTTCATTGTGCCAGGTGAACTTGTGGATACTCTTATGGTCGAAGAATGTATTTGTGATTCTTAGGTCCAGTTGTTCACAGATCTATATTAGCCTATCCCCGTTGTCGTTCCATTCGATCCCTCCGTATTTCCCGACTACTCTACTGCTTTCATTTCTTCCAACTCTCGCATTCATATCTCCCAGTAAGAAGATTTCTTTCCGTCTTGGTATCATTTCCAATACTCCCCTAAAATCGTCCCAATATTTATCCTTCACCATATTCTTTTGGTCAGTGGTTGGGCCATACATATGTACCCACCACTACAATCTCTCTCGCAGATAGGGTTGTATTCATCGTTATAATACGGTCATTTATGTACTCCCAGCCTGTGATATTCTTTTGGATGCCTTTCCTTACTAGGATAGACACCCCTGATTTCGCTCTTTCCTGTCTTTCGACTCCCGACCACAGGTGGACGAAGTCGCCGAGCACCTCACTACCTTTTCCCTTTTTTTTTTGTTTCTGATAGAACTACAATATCCATCTTATATTTCTTAATTTCTGTAGGGAGGCCCGGTGATATATGTAAACTATATATCAAAATTACGTTTTCAGACTGGACATCCCTCCTACAAATACATTTTCAATCCAAGGTTCTCCAACGCTTTTAGAAACATACCAAATTCAACCATCCCATTGGCAGAAAGAATTTATTCAGCTACTAAAATCGTTAAATATTCCGATAAGCAAAACAGAAATTCAAAGTCCTCCTTGGACCCACAAGCCACCTAAAACAATGCTCTCTCTCTCTCGACTACCCAAAAGCCATACTTCACCTTCCGAATACCAGATCAAATTTTCTAATCTCATGCAGAGTATTCCTCATTCCTTCCAAATTTATACAGATGGATCGAAATCCGATATGTCTACAGCATATATGTAGCACATATGATATGTAGCATATATACAGCGGAGCTTCATGCAATAGGCTCAGCCCTTTATCACGCCATGTCCGTTGTTCCCAACACAATAACCATAATAACTGATTCTTTGTGTTCCTTAAAAGGTATAAAAAAACATGTACTCGAATCATCCCGTAGTCCTAAAAATTCATCAATACCTTTCTATGTTGGAAGATTTAGGCAAGTCGGTGTACTTTATATGGATTCCGAGCCACGTGGGGATAGTTGGGAATGAGCTCGCAGACCGGGCCGCCAAGCAAGCGCTCATCCTCCCGGGCCGAGGTACTGCCATTTTAACGCCCCGGGAAATAGTTGTTCCTCTGAAAAGAGAAATATCGGATGCCTGGCAGTCCATGTGGGATGAAAGTCCACCAAGCAAATTAAAAAATATTAAAAAAACATTTAAAACATGGACCACGTCAGATCGCTCTAGTCGCAGAGAAGAAGTTGCACTGGCCAGACTTAAAATCGGACATACAAGGCTGACTCACTCCTACCTGATAAGGAAAGAACCACAACCGAAATGCCAACACTGTGATAACACTCTTACAGTCAGTCACATCTTACAGGACTGCCCATTTTACATTTCCAGTTTAAATAGACTAGGACTCCGACCAGAAATTTCAGTTTTATTAAACAACGACGAATCAAATGTCAAATCCGTACTTAATTTTCTCAAAATCCACAATCTATTAAATAAATTGTACAAATGAATGTATATGTATATATAATTTTTTTTTTTAAATCTTAAATCGTGATAAAAACAATAAATGAACTTCAGGCGTTGATGACCCTAGGGGTTTTACGCCTTAAAGCTCTAATAAACAACAACATTAACCATCACCCATGATTATCTCACCTCCCAAATCATCAGTGGAATTACGCGCTCTACTCAGAGCCGAAACATTACATACTTCGAAACACGAATTTACGCAAATACTGAATTTAACAACATCCTCACATTCAATTAACACAAGTGATATAGACTATCTCACCTGCGCACCACGTGGCACCAAGTCACAACGTCGTTATTTATTGAAAGGTCTTAACAATTCACAATGTAGATCATTCCCTAGATTCCATTACAACACCTCTCCAAAGCCGACTACCTGAGTTTAAAGCAGCATGGATGATGCAAAAAACAACACCATACGGGACGAAACTATTACTCTCACATTTTAGTCACTACAGACTTTACCACGACCCTCGAGACCCTCAAATTAATTGGCTCTATAGACCAATTCAGATGCCCAGTTGAAAAATTGAGAAATCTAACAGGCTCCAGTCTGTGCTTTAACTGCCAACAATATGGCCATACTAAAAATTATTGTGGGTGCACTATAATGTGCGTCAGGTGTTTAGGGAATCATGAAGTGAAAGACTTTCCCTCTAGATCTAAACCCCCCTAGGGTAGGAACTGCGGTGGCCCACATGTGGCGCCTTACCGCAACTGCATAGCAGCTAGGCTGGAGCTCATCAAGACGAAGGAACAGCACAAGACCCAAAATCGGCAAACCTCAGTGGCCGCAGAGCCCTCCAATAGGAGCGCTTTTTTTTCCTTCATAACCCCTGTAAAGAAAGAAAAACAACGTGGGAGCTCTTCATATTGTTAGGTATAAAGAGAGAAAGATTGTTGCCTTTTGCTGTAACTTTGTTACATTTTTAGGCCTTTGTGAGTAGGTGGGAACTGGATATAGAGGGCACTGTATTGGGATACACGTTTTAGGAGCCCCCTTACTTATACCGGCCGCTGCTCTGCAGAAGCGTCAAGTCTACAGGTGTCTTCGCTAGGGATGGTTAATTCCACCTTTTTAAAGGAACGTTTCCAATAGTTCCTGTTCTCGCCAATCGGTGCTCTTGTGAAAAAGGAAAAAGAGATATTGTACATAGCCGCCCTTTATCGCAATTCCTTAGTCAACTGGCTCTTTAGTGTTACAATAACTACCTAGAGGGCAGTTTAAAACTACTTTCCGACTCTCGCAGAGTTAAAATCACCATCTTATCGCGTCCACTAATCCCAGCTTGACCAGACCTCATTCTCTTTTTATCTTTAAAGCGGAGCGCGCCGGACTTACCTTCTATGCCCAAGGCTAAGATTAGCTTTCCTAACTTTTCCTTTAAAAGTGTTCCTTTATGTTAGTTACCAATGACATTATTTTCCCATGCAAATGAGTGGTGATCTGAGCAGAAGATTTCTCAACCGATTATATCAGCATACAGGAACGAATCAGCCACCAGCGATTCTCTTAGAGACCTCTGAGAAGTCACGGAGGTACAGCGGCAACTGCACCTGGTTGAGTGATTTACAATTATATCATTGGTTTAGATATCTTCTGTTAAAGGTTTCCCCAAAATTGCGAGCATTCGTTTTAATAAATTTACATACAGTCCATTACCTAGAGGCTGCTGCGATTTCTGAGGAAGTTACCCTTCCTTTTAAGTCGCAACAGAAAATATTACGATCATTGATCAAACAGTTCCGTTCTGGATGAACATCCGTTCCATTTTTCGTTCAGTTTCATTCTCGTTCTTTTGATTCATTTTCTTATCAATATGATAGTAACACGATGAAAAATATAAAATAATACAGACTCTATACACAATAACTCTATACAATGAAACAACACAAGATAATATAACAAACAGATATATAATGAAACAACACAAGACTCTATACACAATCAAATTAAACAAGATAATATTAAAAAGTAAATTATATACACATATACGATTGAGTAAATAATTTTAAAAAAAATAATTAGGGAAAACAATTATTTCTTAAAACAAACCAAAATTGTAAAATCTAAGACACATGACTGTAATAAAATTTAAAACTTTGATCTTCATCCACGGAAGTACAATATAATAATGTTACAACATAATAAAAAGTAGAAAATAATTCAGATTAATATATTAATTGATTGATGGATTGATGGATAACGATTGCAATATTATCTCCTGAAAATATAAATATGATTTTTGATTCACTTAACCTAAAAAGAACTAAAACTGTTTGATGATTACAGTTTGCAGTTGTCTTCGCTACGGCCCGAACGCATCCAGGGAGCAAACTGTGAATAAACTGTGTTTTGTTCACGTTCCGGTCGCAAACTGTGAATAAACTGTATGGAAGTCATCCTTGTTTACTTTGTCATGTTTTGTTGTTTAAAAGTATTATAATGTAAATATTTTCTGTTTACTGTGTGTTAAATACTTTTTGGGTCCTCGTGAGCACATTTTATTAATATTTATGTTATGTTATTAATACTACTGCTACCATGAATGACCGAAACATGGGACACGACGGACAAGACGAAAAATCACAATTAAAACGCGGACCCACTGACGAAAATGATTTATCCGGGTTCCAACCTGTTAAGAGAAAACATTTAATCCGAAACAGACCAGATTTGCCTAAATTTTAACACCCCTTTGATTTAACTAGATTTGAATCTTTACCTAATCACGTAGATGTTTCTATGACTTGTATGTTTCTACCGGAAGTGACTCATACAATAACAATGAGTTAGCATCTTTGAAACTGCCACCCCCAATAATCATAAAACCCAAATAATAAAACATACAAACAAACTGCTTACACAAACACTCCCAACATCACACCGCTCTCCTCTATTCCTGAAATAGATAAAGCTGTACTCAAATTACAGAGGATCATTCAAGACGCCGCAAAAGCGTCAATACCCATTTTCTAGCCAACCCCCATACACCTCCGTACACCACCCAAACACATACTAACACTCATCAAACAAAGAAAAACATCAAAAACACTTAGTACAGGACACAAGACCCGACGTATAAGCCCATCATAAATAGCCTTACGCGTTAGATCACATCCCTCATGTCACAGTGGAAATCATCCCTATGGCATGACCAAATTCGTCGTACCCATGATGACCGCAAATTTTGGAAATTGGTTAGAAGTCATAACACCAAATCCAAATCCGTAAAAATAACCAGAGGCGATGAGCTTCTCGCCCCTGCTGATCAGGAATCAATCTTGGCCGATTACTAGACCCAGCGTGACTGCTCGTCTGCGCCTATATTTTTTAACATATACACTGCTCGCGTAGTTGTCACCAACTTCAAAAATGTCCAAATAGCTGCCTATGTAGACGATATAGCAAGCATATATTCAGCTAGCATAAACGGAGCTAAGCAAACCACCCAAAATGCAGCCCAACAGATAACCCAACTCCTTAAGGACATAAACATAAACATAAATACCCACAAAACTGACGTTTTCTTTCCAAAATAAAAGATCTAAACCAATATTAAACGGACAAACTCTAACGACTAAATAACACCTAACTTACCTGGAAATTAAATTAGAATCACATCGCTCCTTTTCACCACATGTAAAACACAGAATACAAACAAGAACAACCACATATCAACTAGGACACCTTTTCCGCGCACAATGTCAGATTAAAAATACTCATTTACAAAGCCTTATTGAGACCCTCTCTCCTTCACAGTGCACCACTCTTTTATACCTATATCTCACTATTCTCAAATCACTCCATTTCAAAACAGCTTCTTACAGAAGATCGTAACATCGAACGTCGTAACATGAAACACATTCACGATTTCCTCCATCTTGAAACCATTCAAAAACAGATCACACGACGACACATAAAATTTTATGAAAACCTCCCCGCCTCCTCTAATCCTCTCTTCCGTTCCATCATTCCAGCACCCCTTTCTTCTAGATGGCAGGACAGAAAGGGTCACAAAAAAAATATTGTGATTTCATCACATTATGAATAAATTTAAATGATGTAAATAGTTTAGTTATAAGTTAGATTGAGTTAGTTTTAAGTTAGTTATAGTATTGTTATAGAGGTATCCTCACCTCTCATTAATCTCAATCTAAGCCTTTTTAAGGATCCCTGCATCACTTTATAAACTGATCTCAGCATACCTTCAAATACCAAGTAGGAATGGTAGAAAAAGGTAAACATTTCGTTCTCTTTCTTATGGTGTATACACACACACACACACACACACACACACACACACACACACACACACACACACACACACACACACACACACACACACACACACACATATATATGAATGAATGAATGAATTACTGTATTTTGTAAAAATAATCACAATCACAGGAGGTCTGACTCCAGAATAAAATGTTAAAATGAGAAAAAAAAAGGTCTGAAAAAAAAAAAAAAAAAAAAGGATATATATATATATATATATATATATATATATATATATATATACTTAAATTGAAACAAACATAAAGTCCATATATCATACATAATATAAAATTAAATAAATAGACTACACATAATAAGTACAACTTAAAAAAAAAAAAAAAAAAAAATTTTCGGCTGAAAAAGAAAAAGAAAATTTTAGACAAATAAAAATTAAACAAAATACTTCGAGATAACTAATCACCATCTGAATTAAATGTACGTGTTATAAATAAATAAATAGCTTTTAAATGCTTTATGGTCTTAACGGTTAAAAGATTTTCTATGGTCAACTCAGGAGTAGGTTTGGGCAGGAGATACTTGCTTAAATACTTTTGCCTTTGTCTCCTAAATGCCGAACAATCCAGCAAAAAGTGTGTGACACCATCGCTAACATTTGTGTCACAAAACTCACAGGATAGATCACTGTTAAATTGCCTATGCATGCCACCGTACGACAGTCGTGTATTCCTTTTGCTGGCCATCCTCAGTTGAGCGAGAATTCTCTGGTTTTCTATATGGGTGCTGAATTGTAGGTACGCTTGAGGTATACCAAAGGTTGCGACATTTCTATAATATAGATTAAACTCGGACTGCGCCACTCGATCGAAATCTAAACTGATGAGATGATTCCTCATTGCGTCTTCGAGGTCGACGCCGTGCTGTTTAATGATTTCTAAGTTTGAACAAGTCAAAATGTCAGAAGCTCCCACCATAGTGAGCAGTTTACCAAGCTCTCTCAACCAGTTATGAGGCATAGTGGTAATTTTTCGAAATTCAAAGAGCCTCTTATAACATATTTTTGGCAGCTGATGGTCTTCCATCCCCAACATTTTTACCCACCACTTCAACATCCTTTTAAAAATTTTTAAAAGTACGTGAGTCGTACCAGTCTCTACCCTTATGTAAAAGTTAGGTGTGTTCCGGGGTAACTTTAGTAAATACTTCACGTATTTTAATCTCCCTTGCTCTAATAAATCCGAGTATTCACTCCCCCAAATTTCAGCTGAGTGAAGGAGTGTGCTTTCCGATAGTGATTCGTACAACTGACATTTAGTATTCCAATTATCGGATTTGCATGCTTGGAGAATTGGAGAATGCTTGGAGAGCACATTTTGTTAATATTTATTCACTAACTGCTGTCATGACTGATCTTAGACAGAGAACACGACGAAAAATTTTATTTAAAACGCGTTTTTACTGACGAAAACGATAATAACGGATTTCAACAAGTTAAAAAGAAAAATTAGTTTTGAAATCGCCCTGAACGGCCAAAATTTAAAACCCCCATTTCAAATAAATTCGAATAATTAGGTGACCACGTGAACCATGACTTGAAGGTTTCAACCGGAAGTGGTCAAAACAACAACAATGACACAGCAGTTTCTAAACTGCCATCCCAATTATCGTATGACCAGCCAAATCCACTGTGGATAAGGGCCATATACTAGCTCAACACGACATTACTAACTATAAACTACGATGGATAAAAAATGAACAACGTTAATACGTAAAAACTATGACGGATTACGTTAATGTCTGGTATATTATATAAATCTGAGAAGGAATACCACAGTTTCGTCCCACGTGGTAATAAACCCCATAAAAAATTGCTTTTAAAGGGCTTCGATATCATGATCGAAACAATAAAAGAAGATCTAGAATTAAGACTTCCCGGTATTAAAACAATTTACCGAATGCATAAAACTGATTATGCCGGTAAAAAATGTGATCTGTGTTACTTTATAGTATCGACATACCACAATATAACATTAGAAGATTTTAAAAAACTCGACACTATTAATTACATATGGTCGAAGAAATGAACAGATTGGGAAGCCCCACTTAATGTTTTAATTGCCAAGAATTCAGCCACACTTTTAATTATTGTGGTCGATTACCAAAATGTGTTAGGTGTGCAGGTGCCACCATGTTAAATACTGCACAAAACAGATCCCCCCAAATGCTCAAACTCCAACGGAGGCTTCGTTTAAACACACTTTTAAAAACTAAAACCAATAATAAATCAACAAAAACTACGGAAATCTCGATTTCACGTAATAGCAGCCGTCAGGCTCATACAAAACAAACCCCCCTGCATCCAGCCTAACCTCGTATACAGGAACGACTAGTCGCGGAGTTAACGTCCCTATATTACCAACCCCACCCACCAGCCCCATTAAAAACCCCGTACACCTCATCCGCTCACCAGCCAACCTCTCAATCAGATGAACCGTCCTGGGTCAAGCCATTGATCACCGAGATGGCTCAAAATAATCGGGACATGAAAGCCATGTTCAGGCAACTGATTACAGCAGTCATTCTACTGTTACAAAAATGCCATCAATCCATGGTTAAACATACCATAATTAATTATAACATCACAGGGCGCAAGAAACGAAAACTTGAGCTTGAAACCCTTCTAGCTTCCCACAAACCCTTTGTAGTAGCACTAGCAGATACTAATTTTTTTTTTTTTTTTTATTTATTTATTTATTTTTTTTATTTATTTATTTTTTTTTCTCAGTCCTCCATTTATTTACAATATATACAAAGGAAATTAAGGAATTTAGGGTTTGGGATCTTTGATTGCCTTGCGGCATTTGAAGATGGGTGTCCTCGGCAGCTTCTGGATCCACTCTGTAGACGGATGGTCTTCCTTCTTTTATGATGAGCGAGGAGGAGTCACTCTGCTGGCGGTGGTGGTTCTAACGGGTCAGTCTGTTGAGCCTGAACCCCTTCCCTCGGCGAGTACGTCTGCTAAGGGGGTCAAACCTTGCCACCTCCCAGGCCTGGGAGGCGGGGCTATGTCCCTGAACAGAGGGTTGGAACAGTGCTTCAGCCCGTCAAAGAACTTGACGTGCCGGCGACCGATGTACGTCGGGATGGAAGGCATCCTCAGCTGTTCGAGGATGTGACTGTTCCTGGACCTCTTCAGGTTGGTACCACGGACGATTCGCCGAAGGACGGAGTTCTGGAATGTCTGGATGGCATGGAGAGTACTTTTGTACATGTGGTGAAGCAGTGGAGCTCCATGGAGTAGGGTGGGTCTGATTATGGACTTGTATATCTGGAGCTTGAGGCGGAGGGATAGTTGGGGAGAGGTCAGGAGATGATAGAGGCGGTATGTCTTCGCCCTGGCCTGTTTGATTCTGCTCTTCTCGTGGGTGGAGAAGGTCAGATGTCGGTCAATGTTGACCCCAAGATATAAGATGAAACTGGATATTGGTTGCTCAACATTGTCTACTGTGAAGTACTTTGGTAATCCGCGGGATTTTTTGCCTTTGGCAAAGGACATCACAATAGCGTCAGTCTTCTTGGGGTTAACCTTGATACCGCAGGTGTGTAGAGCCTCGACAATGGTGGAGGTTGCCCTCTGGGCCATGTCGAGAGCTCGGCCAGGGTTTAGGCTGGAGGCGTAGACGGCAACGTCGTCTACGTATGCAGCAACTACCGCCTCGGGGTGTTTGATTGAAACCACTGGAGCCGTGAAGATATTGAACAGGATTGGTCCAAGTACCGATCCCTGTGGTACACCGCAGGTGGTGGGGACTGGTTGAGACAGACTCTCGCCGACTCGTACGACGAAAGATCCTCCACTAAGATAGCTTCTGATCAGTCGGCATAGGGCGGCGGGGAACCTGTAATCTTCCAGTCGGCGGAGCAGTAGGGGGTGTGAGACACAATCAAAGGCCTGTGTGCAATCCAGCGAGATGAGCGCGGTGGCTTTGTTCCTATGCATCTGTTCGACGGTGTAGGCTTGTAGTTTAACCAGATGGTGTTCGCAGGCAACACCTCGCTGGAAGCCGGTCTGTTCATGTGGAATAACTTCTTCACGGCGACAGTGGTCGAGGATATGGTAGTGAGCCAGTCTTTCAAACACTTTACTGATGTGAGAGAGGAGGCTGATGGGACGGTAATGTTCCGCTACGATACCACGTCTCTTAGGTTTTAAGAGAGGGACCACTACAGCCCGTTTCCATACCGTGGGGAAATAAGCAATCCGGAAGCACGAGTTGAAGATGTTTAGTAGGAAGGTTTTACCCTTTCTAGGAAGCATCTTCAGCATAGTTGACGGGATGCCGTCCAGTCCGGATGCTTTTTTCCCTTTCAGGCGGTGGAGAACGGACTCGAGATCCTTATAAGTGGAGAAGATGGGCGTCTCATTGGGACTCGGTAGTGGTCCGTGGGGTAGCAGTGGCGCATCCGCCGTTCTCTCAGCATCCTTTCCTAAATATTCCCTGGCTTGGTGTTCAGCCTGTTCAGCGGGTGTTAGAAGCTGGTCACCGTCAGTGAGGAAAACCGCTCGTCTTTTGTTGACGAAGGTTTGGACCAATCTCCAGAACTGCCTGTGGTCGTTATGGGTCCGCTCAGTCGGTCATGCCACAAAGCCGTCTTCCAATCGCTCATGAGCCGGGTTATGGCGTTGATAGCAGGCTTGAGGCTGTAGTCCCGTGTGCGCCAGAAGATGTTCCGGAGATTGTTCCTCTGTCCGATCAGGGCCAAGACGTGCGGTGGGGGAGGTCGTTGGCTGTTAAGTCGAGGACTGAATTTAGGGATATGGAGGTCGGCAGCATCAAGGATAGTGGTAGTAATGATCTCCACTGCTGTGTCTATCTCACCAGGGGTCAGGCACGGTGTCACTGGGGGGAGCGATTCCTGTATCCTGGTCCTGTAGCCCTTCCAGTCTGCTTCGTGCAGAAGGTACTTGGTGGCAGTTGGTGTGGCCGGCGTTCCTTCGAACGTGTATAGCACTGGGCGGTGGTCAGAGCTGCAGAAAGGCAGGGCTCGGCACTCAGTGATAGTGTGCATGTCCCTGGTGAGGAGTAGGTCCAGTGTCGAGGTATGGGTGGGGTTGGTGTTGTGTCGAAAAGTATGTATACCTGGGTGGAAGACAGAGAGCCGCATCTTCGTGATGACGGAACCCAGTGGATTGTTGTTAGGGCATAACCAGCTCGTGTGGCGAGCGTTGAAATCCCCCAGGACAACATACCTACTGCGGGCCTGTGCATGAAGCAACTGACCGCGAACAGGCGTATAGTTGGCCCGAGGTCTTCTGTAGACACAGCTGAACGTGTACCGATTTCTCAGTCGCGCGTCAACTGTGATGATGTGGCAGCCCTCACAAGAATCCACGGGGTTCGGAATGAGTCAGGACGGTATGTCTTTTCTCACTAGGATGGCGACTGCCTGTAATCCCTGTACATTTTCTCTGTAAGTGATATAGTCTGTGAAGTGGAGTCGATAAGTAGAGGGGACCATGATGTCTGTCAGTGCCACCACCGCTGGCCGATATTGTAGGAGTAGGACCTCGAGTTCAGCTTGCGATGTACGCAGGCCTCTGACGTTAAAGTTGACGACGTTCTCATTTATCATCGAGCTTCTCGGTCACCCTGGTCATGAGGCGCATCATCGAAGTCATCATCTCCATCATGGCGTCCATGCGATTGAGAAGCCGGTTAAGGAGCAGGTTGGTTGTATTGTCCGTCTGGTCAGGATCCGGAGGTGGCAAATTGATTTGCACTGGCTGAGAGGCCAGTGTAAGTTGAGTGGTAGTGGAGGTGGTAGCACCAGATTTTCTTCGAGTAGCTGCTCCACCTGAGGCTTGAGAGAAGCTGAAGTCTGCGCGGGTCGGGCGGGCTGCTGGAAAATTTCTTTCATTTAACTCAGGCGCAGGCGCTGGTGCCGGGTTGATCGACGTGGTGATGACCGTCTTCTGTCTTCGCTGGGCGAGGAGACCTTGACGGTGTGGGCAGTCTCTTGAAGAAGCTGGGTGCGCGCCCTGGCAGTTGGGGCATTTAGGAGAGGCCACTAGCAGATACTAAACTACAAACACTTACTTTTATATCTTTTTTCGGATACACAACATACCGACTGGACTCACCCAACCAGGGGGGCGTAGCACTATTGGTGCATCGTGATATTCCATATTGCATAGGCTCATAGACAAATAGACATAAGAATATAACAAACACTCTGCTGTTACTGTACACATCGGTGACCAAAACGCCAAACACCCCACCTGGAACTGTACTACACCTAACGGGATAGGCACATCGACAGACCATAAAATAACAATAGAAGACTTTAATAAAACATTAGACGTGATCAGTAAAATTTGGTTCACAGAAGAAAAAAATTAATTGATTGAGTGGCCCCACTCAATGTTTTAACTGTCAAGAATTCGGCCACACTTTTAACTACTGTGGTCGATTACCATAATGTGTTCGGTGTGTCGGTACCCGCCACGGTAGCCGATATCCACCATGTTAAATATTGTACGAAACAGATTTTCCCAAATGTTTAATCTGCAACGGAGACCACGTGACTTCGTTCAGAAATTTTCCGAAAAGGCAAGAACTACTAAAAACAAAAACCAATATTAAATCTCAAAAAATAACTGAAATCCCTACCTCACGGAATTAGTCAGGCTCAAACTAATCAACACTCAGCTTCCAGCCCAAATTCATACGCAGGAAGGACTGGCCGCGCCTCACTATTACCAACCCCACCCACCGCCCCACAAGTACAAAACCGTCCTGGGTCAAACTATTGATCACCGAGATGGGTCAAAATAATCGGGACATGAAAGCTTTGTTCATGAAATTGATGACAACAGTTAATCTACTGTTGCAAAAAATACTATCCGTCCTTGATTAAACATACCATAATTAAATATAGCACATACCTGGAACTGTTCTACACCTAACGGGATAGGCACATACATACCAAAAACAAGTTCATACACCATAACGCATACACATACAGACAACATAAAAACACATCCACACTCGACCTACTCCTAACCCAACAGGCACACATGTTTACAAACTGCGAAACAATAGAGTTCAGTAGAGTACATACAATAGAGTACTCTATGAAATAGGGCCACACATACGCACTCCCCCGCGCACAGACTTTCGATACAAATTCAAAGAATTGGGCTGGAAAACAAACAAATAAAATGCTTACACAAACACTCCCAACATCACACCGCTCTCCTCTATTCCTGAATTAGATGAAGCGATACTCAAATTAAAGACGATCATACAAGACGCCGCCAAAGCTTCAATACCCACATTCTAGCCAACGCCCATACACCTCCGTACACCACCCAAACACATATTAACACTAATCAAACAAAGAAATAACATCAAAAAAGTTTGGCACAGCACACAAAACCCGACGTATAAGCCTATCATAAATAACCTTACGCGTCAGATCACATCCCTCATTTCACAGTGGAAATCATCCCTATGGCAAGATCAACTTCGTCGTACCCATGATGGTTACCGCAAATTTTGAAAATTGGTTAGTCATACACCAAATCCAAATAGTGCGCGTACTATGCAAACCGCCCAAAACGCAGCCCAACAGATAACCTAACTCCTCAAGAACATAAACATACACATAAGATCCAAACTAATATTAAACGGACAAACTATTACGACTAAAAATCACCTAACTTACCTGGGAATAATGTTAGAATCACATCTCTCCTTTTCAACACATGTGAAACACAGAATACAAACTACAAGAACAACCACATATCAACTTGGACACCTCCGTGCACCGTGTCTTTCACTCAGATTAAAAGCGGTGCACCAGTCCTCTAATACCTATATCCCATCACACTCAAATCACTCCAAACATTTCAAAACAGCGGGTTACAGAAGATATGTCGAAACACTTCTCTCGAACGTCGTAGCATGAAACACATTCACAATTTCCTCCAGCTTGAAACCATTCAAGAACAGATCACAAGACGTCACATAAAATTCTATGATAACCTCACCGCTCCCTTTAATCCTCTCTGCCGTTCGACCACTCCAACACCCCTTCCTGCTAGATGGCAAGGCAGAAAGGGTCATATAAAACCATTGAACGTCATACTGTGATTTCATCACAGTATGAGTTAACTATAAATAGTTTAGTTATAAGTTAGATTAAGTTAGTTTTAAGTTAGTTATAAGGTTTGTTATAATATTGTTATCATCACCTCTAATTTATCTAAATCTAAGCCTTTTTAAGGATTCATACATCACCCTGTCAGCTGATCTCTGCATACCTTCAAATACCGAGTAGCAGTAGTAGAAAAAGGTAAACATTTGGTTCTCTTCTTTATGATGTATGTTATGTTTGATATCGTTTTGGTTTCTTTTTAAAGGAATCAGAAAAAAAAATGTTTGATATCATTTTTTTTTAGAGGAATTAGAAAAAAAAAAAAGTTACTATTACCTAGGAAAGCCAACATGTTTCTCCTCAACATTTACAACTCGTGCACCCGCCTCAGGTATTTACCTACGGGATGGAAACATACTATTGTCGTTCCACTCCCAAATCCCCGCAAAAGAGGGACAGTACCCTAAGATTACCGTCCCATCAGTCTCCTCAGTCACATTTCTGAAATATGTGAGAAACTTATTCTCATACACCTCCGCAAACACTGCGACTCACACGACGTTATGCCGCCTGAATAGACAGGTTTTTCGTGTGGAGTTGGTTACTATCACTGTAGCAAAACTACAGTTTGATGCTGCATCTAACCTCAATAGGAACCTTGCCACCGCCCTGATATCTCTTGATTGTATCCAAGCGTTTGACACTGTGTAACACCCAATCCTCATAAACCGAGTTAAGCTCCTGAATTTCCCAGAACGATTGGTCGATATTATTGGTAGCTACCTGACTAACCGAACCTTCTCAGTTTGGGTTAGAAATGATTTTTTCCCCCAGACCAGTCACCTGCAGTGTACCTCAGGGCTCGGTCCTTGCGCCTATATTATCAACCAGCATGAGTGAAACGCAATACACAAGGCCCAACAGGCAGCCCAGCTGATTGCAGAACAGCTAAACGACATCACATCAACACACAAAAAACAGATGATATAACATTCTCTTACATGAAAACACATCAGAGACAGCTCACTTTCAAAAGTCAGCCAATCAGAACATCACAACACCTAACATACCTACCCATGAAAATCGGATTACATTTGTCCTTCACTGCACACGTCAATCAAAGATTACACGTAGTCAAAAACACCACACATCAACACCTGCTCTATGCACCTACTCTGTCACTCAGATTCAAACTACTACTATACAAAGCCATTCTCAGACCTTCTCTACTACACGGTGCACCACTCCTGCACTATCTCTATCCAACCACACTCAAAACACTACAAACATACCAGGACAGCATACTCATGAAGATTTGTAGGGCACATCAAGCAAACGACGAAACATGGCATTCATACATAACAAACTACAATTAGACACAATCCAACAGTTCATATTACGACGACACATTAAGTTCTTTGACAACCTCCCAGCATCCTTTAACCCATTATTCCGCAGCCTCACTCCATCCCCCCTACCTGCCAAATGGCAGGAAAGGAAAGATCCCATGAATCTCGTCCACATCATCTCATAATTCTGTACATATGTACATAGAGCACTCTCTTTGTTGTATTTTTATTTCTTCTCTTCTATATTTAACTTTCTTTTTCTTTCGTGTTCTAACTATGTTATTATTATTAATTTAATTATTTTGTTTTTCATATACATCGAGCGAAAGCCCCCCAACTCCAGAGCACGTCAACCAGAGTTAATCAGGCGAACTAACCTCAAAAATTCCTAATCCCATTACTCCTTCCAATACCTCTGGTAAAAAAAGGTTAAGATGTATCGTTTCCTATTTACTATCCCTGTACATATACTAATGTAACATACTAATATGTTACTAATACTTATTATGTTTTATCTGATTTAGTTTCCTGATCAGGGAGAAAAGGGAGAAAAAAAAAAAGCGTCATCTTTCAGCAGCAGGATATTTCTGTTTGGAAGCCCTAGAGTGAAGAGCTTTGGAATTGTGCGCAGGTGTTAAGTTTGACGGTTTTTCTGGACCACGTGCAGCATGTTAACAGGTACGCTACTTTGTTTTCTAAGTGAAAGTGCTAATTATTAGTGATTATTGTGATTACTTGTTATTATTGTTAATTGATTTTACGGAAACAATATGCAACTGGATCCGGCCACACTTATTAGGAAAAGACCCAATACTGAAAAAGTCAAACATGGCTTCACGATAGCCAAACGAACTGTCAGGGCGAGACCAATTACTACTTTCATTACACCGACATCAGTACAAAATACATTTACTGTTCTACAGACCAACCACAACCATCAGCTAAAAGTACAGCTAAAACCGACAATATTAATACAACCCTAACACATACCATTACAAACCCCAGAAAACACAAACCACCACCTATTATTCTAATACCACCTAAATCACAAGTAGAATTACGAGCTCTACTCAGAGCCGAGGGAATTACAGATTTCGGTATTCGTTCTGGGTGGAACGACACGCGCATAGACGCAAACACCACCACTGAATACAACAACATTCTAACAGTCATCAACACCAGTGATGTTGATTACCATACATAAGCTCCACGTGGCACCAAGCCACAACGACGATATCTCATAAAAGGGTTTGACATTGAACATTCCCTAGACTCCAAGCCCGACTTTCTGGTTTCAAATCAGCATGGAGGATGCAAAAAAGCACACCGGACGGGACTAAACATACACAGTCATTTATTATAGTCACTACCGACTGCACCACCACACTCGAATCCCTTAAATCTATGTGCCCAATACACCACCTGCGATTCTCAGTTGAAAAAAACTAAATCTAAATTTCCCCAGGCAGTGCTTTAACTATCAGGAATATGGACACTAAAAACAATTGTGGACGCACTATTACGTGCGTCAGGTGTGCAGGAAGTCTCAAAATGGAAGACTGCCCTTCCAGATCTGTTTTGTTTCTAAAAGTGTAAATGTAAATATTCTTTGTTTAAATTGTTTTACATGCTTTTTGGCTCATTGTGAGCACATTTTATTAATATTTATTTATTTGCTGCCACCATGACTGATCCAAACATGGAATACGACGGACAAGAGGCAAAATCACAATTACAACGCGGACCCATCGACGAAAACGATATTTCCGGATTTCAACCAGTTAAAAGGAAACATTTCATCCTAAATAGACCGGAATTACCAAAATTTAAAACTTTCATATGCAATAGATTCGAATCGTTGACCAACCATTTGCAGCATTGTGACCAATTCATATGCGTTGGGGTCCAAGGGTACTTTTTTTTTTTTCAAACGAAATAATACACTGCATAACTAACACTACGACTAACACTGCATGAGTTTGAAGTATTAAGACCCTATTGGGAATCATCTCGACGAAATGAATAGATAGTTTTGGGTTCATCTTCAAACCACCAAACTACCTTTGGCAAATTCGTGCAGAAATTCGCTTTCACCAAAAATTCCAAACCAAATAAAAACATAAATGGAAGTGAAGCAAGAATGTAAAGAGTTACATAAAACGACCGGTCTCCTATGATGACAGGTACATAAAACCGTTCTCTAACTATACTTGAGCTTTCATTAGCGACAAAAATCGTAAACTCTGGTATCAGCTCAATCATGTATCCCATTTGCATCAAAATCTCTATTCCCTCCGGTCCAACATAAGATGTTGAGGAACCGGGATCAAACAGAGCCAATAAGTCAGGTTCTCTTTTACTGTTTGATTTGTCTATCTTAAAGTGAATAAATAACTGTTTTGACGAGGGACTAATCTTTTGCGGTAAAGATAGGGAATGCGATAAGGTAGGTTTTTCTTCAGGACGAGTTACGATACCAGATGACCCAAGATAGGAGGCAGAGGTCTTATTACCATTGAGAGACGATACGATATTTGATGGATCAGCAGTGACAGCGGGTACAGGGTTGACCCTTACTTCTGGTTCCCTTGCCCTTTTCCCGGAGTGCATTTAGGACAGGCATAAAGAGACACTCCTTGGTTGCCGCAACGATGTCAAAATAATTTCCGAGGAAGCGAGCATTTAGAGTAAACATGAGGCCCACCGCAGTTCCAACAAGCTAATTTCCTTGTAGATCCTTTAGTTTCATCGCACCGTACTACTCTTTTCTCTTTCTTCTTCTCAAGAACACTTTCACCTATATTCTCAAGAGTTTCGTTCTCCGATGAGCATGATCTCTGGACATGTTTTGGAATACTACTATGGTTATTTTGGTTAAATAAGTCAGTCTCGCGAGAATTTAATGGTACAACGCTAAAAGAACCGTGATCTTCCCGTCGATTTGACCGAATAGTATTTTTTGTAGAATTTGCGGTAAGGGATTTCTCTCTTGAGCTGGACCGTTCTTGACCCATTTCCTCAGCCATCATCTCGCAAACTCGGGTTCGCTGCATAACAAAATCCATTAATTCACGGTAAGTGGGAATATCATTTGATTTTATCAGCTCCTCGAACGCTCTTCTGGTCCCTGGATCTAAATTCGATAGAGCTATATGCAGTTTCAAAAAATCACCCATATCTTTTATGTCTAAAGCCGATAACGCACAGAAGTTGTTCTCATGAATGCTTAAGAATTTTTGAAGATTGGCGGATGAGGATCTGGTTAATGGGCTAAAATCCATTATTCTATCAAAATAAAATCTAGCGAGTCGCCTTCTGTTTTGGTATCGCGATACCAAAGCATCGTAGGCCAGAATATAATTAGCCTCTTCAAGCACAAATCCAGATATTAACGATAAAGCTTCATCCCTCAAGCTGCACCTTAAGTAATGAAATTTTCTTATAGTTGGTACGGAAGGTTCGTAATGGACCATTGAATTAAAAAGGAAGAAAAACTCGCTCCATTCTTCTAATTCCCCTTTAAATATCGGTAAATTTATTTTCGGAAGCTTCTGAGCAACTAGATGACAAGTGGTGGGGAAAACGGCCGCTTTTTCTTCCTTAGGAACGCTAGTGCTAACAGCTTTAAAGTAATTAGCTTTAGCCATGTCTACTATTTCGAAAAATGAGTTCTGTACGGCAGTAGTTTCTAATTTTTCCTTCTTATCTTTAACGGTAGCGTTGAAAATTCTAATTTGAGATTGAAGCTCCTCAAATTTGACTTCATATTTAACCAATCTGTCATAGACGGGCTTAAAACTGGCTACTGTTTCATTATCCAGAATTTGGGATTTATCAAAAATAGTCTGAACCGCCGCAAAAACGTCCTTTCTTTCTGCCAAAAGAATTTTGGGATCGCCCATGACTATTCAAATACAAGTAAAATAATAAACCCAAAGCGAAAAGTTAAATAAGTGCAAAAATGCAAATTTGATATCAAAGACAAAATCGAAGAAAAACGAAATCTAGAAGAAAAATTATTTCCAAAGAACAAAGAAATAAAAAAATTAAATATTCGAGATATTAAGAAAACAAAATCAAATTAAATCCGGGTAAGCATCCTTTACAAAAATTAATTATAGAATTTTAAAATTAAATAATATACAGCTACACAATAACTTTTTAAAGTATGCTTAAAATAATATATATATATATATATATATATATATATATATATATATATATATATATATATATATATATATATATATATATATGCTTTAAACAGATAATATTAAAAATATTTTTTTTTTTTTTTTTTTTAATTTGTGATATCAAAAATTAAATCAAATAGGATGAAATAAGAACTTAGTCACATAAAATGATGAAAGTTCTGGATATTATTACAAAATAGAAATAAATTATTTACAAGTAAAGAAAATCCCTAATTCTTAATAATATATACAAAGCTCAAAAGCTATCAATTTATATGTGTTGGAGTCCAAGGGTACTTTTTTTTTTTTCAAACGAAATAATATCCTCCACCTAACTTCTCATCAATATATATGTATTTACAATATTTTCAATTCTAGGAAGGCAATCATAACGGGAAACATTTGAGGAATAATATCAACCAAAATAATAAACCAAATCATTAATGTTTATACAAACCTATTTAACCTATACTATAAAACATAATACAATAACTGTTAATCAATATTAGAATGCTTACCGCTGGGTTAAGTATTTAAATAAACATAAAGTGTTCTGTCACTACACTGCTTTGTTCTGCAGCAAAGACGGAAGTAACCTCTTCCTAGATGGGCCACCCCACTGCGCTAGCGGCGGCCAATGCCTTACGAATCTAGGCTTACTAAGAGCTTAACAGCTGAACAAGCCGTTACACAATGACTTGCATTTTTCAAACGGAAGTAACTCTAACAATAACAGTGAGTCAGCAACAATTAAACTGCCACCCCCAATACACCTAACATATCTATGCATAAAACTCGAATTACACTTGTCATCCACTGCACATGTCAATCACAGGATACACGTAGTCAAATGCACCACACATCAACTCAAACACCTACTCTATGCGCCTACTCCGTCACTCAGACTCTAACTACTACTACACAAAGCCATTCTCCGGTACTATCTCTATCTAACCACACTTAAAACACTACAAACATACCAGAAAAGCATACTCATGAAGATTTGTAGGGGTACATCACTCGAACGCCGAAACGTGGCATTCATACATTACTAACAAAATTAGACACAATTCAACAGTTCAAATCATGACGACGCATGAAGTTTTTTGACAACCTCCCGCAATCCTTTAATCCATTATTCCGTAGCCTCATTACATCCCCCCCCCCCTACCTGCCAGATAGCAGGGTAGGAAAGGTTCCATCATCCCTTCTACATCATCTCCTAAATCTTTGTATATGTACTTATACTACACACTTTCCTCTATCTTTCTCTCTTCTCTTCTATCTATACCTTTTATTATAAAATAATTTTTTTTGTTTTCTTTCGTTTTCTATCTTATTATTTTATTATTAATTTTAATTATTTTGTTTTCATATGCAACGCCGCCGAGGCCCCTCAACTCCAGAGCACAACTTGAGCCAATCAGGCGAAGTAACCTCAACGATTTCATATCCCATTATTCCTTCCAATACCTAAGGTAGAAAAAGGTAAAAAAATATATCGTTCTTATTTGTTATCCCTGTACATATAGGATTATTGATATTTTGGTTTGTTTGTATTCTTGAAGGAGCAGGAAAAAACCTGGTTTCAATGTTCTGAACAGTGGGTTGGTCAGAAACTGCAGTGAGTCCAGGAACTTGACATGTCGGCGCTGGATGAATACCGGGACTGCTGGGAGGATGAAGATATCGTGGAGGTCCTCTGGCTTTTTCTTTAAGGAGGTTGTTTTTATTATCTTCCTCAGCATGAAGTCATGGAAACGTCGCAGATGCCATCTAGTTATGTAAAGAGAGGGACATTACAGGAGGGCAGGTCTCAGTATGCTTTGGTAGATGTATAATTTCAGCCGGTGGGAGAGTGCTGGGGAGGAAAGAAGGTAGTGGAGACGGTAAGATCTCCTCACCTAAGAGGGAACTCAGAATTTCACCCCTCATCCAAGGTGATACCTAAGTGGACGATGGAGTTGGAGGGGGCAATGGTGGTATTTGCATTTGCAGGAGTCTTCGGCAGTGTTCTCTTTTTCCCACGCTGTTGTGGGAACATTACAGTCTGTTTTAGCTGAATTTACTTGGCTGTTAAGTGAATCCAGCCTTTGAACAATCTCTGCGCAGTTTCGGCCTAGCGTAGTGGTTGTGCCCTAGTGGGATTCATTCATCTACTAGTAATAGCAATACCGTCTGCAAAAGCCGCTACTGTCGACCTACCGTAGTAGTTGCCAACCACTTCAGCAGTGTAGATGTTGAACAACACCGGAGAAATTACCGCTCCTTGTGGCACACCACAAATGAGGGATACTGAATATGAATGAACATCACGAGACTTCTTTCGCTGAGATGGGAGACAATGACTCCATAGAGCTGCTCAGGAGATTCTATGTCTTCCGTGGGATACGGAATCAAATGACTACGTACAGTAATGGATATCAGAGCTGATGCAGTGTTCCGATTGAAGTTGATGCACGCCTCCGTTTGCAGCTTCATCAGTACTTAAAAGTGCCTGGAAACCCGTCTGTTCAAACGGAATCACTGCATTTTCCTCGAAAAAGTTCCTCAAGCTTCCCTGGGGAGCTGCTTGAGCAGAACTGTCTGTCATGACCAGGAACTCTGTTCTCTTTAGTTCTTCTTAGGATATTGGAAGCCAGTATAGTGGGAGAATGGAATTTTACGAAGAAATTAAGTCCACCCACGGTCCTGACGCAATCACGGCGATGAAGAAACTTCAGAAATCTAACAGTAAGCTGGCGAGTGCGAAGAATACCAGAGCGCAGAGCTTGATTGTGATAACAATATAGTCTCGAAACGTCGACAAAATAGTTGGTTTTATTTATTGACTGAACATCAAGAACATTATTAAACATCTAATAGTAACAGTCAAGAAATATATCCATATTAACACATTGAGTCAACACTGGAAAATATCTATAGTGGAAGAATGGGATTTTACGAAGAAATCAAGTCAACCCACGGTCCTGAAGCAATCACGGTGATAAAGGAACTTCAGAAATCTAACAGTAAGCTGGCGAGTGCGAAGAATACTAAGGACATTCCTACTAAGGTGCATGGCTTGATTATGAGAACAATAAAGTCTCGAAACGTCGCAAAAATATTTGTTTTTATTTATTGACTGATCCCCAAGAACTTTATTAAACACACACGCATAATATATATATATATATATATATATATATATATATATATATATATATATATATATATACACATATATACAATATATAGTTATACAGGGTGAGTACCTCGTGTACAAAGAGTAAAAAAAAAAAAAAAAAAAATTGTGAAACTAGATAAAAAATGAAGAAAATGCTGCAGACCTTACCTTACTATTCCAATCCGTTGCAGATATACGATAATTCAAAGAATGTTTTGATGAAACCACGTTGTTGCTATAAAAGCTGAAATATCTCCACTGCTTCCGAACAAAATATAGTAAAATTCAAGGTTTCATGAACTCTGCTTTTATAGGAAATTTAATGATAAATCTGCAAATGTTTAACCTTGGAAAATTTGAAAAATGTTTAAACTAACTGGAGATATTACAGTTTTTATGGCAAGAAACGTGATTTCCTAAAAACAAAAAAAATCGTATATCTGCAACGGATTGGAATTGAAAGATAAGGTCTGCGGCATTTTTGATCTAGTTTCACCCAATCTTTTTTTTTTCTAAACTAAGAGAGAATCACTCTATAGGTATATATATATATATATATATATATATATATATATATATATATATATATATATATATATATATATATCTACAGAAGACAATAAACACGAAATAATTTTAGCCGAATTTAACAAAATTTGAAATTTGAACATTGAAATTATGAAATGGTTAAATATGTAATTAGATATAGTATAAAACATATGATGTACAAAGTATGACAGAAGATAGACTTCCAAAAAAGATGATGAACGGCAGGCCGGGTGGAAAAAGATTCAGAGGGAGACCAAGGCTGAGGTGGCTGGACAACGCCAGGATGACCTGAAAATACTGGGAGTGAATCGTTGGAAGTGGAAGGCGTAGTCCAAGAGCCGAGGCCAAATTTCATTACTTATTTGAAGAAAACTTTTAGACATACAGCCATTAAATGTCCACCCTCAGCAATCAATTTGCACTTGTCTGCCAACTCAAAGCGGGGGCGTTTCAAAATGGTGACCTCCGAAAGGGGGTAACAAATATCAAAATATGGTATTATTTAAAGATGATTTATTTAAAGCAAACAAGAAACTGAAAACCCCCTAGGTGACAAAAAACGTTGTCTGCCAAAATTTGGAGGGGGCCTCGCACCGGCAGACAAAATTCAAAATCCGCGTTTTTTCAGTCCAAAAGTGGACCATTTGAAGACGATTTATTTCAAGCATACAAGAAACTGCATGCTCACTAGATAACAATAAACGTTGTCTGCCAAAATTTGGAGGGGGCTAAGCACCGGCAGACAAAAATTCAAAATCCGCGTTTTTTTTCAGTCCAAAAGTTGACAATTTGAAGACGATTTATTTGAAGCACACAAGAAACTGCATACTTCCTAGATGTCAAAAAACGTTGTCTGCCAAAATTTGGAGGGGGTTAAGCACCGGCAGACAAAATTCAAAATCCGCGTTTTTTCAATCCAAAAGTTGAAAATTTGAAGACGATTTATTTGAAGCACACAAGAAACTGCATACTCCCTAGATGACAAAAAACGTTGTCTGCCAAAATTTGGAGGGGGCTAAGCACCGGCAGACAAAATTCTAAATCCTTGTGAAGGCGTCACACCGGCTGACATTGTTCAAAACTCACATCCTTTTCGTCCAACAGTGAACTTTTTGAACATGATTTCCTTTTTTATTTGATTTATAAGTAGTTTTTCTCTAGAATGATTTGAGGAAATTATATTATATTGCTTTCTACGTATGTTACAATAAAATTATTTTAATATAAAATAATCTTGTTTAAAAATTTTAATGTAAAAAATACCAATTAATATATATGAACAGTAATAATATAAATACCGGCCACATAATTAAAAAAGAATAATATTTCAACTTATAAAGTTATCAAATATGTACTATCCTGGAACAAAATTCGTATAAAACTTGTATAGTAGTCTAGTTAATTGATTTGTAAAATGATAGACCAAGAGCCCGATAGAAAAACATACCGAGTTATTTCACCCCTTTTTTGTAATGCATGGGTGTAACCTGTCCACTGTTATGAATGAAAGTTTATAAATTTTCCAATAAAGGTGAGTGCCGCAAAAATGACAGTGGGGGAAAGGAGTTGAAAATAGTATTTCTTAGAAGTTCGGAAATCGTTACTTTTAGTATATTTTGTGTTCTATTTATTATACGTTATTCAAGCAAATCAACTTTGCAACAAATTTTGTAATAGTCATTTTGTTCTCAGATCAATAGTTTTAGAGCGGTTTGGCCACCAAAGATTGACTAACTTCATATAAGTCGCACTTCTTTGTGAAAAAAAGCAGTTGGTACTTTTCCGTTGTCGGTTATAACTCTAATCCAAAATTTATTTTTTTCAACTGATGAAAATTTCCTTTTAGACATTATACATAAAATTTATTTGTGTAATATAATATAATTTATTTATGTAATGTATATAAAGTTATTTAAAATACCCATGCCAGCACGCTAAAAATCCGTACTATTGTAGAGTTGAAGTTTTTGGCACATACTTCGTTATAACACCAAAACTATTCGTCCGATCCAAAATTTATTTATTCTTTCTTTATTGGCTAAATTTTATATCAGACCTCATATATGAAATTTATATAAAGCCATGTAAAGTTCCCATGCCAGCACGCTAAAACCCCGAACTGTTGTAAAATCCAAGTTTTTTGGTACATTTTTCATTATAACCCCAAAACTACTCGTCCAATCCAAAATTTATTTTTCTCAACTGATAGCTGACTAAATTTGCAATCAGGCCCCATACATAAAACTTTGATCAAGCTCTGTAAATAAATACAAATTATTTAGATTATTTTTCGATATTAGTCCAAAACAATTTGTCTAAACCAAAATTTACTTTTTTCAACTGAAAGTTGACTAAATTTGATATCACATTTTATACATGAATATTTAATTGAAATCCATGCCAGCAGGCTATATGTGTATGTTTTGGTAAAAACATAACAATTTTACATGTTACAGTGGGCTGGCGTGGGTATTTTGCGGGATTCATTCATCATTATATAATTTAATTTGATTGTAAATTTAGTAAACTTTCATTGAAAAAATTTTTTTTGGATAAAACAAATAGTTTGGGGGTTATAGCGAAAATCGTGCCAAAAAACTTGGATTTCACAACATTACGAGGTTTTTATGTGCTGGAATTGGTATTTTACGTGACTTTATATCAATTTAATATATGGGTCTGATTGAAAATATAGTCAGCTATCAGTTGAGAAAAAAAAAATTTTGGATCGGAAGAATAGTTTTGGGGTAATACCGAAAAATGTGTCAAAAAACTTGAATTTCACAACAGTACAAGGTTTTGGTGTGCTGGCATTGGTATTTTACGTGACTTTATATCAATTTAATATATGAGTCTGATTGGAAATTTAGTCAGCTAATAGTTAAGAAAAATAAATATTGGATCGGAAGAATACTTTTCGGGTAATAACGAAAAATGTGCCACAAAACTTGGATTTCACAACAGCACGAGGTTTTGGTGTGCTGGCAATGGTATTTTACGTGACTTTATATCAATTTTATATATGGGCCTGATTGCAAATTTAGTCAGCTATCAGTTGAGAAAAATAAATTTAGGATCGGAAGTATAGTTTTGGGGTTATAACGAAAAATGTGCCAAAAACTTGGATTTCACAACAGTACGAGGTTTTGGTGTCCTGGCATTAGTATTTTACGTGACTTTATATCAATTTAATATATGGGTCTGATTGGAAATTTAGTCAGCTATTAGTTGAAAAAAAAAAATATTGGATCGGAAGAATAGTTTTCGGGTAATAACGAAAAATGTGCCAAAAAACTTGGATTTCACAACAGTACGAGGTTTTGGTGTGCTAGCATTGGTATTTTACATGATTTTATATCAATTTAATATATGGGCCTGATTGCAAATTAAGTCAGCTATCAGTTGAAAAAATAAATTTTGGATCGGAAGAATAGTTTTGGGGTAATAACGAAAAATGTGCCAAAAAAACTTGGATTTCACACCAGTACAATGTTTTTTGATGTGCTGAAATTGGTATTTTACATGACTTTATATCAATTTAATATTGCCTGATTGAAAATTTAGTCGTCTATCAGTTGAGAAAATAAATTTTGGATCGAACGAATAGTTTTAAGGGTTTAACGAAAAATGTACTAAAAAAACTTGGATTTTACACCAGTACAAGGTTTTGATGTTCTGAAATTGGTATTTTACATGACTTTATATCAATTTAATATTGCCTAATTGAAAATTTAGTCGTCTATCAGTTGAGAAAAATAAATTTTGGATCGAACGAATAGTTTTAAGGGTTTAACGAAAAATGTACCAAAAAATTCTGGCGTGGGTATTTTAGATGACATTATATAAATTTCATATATGTAGTATGGTAGGAAATTTAGCCACTTACTTACTACAAGTTAGCCAATCATTGGTGGCCGAACCGTTTGAAAACTAAAGATGAGAGAAAAAGAAATGAATAGTGCCAAATTTCTTGCAAATTTGATTTGCTTCATAATGTACATAGCTCAAAATATACTAACAGGAACGGTTTCCGAGTTATTCGATCAAACGACTAAGAACATTCGATTTTCCAAGAACATACGTTTACGAAGAACTACATGTTTTTCACGTATTTTGTTCCAGGATAGTACATATTTCATAACTTTATAAGTTGAAATATTATTCATTTTTTAATTATATCGCCGTTATTTATATTATTACTGTTTATATGTATTAATTGGTATTTTTAACATTAAAATTTTTAAACAAGATTATTTTATATTAAAATAATTATATTGTACCATACGTAGGAAGCAACATAATATAATTTCCTTAAATTATTCTAGAGAAAAACTACTTATAAATCAAATAAAAAAGGAAATCATGTTCAAAAAGTTCACTGTTGGACGAAAAGGATGTGAGTTTTGAACAATGTCAGCCGGTGTGACGCCTTCACAAGGGTTTTGAATTTTGTCTGCCAGTACTTAGCCCCCTCCAAATTTTGGCAGACAACGTTTTTGTCATCTATGGAGTATGCAGTTTCTTGTGTGCTTCAAATAAATCGTCTTCAAGTTGTCCACTTTTGGACTGAAAAAACGCGGATTTTAAATTTTGTCTGCCGGTGCTTAGCCCCCTCCTAATTTTGGCAGACAACGTTTTTTGTCATCTAGGAAGTATGCAGTTTCTTGTGTGCTTCAAATAAATCGTCTTCAAATTGTCCACTTTTGGACTGAAAAAACGCGGATTTTGAATTTTGTCTGCCGATGCTTAGCCCACTCCAAATTTTGGCAGACAACGTTTTTTGACATCTAGGAAGTATGCAGTTTCCTGAGTGCTTCAAATAAATCGTCTTCAAATTGTCAACTTTTGGACTGAAAAAACGCGGATTTTGAATTTTGTCTGCCGGTGCTTAGCCCCCTCCAAATTTTGGCAGACAACGTTTTTTGTCATCTAGTGACCATGCAGTTTCTTGTGTGCTTGAAATGAATCGTCTTGAAATGGTCCACTTTTGGACTCAAAAAACGAGGATTTTGAATTCTGTCTGCCGGTGCGACCCCCCCTCCAAATTTTGCCAGACAGCGTTTTTTGGCACCTAGGGGGTTTGCAGTTTCTTGTTTGCTTTAAATAAATCATCTTCAAATAATATTATATTTTGATATTTGCTACCCCCTTTCGGTGGTCGCCATTTTGAAACTCCCCCGCTTTGAGTTGGCAGACAAGTGCAAATTGATTGCTGAGGGTGGACATTTTATGGCTGTATGTCTAAAATTTTTCTTCAAATAAGTCGCGAAATTTGGCCTCGGCTCTTGGACTAGCGGAAGATAGACAGCAATCGCTTTCGGTACTTCGTGAAGCCAAGATCCGGCTAGGACTGTAGAGCTCAATAATAAATAATAAGTAAATAAAATAAATAAAATATATACATAGATAGAAAATACTTTTATTAATAATATTTACAGAATTTTATGTTACTTACAAAAGTGTTCAAAGTAATATTACTGACATAGCTACGGCTGTCTGTCAGGAGCGCTTTTAATTTGAAAATGGTTTTAAAGCATTATGGTTTATTCATTTTTAAATATTTATTGATTTATTAACTAATCTATTCACAAACAATACAATCCAAAAAATACAATACAATCTAATTACCTATTATATAATTTATTATTAATCATTAATTATGTCTTTTACAACAATATCATAATTACCATATATCCTATAATAATATCTCAAATAATAATATATTATATATACCCATTATTATAATATTCAATAATATCTAATTATTATCATTTTTATTTATAACATATATTATCAATCAATAATATCCCAAGAATTATTAGGTTATTAATAATTAAAATTTTGAATAAGAGTGCCTACCTTGAACTGATAGTGAATACATCGCTCCTCAATTAAAATTTGGTTTCAAGTGGTACATAAAGATTAATAGCTTTATTTTAATACTGTGAAGTTTCATAAAATTCTTTGCAGCCGTTTTTCTAAAAATTGTGTTTTTTATAACAGAGTTAGCAGTGGCTAGGAGTGTGCGGTGAGTGGTGGGGAAATTACTTTGTTGTTATAGAACGTTTATTGTTGATGTTTACAATGAGCTTTTAAATGTTGCAGTGAGTTTATTGAGGACAATTATTTTATAACATATTTATAATTTGTAAAATATAATTAACCCATTGATTCACAATTCAGAATATATTTATTTTAATGCCTAAATCAATAAAAGATTTTCTATCAGTAAAACCTGAGACACCGAATAAGTCAAAGATAAAAAGAATTAAGAGGTCACGTTCATCACCAGAATTTTCGGAGGATGCCGTTAAAGTTAAAAAATCAAGTTTTGTCAGGAGTTTAGAACAAGAGATGGGAGGTGAACTGGAAGTTGGTAAAATGGCAATGAAAGATCTATTAGCACAGTTTAGTGCATTGATAGATTCGAAAGAGTTAGCAAGAAAAGAAGATATTTCTGAACTAAAATTGCAAGTTGAAGATTCGCAGAATGAGAATAAGAATCTAAAAGTTACTATGGAAGATTTAAGAACTAAGAATGAAGTACTAGAAAATCGAATAGAATATCTGGAAAACAAGAGGAATAATTTATTATTTTTTGGCCTTGACTCTTTGAATGGATCAGATCAAGATATCATAATAAAATTTTGTGGTGATGTCTTGGGAGTTGAAATATCACTTAGTGATATTGTTAGTATTGTCAGTTTTGGGTTGTCTAATAAATTGAAGAAACTAATTAAGGTAACTTTCGCTAATAATTACCTTGCTGGGATGATTCTGAGAAATACCAAAAAACTGAAGGGGATTGGTTTTTATATAAATAAAGATTTTTCGTATGCAGTTAGACAGCGGAGGAGAATGCTTTTCCGATTTCGTAAGGAAATGTACCAAAAAGATAAAAATAAAAGGGTTTTTATCAAAAATGATACTTTATTTATGGATGATAAAGCATATCATTGGGACACCAAGGAAAATTGTGTAAAGGAAAGAGTGTCAAGACATTCAAGATCGAAAACAGTCTCAAAGAGGAGAGAAGACTGCTCTAGTTCTAAACCGGATGCTTCAACACCCACAGAAGTAAATGAGAATAAATAGCAGGTAACGGCTGTCTGTCAAACTAAATTAAAAAATAGTTACTCTAGTATAAGTTTCATAAATTTGAATATTTTAAGTTACAACATTTGTGGCCTTAAAAATAAAATTAAAGATAAGTTTTTCCTTGATTTTTTAAATAATTATGATATATTTTGTTTGTTAGGAACATTTATTGAAGAAAATCATGAGGTGGTTTACTCAAATTATTTTCAAAATTATAAACTATTATGGGTCTCAGCCACTAGAATGGCAAAATTTGGAAGAGCGATAGGTGGTATATTGATTTGTTGTCGAACCGAATGAATAACTAAAGGTCTTTGTAAATTTACAACTATAAATAATGTTGATTTGCTTCAGATTAAGGTAAGCTCAAACTTTTGTTTGCATGTATTGCCAATTTATGTGGGGCCAAGTAAACGGAAAGAAAATTTTTGTTTGCTTGAGACTCTTGTAAATAATAATAATGATTTACAGTTTCTATTGTTAGGAGATTGGAATGGTAAATTGGGTGATGGTCAGGCTGTTGAGGAAAATACATTGGATCTCGGTTGTTTTTCAGAATCTAGATGTTCTAAAGATAATATAGTAAATTCGGAAGGAGAATTAATTTTGGATTTTTGTGATGATCATGGGTTCTTGATTTTAAATGGGAGATCTCCAAGCGACATGTTAGGGGAATTTACATATCTGGGCTCTAGGGGTAGTTCAGTCATAGACTTTGCTTTTATATCTGTTAGCAGTTACAAGTTAGTTACAGATTTCTTTGTAAGAAACGTAATTTGGTCAGATCATACGGCAATTGATGTCATTGTACAACTAGAACTAGAAGGAAGAAAAGAAGATCTTGTACCGAACAATAGAAAACTAATTTGGAACGTTTCTAAATGTATCGACTATAAGAATACTCTAGAAAAGAGAATTGAAACTTGTGAAAATATAGATTTGGAGGTCGTGAAAAAGATAATAAGAGATAGTGCTAAGTGTATGCAGAGTTATGGCAAACCATTCGAATCATAAAATATATATATCACTTTGTATGAGAAAACTCTGAGGGATAATTTTGAACCAATTACATCTATTAAAAAAATAAAAATAATATAAGCAGTGTGTAAAAAATATTTCAAAAGTACTTTATTATATTTAAAAAATTAAAACATAGAAAATTTTACATCTGCACAAACTGAATACCTTGATACAATTAAACCGAAACTATATTTAATGCTAACACCAAAATTATATTTATATGCAATACATAAATTTGAAAATTAAAAGTTTTTGTAACTATACTTCAAACAGCCTCTTCATAATGTTACCTTGGGCTCAATTTATTCACTTCATTTAATAATCAACTCCAAGTGCACAACTAAATATGTTGCTTGACTCTCTTCTCGAATAATGCCGACAATACACGCTCGCCAGCGGAGGTATTTTTAAATAATTATTCATGATAACATTTCACGTTCGTAAATGTTGATGTGGTAAATAAATTTGAAGTGATAAACGAAATTAAATTTTTTTTTTTACCCCCTCCGAGGCGTCTGAAAAGAAGATGGCCTCAAGACCTTCTAATATGATACTTCATTATATAAAACCTTTATAAGTGCTACCAATGGGTAGTTGCTTTAAAAAAAAGTGACGAGTCATTTTTATCATTATCATCGTATTTACTTGATGTATAATATATTGTATATACAGTTGTAAATTTCAATTAAATAAATACAAAAATAAAAAATAAAAAATTTTTTTTTTGCTGTAAGCAAGCTAATAGAATAGATTTTAAGTGAAGAGATACTCAACTGGACCAAAGAAAAGAAGGGGAACACTACAGCAAAAGCGTCTATATTGCTGGATAACCATTGATTATATTTAAATCAGTATGGCCTTTTTTACGATTGTACAGTAATCAGCACCAATCAAACAGTATTAAATTAATACACCAACTTAGTATTTCTAAATAAAATATAAGGAACCCATTCTGTAAACTGCTCAACAAACTCATCAATTCAGCAACTCATCATCGAATCCCCTGGTGTCATGAAACATTTTCTAAGCTTATTAATCAAGTTCAAAATTATTATCAACAATAATCTATATAAATAAAAATGAATCGCTAAATGTGTTGCTAAGCGTAAAACTCGAGAACGGCTCGGCCAATTCGGCTAATTTTTTTTTTAACGTATTTGTTAAGTCACAAGGAAGGTTCTTATCTATATAAATAAAAATGAATCGCCAAATGTGTTGCTAAGCGTAAAACTCGAGAACGGATCGGCTAATTTGCCTAATTTTTTTTTAAACGTATTTGTTAAGTCACAAGGAAGGTTCTTATCTATATAAATAAAAATGAATCGCCAAATGTGTTCCTAAGCGTAAAACTCGAGAACGGCTTGACCAATTCAGCTAATTTTTTTTAAACGTATTTGTTAAGTCACGAGGAAGGTTCTTATCTATATAAATAAAAATGAATCGCCAAATGTGTTGCTAAGCGTAAAACTCGAAAACGGATCGGCTAATTTGCCTAATTTTTTTTAAACGTATTTGTTAAGTCACAAGGAAGGTTCTTATCTATATAAATAAAAATGAATCGCCAAATGTGTTCCTAAGCGTAAAACTCGAGAACGGCTTGACCAATTCAGCTAATTTTTTTTAAACGTATTTGTTAAGTCACAAGGAAGGTTCTTATCTATATAAATAAAAATGAATCGCCAAATGTGTTGCTAAGCGTAAAACTCCAGAACAGCTCGGCCAATTCGGCTAATTTTTTTTTTTAACGTTTTTGTTAAGTCACAAGGAAGGTTCTTATCTATATAAATAAAAATGAATCGCTAAATGTGTTGCTAAGCGTAAAACTCGAGAACGGCTTGGCCAATTCGGCTAATTTTTTTTTATTCGTTTTTGTTGTCGCACGAAAGGTTCTTATCTATATAAATAAAAATGAATCGCCAAATGAGTTTCTAAGCGTAAAACTCGAGATGGGCTCGGCCAAATCGGCTATTTTTTTTTTTTAACGTTTTTGTTAAATCACAAGGAAGGTTCGTATCTATATAAATAAAAATAAATCGCCAAATGTGTTGCTAAACGTAAAACTCGAGAACGGCTCGGCCAATTCGGATAATTTTTTTTTTAACGTTTTTGTTATATCACAAGGAAGGTTCGTATCTATATAAATAAAATTAATCGCCAAATGTTTTGCTAAGCGTAAAACTCGAGAACAGATCGGCTAATTTGCCTAATTTTTTTTTAAACGTATTTGTTAAGTCACAAGGAAGGTTCTTATCTATATAAATAAAAATGAATCGCCAAATGTGTTGCTAAGCGTAAAACTAGAGAACGGCTCGGCCAATTCGGCTAATTTTTTTTTTTAACGTTTTTGTTAAATCACAAGGAAGGTTCGTATCTATATAAATAAAAATAAATCGCCAAATGTTTTGCTAAGCGTAAAACTCGAGAACGGATCGGCTAATTTTTTTTTTAAACGTATTTGTTAAGTCACAAGGAAGGTTCTTATCTATATAAATAAAAATAAATCGTCAAATGTGTTGCTAAGCGTAAAACTCGAGAACGGCTCGGCTAATTTTTTTTTAAACGTTTTTGTTAAATCACAAGGAAGGTTCTTATCTATATAAATAAAAATGAATCGCCAAATGTGTTGCTAAGCGTAAAACTGGAGAACGGCTCGGCCAATTCGGCTAATTTTTTTTGTTAAACGTTTTTGTTAAGTCACAAGGAAAGTTCTTATCAATATAAATAAAAATGAATCGCTTAATGTGTTGCTAAGCGTAAAACTCGAGAACGGCTTTGCCAATTCGGCTAATTTTTTTTTTTTTTTTTTTTTGTTGTCACACGAAATGTTCTTTTCTATATAAATAAAAATGAATCGCCAAATGTGTTGCTAAGCGTAAAACTCGAGAACGGATCGGCTAATTTGCCTAATTTTTTTTTAACGTATTTGTTAAGTCACAGGGAAGGTTCTTATCTATATAAATAAAAATGAATCGCCAAATGTGTTCCTAAGCGTAAAACTCGAGATAGGATTGACCAATTCAGCTAATTTTTTTTAAACGTATTTGTTAAGTCACGAGGAAGGTTCTTATCTATATAAATAAAAATGAATCGCCAAATGTGTTGCTAAGCGTAAAACTCGAAAACGGATCGGCTAATTTGCCTAATTTTTTTTTTTAAACTTTTTTTTAAGTCACTAGGAACGTTCTTTTCTATATAAATAAAAATGAATCGCCAAATGTGTTCCTAAGCGTAAAACTCGAGAACGGCTTGACCAATTCAGCTAATTTTTTTTAAACGTTTTTTTAAGTAACAAGGAAGGTTCTTATCTATATAAATAAAAATGAATCGCCAAATGTGTTGCTAAGCGTAAAACTCCAGAACAGCTCGGCCAATTCGGCTAATTTTTTTTTTTTAACGTTTTTGTTAAGTCACAAGGAAGGTTCTTATCTATATAAATAAAAATGAATCGCTAAATGTGTTGCTAAGCGTAAAACTCGAGAACGGCTTGGCCAATTCGGCTAATTTTTTTTTTTAACGTTTTTGTTAAATCACAAGAAATGTTCTTTTCTATATAAATAAAAATTAATCGCCAAATGTGTTGCTAAGCGTAAAACTTGAGAACGGCTCGGCCAATTCGGCTAATTTTTTTTTTAACGTTTTTGTTAAATCACAAGGAAGGTTCGTATCTATATAAATAAAAATAAATCGCCAAATGTTTTGCTAAGCGTAAAACTCGAGAACGGATCGGCTAATTTGCCTAATTTTTTTTTTAAACGTATTTGTTAAGTCACAAGGAAGGTTCTTATCTATATAAATAAAAATGAATCGCCAAATGTGTTGCTAAGCGTAAAACTAGAGAACGGCTCGGCCAATTCGGCTAATTTTTTTTTTTTTTTTAACGTTTTTTTAAATCACAAGGAAGGTTCGTATCTATATATAAATAAAAATAAATCGCCAAATGTTTTGCTAAGCGTAAAACTCGAGAACGGATCGGCTAATTTTTTTTTTTTTTTTTTAAACGTATTTGTTAAGTCACAAGGAAGGTTCTTATCTATATAAATAAAAATAAATCGTCAAATGTGTTGCTAAGCGTAAAACTCGAGAACGGCTCGGCTAATTTTTTTTTTTTTTTTTAACGTTTTTGTTAAATCACAAGGAAGGTTCTTATCTATATAAATAAAAATGAATCGCCAAATGTGTTGCTAAGCGTAAAACTGGAGAACGGCTCGGCCAATTCGGCTAATTTTTTTTTTAAACGTTTTTTGTTAAGGCACAAGGAAAGTTTCTTATCTATATAAATAAAAATGAATCGCCAAATGTGTTGCTAAGCGTAAAACTCGAGAACGGCTTGGCCAATTCGGCTAATTTTTTTTTTTTTTTTTTTTTTGTTAAGTCGCACGAAAGGTTCTTTTCTATATTAATAAAAATGAATCGCATAATGTGTTGCTAAACGTAAAACTCGAGAACGGCTAGGCCAATTCGCCTAATTTTTTTTTTTTTTTTTAACGTATTTGTTAAGTCACAAGGAAGGTTCTTATCTATATAAATAAAAATGAATCGCCAAATGTGTTGCTAAGCGTAAAACTCGAGAACGGATCGGCTAATTTGCCTAATTTTTTTTTTTTTTCGTTTTTGTTAAATCACAAGGAATGTTCTTTTCTATATAAATAAAAATGAATCGCCAAATGTGTTGCTAAGCGTAAAACTCGAGAACGGATCGGCTAATTTGCCTAATTTTTTTTTTTTTTTTTTTTTGTTAAGTCACAAGGAAAGTTCTTATCTATATACGAATGAATCGCCAAATGTGTTGCTAAGCGTAAAACTCGAGAACGGCTTGGCCAATTCGCTAATTTTTTTTTTTAACGTATTTGTTAAGTCACAAGGAAGGTTCTTATCTATATAAATAAAAATGAATCGCCAAATGTGTTGCTAAGCGTAAAACTCCAGAACAGCTCGGCCAATTCGGCTAATTTTTTTTGTTTAACGTTTTTGTTAAGTCACAAGGAAGGTTCTTATCTATATAAATAAAAATGAATCGCTAAATGTGTTGCTAAGCGTAAAACTCGAGAACGGCTTGGCTAATTCGGCTAATTTTTTTTTTTTCGTTTTTGTTGTCGCACGAAAGGTTCTTTTCTATATAAATAAAAATGAATCGCCAAATGTGTTGCTAAGCGTAAAACTCGAGAACGGCTCGGCCAATTCGGCTAATTTTTTTTTTAACGTTTTTGTTAAATCACAAGGAAGGTTCGTATCTATATAAATAAAAATAAATCGCCAAATGTGTTGCTAAGCGTAAAACTCGAGAACGGATCGGCTAATTTGCCTAATTTTTTTTTAAACGTATTTGTTAAGTCACAAGGAAGGTTCTTATCTATATAAATAAAAATGAATCGCCAAATGTGTTGCTAAGCGTAAAACTCGAGAACGGCTCGGCCAATTCGGCTAATTTTTTTTTTTTAACGTTTTTGTTAAATCACAAGGAAGGTTCGTATCTATATAAATAAAAATAAATCGCCAAATGTTTTGCTAAGCGTAAAACTCGAGAACGGCTGGGCCAATTCGGCTAATTTTTTTTTTAACGTATTTGTTAAATCACAAGGAAGGTTCTTATCTATATAAATAAAAATAAATCGCCAAATGTGTTGCTAAGCGTAAAACTCGAGAACGGCTCGGCTATTTCGGCTAATTTTTTTTTTAACGTTTTTGTTAAATCACAAGGAAGGTTCTTATCTATATAAATAAAAATGAATCGCTAAATGTGTTGCTAAGCGTAAAACTCGAGAACGGCTCGGCCAATTCGGCTAATTTTTTTTTTTTTTTTTACGTTTTTGTTAAGTCACAAGGAAGGTTCTTATCTATATAAATAAAAATGAATCGCCAAATGTGTTGCTAAGCGTAAAACTCGAGAACGGCTTGGCCAATTCGGCTAATTTTTTTTTTAACGTTTTTTTGTTAAATCACAAGGAATGTTCTTTTTCTATATAAATAAAAATGAATCGCCAAATGTGTTGCTAAGCGTAAAACTCGAGAACGGCTCGGCCAATTCGGCTAATTTTTTTTTTTTTTTTTTTTTTAACGTTTTTGTTAAATCACAAGGAAGGTTCGTATCTATATAAATAAAAATAAATCGCCAAATGTTTTGCTAAGCGTAAAACTCGAGAACGGCTTGGCTAATTCGGCTTATTTTTTTTTTTTCGTTTTTTTAAAAATCACAAGGAAGGTTCTTATCTATATAAATAAAAATGAATCGCCAAATGTGTTGCTAAGCGTAAAACTCGAGAACGGCTGGGCCAATTCGGCTAATTTTTTTTTTTTTTTTTTTTTTGTTAAATCACAAGGAAGCTTCTTATCTATATAAATAAAAATGAATCGCCAAATGTGTTGCTAAGCGTAAAACTGGAGAACGGATTGGCCAATTCGGCTAATATTTTTTTTACGTTTTTGTTAAGTCACAAGGAAGGTTCTTATCTATATAAATAAAAATGAATCGCCAAATGTGTTGCTAAGCGTAAAACTCGAGAACGGCTCGGCCAATTCGGCTAATTTTTTTTTTTTTTTAACGTTTTTGTTAAGTCACAAGGAAGGTTCTTATCAATATAAATAAAAAATTAATCGCTAAATGTGTTGCTAAGCGTAAAACTCGAGAACGGCTCGGCCAATTCGGCTAATTTTTTTTTTTTTAACGTATTTGTTAAGTCACAACGAAGGTTCTTATCTATATAAATAAAAATGAATCGCCAAATGTGTTGCTAAGCGTAAAACTCGAGAACGGCTTGGCCTATTCGGCTAATTTTTTTTTGTTTAACGTTTTTGTTATTGTCACAAAAAGGTTCGTTTCTATATAAATAAAAATGAATCGCCAAATGTGTTGCTAAGCGTAAAACTCGAGAACGGCTAGGCCAATTCGGCTAATTTTTTTTTTAACGTTTTTGTTAAATCAAAAGAAAGGTTCGTATCTATGTAAATAAAAATAATTCGCCAAATGTGTTGCTAAGCGTAAAACTCGAGAACGGCTCGGCTAATTCGGTTAATTTTTTTTTTAACGTTTTTGTTAAGTCACAAGGAAGGTTCTTATCTATATAAATAAAAATGAATCGCCAAATGTGTTGCTAAGCGTAAAACTCGAGAACGGCTCGGCCAATTCGGCTAATTTTTTTTTTAAACGTTTTTGTTAAGTCACAAGGAAGGTTCTTATCTATATAAATAAAAATGAATCGCCAAATGTGTTGCTAAGCGTAAAACTCGAGAACGGCTCGGCCAATTCGGCTAATTTTTTTTTTTTTTGTTTAACGTTTTTGTTAAGTCACAAGGAAGGTTCTTATCTATATAAATAAAAATGAATCGCCAAATGTGTTGCTAAGCGTAAAACTCGAGAACGGCTCGGCTAATTTTTTTTTAAACGTTTTTGTTAAATCACAAGGAAAGTTCTTTTTTTTTTCGTTTTTTTTTTTAACGTTTTTGTTTAAGTCACAAGGAAGGTTCTTATCTATATAAATAAAAATGAATCGCCAAATGTGTTGCTAAGCGTAAAACTCGAGAACGGCTCGGCCAATTCGGCTAATTTTTTTTTTTTTTTTTTTTTTCGTTTTTGTTAAATCACAAGGAATGTTCTTTTCTATATAAATAAAAATGAATCGCCAAATGTGTTGCTAAGCGTAAAACTCGAGAACGGCTCGGCCAATTCGGCTAATTTTTTTTTTTTTTTGTTTAGTCACAAGGAAGGTTCTTATCTATTAAAATAAAATTGAATCGCCAAATGTGTTGCTAGGCATAAAACTCGAGAACGCCTCGGCCCATTCAGGTTATTTTTTTTATAGGTTTTTGTTAAACCACAAGAAAGGTTCTCATCTATTTAAATAAAAATGAATCGCCAAATGAGTTGCTAAGCGTAAAACTCGAGAACGGCTCGGCCAATTCGGCTAATTTTTTTTTTTTTTTTTTAACGTTTTTGTTAAATAACAAGGAAAGGTTCTTATCTATATAAATAAAAATGAATCGCCAAATGTGTTGCTAAGCGTAAAACTCGAGAACGGCTCGGCCAATTCGGCTAATTTTTTTTTTTTTTTACGTTTTTGTTAAATCACAAGGAATGTTCTTTTCTATATAAATAAAAATGAAACGCCAAATGTGTTGCTAAGCGTAAAACTCGAGAACGGCTCGGCCAATTCGGCTAATTTTTTTTTGTTTAACGTTTTTGTTAAATCACAAGGAATGTTCTTTTCTATATAAATAAAAATGAATCGCCAAATGTGTTGCTAAGCGTAAAACTCGAGAACGGCTCGGCCAATTCGGCTAATTTTTTTTTTTTTTTTTTTAACGTTTTTGTTAAGTCACAAGGAAGGTTCTTATCTATATAAATAAAAATGAATCGCCAAATGTGTTGCTAAGCGTAAAACTCGAGAACGGCTCGGCCAATTCGGCTAATTTTTTTTAAAACGTTTTTTAAAGGCACAAGGAAGGTTCTTATCTATATAAATAAAAATGAATCACCAAATGTGTTGCTAAGCGTAAAACTCGAGAACGGCTCGACCAATTCGGCTAATTTTTTTTGTAATCGTTTTTTTAAATGACAAAGAAGGTTCTTATCTATATAAATAAAAATAAATCGCCAAATGTGTTGCTAAGCGTAAAACTCGAGAACGGCTCGGCCAATTCGGCTAATTTTTTTTTTTTAAACGTTTTTGTTAAGTCACAAGGAAGGTTCTTATCTATATAAATAAAAATGAATCGCCAAATGTGTTGCTAAGCGTAAAACTCGAGAACGGCTCGGCCAATTCGGCTAATTTTTTTTTTTTTTAAACGTTTTTGTTAAGTCACAAGGAAGGTTCTTATCTATATAAATAAAAATGAATCGCCAAATGTGTTGCTAAGCGTAAAACTCGAGAACGGCTCGGCCAATTCGGCTAATTTTTTTTTTTTTTTTAACGTTTTTGTTAAGTCACAAGGAAGGTTTCTTATCTATATCTATATAAAAAAAAATGAATCGCCAAATGTGTTGCTAAGCGTAAAACTCGGGAACGGCTCGGCCAATTCGGCTAATTTTTTTTTTTCAACGTTTTTGTTAAGTCACAGGGAAGGTTCTTATCTATATAAATAAAAATAAATCGCCAAATGTGTTGCTAAGCGTAAAACTCGAGAACGGCTCGGCCAATTCGGCTAATTTTTTTCTTACGTTTTTGTTTAAGCACAAGGAAGGTTCTTATCTATTAAAATAAAAATGAATCGCCAAATGTGTTGCTAGGCGTAAAACTCGAGAACGGCTAGGCCAATTCGGCTAATTTTTTTTTTAACGTTTTTGGTTAATCAAAAGAAAGGTTCGTATCTATGTAAATAAAAATAATTCGCCATATGTGTTGCTAAGCGTAAAACTCGAGAACGGCTCGGCCAATTCGGCTAATTTTTTTTTTTTAACGTTTTGTTAAGTCACACAAGGAAAGGTTCTTATCTATATAAATAAAAATGAATGGCCAAATGTGTTGCTAAGCTTAAAACTCGAGAACGGCTCGGCCAATTCGGCTATTTTTTTTTTTTTTTTGTTAAACGTTTTTTTTAAATCACAAGGAAGGTTCTTATCTATATAAATAAAAATGAATCGCCAAATGTGTTGCTAAGCGTAAAACTCGAGAACGGCTCGGCCAATTCGGCTAATTTTTTTTTTTAACGTTTTTGTTAAGTCACAAGGAAGGTTCTTATCTATTTCTATATAAAGAAAAATGAATCGCCAAATGTGTTGCTAAAAGTAAAACTCGAGAACGGCTAGGCCAATTCGCCTAATTTTTTTTTTCGTTTTTGTTAAATCACAAGGAATGTTCTTTTCTATATAAATAAAAATGAATCGCCAAATGTGTTGCTAAGCGTAAAACTCGAGAACGGCTCGACCAATTCGGCTAATTCGGCTAATTTTTTTTTTAAAACGTTTTTGTTAAGTCACAAGGAAGGTTCTTCTATCTATATAAATAAATAAAAATGAATCGCCAAATGTGTTGCTAAGCGTAAAACTCGAGAACGGCTCGGCCAATTCGGCTAATTTTTTTTTTGTTTAACGTTTTTGTTAAGTCACAAGGAAGGTTCTTATCAATATAAATAAAAATGAATCGCCAAATGTGTTGCTAAGCGTAAAACTCGAGAACGGCTCGGCCAATTCGGCTAATTTTTTTAATATTTTTTTTTAAGTGACAAGGAAAGTTCTTATCTATATATATAAATAAAAATGAATCGCCAAATGTGTTGCTAAGCGTAAAACTCGAGAACGGCTCGGCCAATTCGGCTATTTTTTTTTTTTTTTAACGTTTTTTTTAAGTCACAAGGAAGGTTCTTATCTATATAAATAAAAATGAATCGCCAAATGTGTTGCTAAGCGTAAAACTCGAGAACGGCTCGGCCAATTCGGCTAATTTTTTTTTTTTTTAACGTTTTTGTTTAAGTCACAAGGAAGGTTTTATCTATATAAATAAAAATGAATCGCCAAATGTGTTGCTAAGCGTAAAACTCGAGAACGGCTCGGCCAATTCGGCTAATTTTTTTTTTTTTAACGTTTTTGTTAAGTCACAAGGAAGGTTCTTATCTATGTAAATAAAAATAATTCGCCATATGTGTTGCTAAGCGTAAAACTCGAAAACGGCTAGGCCAATTCGGCTAATTTTTTTTTTAACGTTTTTGTTAAATCAAAAGAAAGGTTCGTATCTATATATATAAATAAAAATGAATCGCCAAATGTGTTGCTAAGCGTAAAACTCGAGAACGGCTCGGCCAATTCGGCTAATTTTTTTTTTTTAACGTTTTTGTTACGTCACAAGGAAGCTTCTTTTATCTATATAAAATAAAAATGAATCGCCAAAGTGTGTTGCTAAGCGTAAAACTCGAGAACGGCTCGGCCAATTCGGCTAATTTTTTTTTTTTTTAAACGTTTTTTGTTTAGTCACAAGGAAGGTTTTTATCTATTAAAATAAAATTGAATCGCCAAATGTGTTGCTAGGCATAAAACTCGAGAACGCCTCGGCCCATTCGGCTAATTTTTTTTTTTTTTTGTTAAATCAACGTTTTTTTAAGTCACAAGGAAGGTTCTTATCTATATAAATAAAAATGAATCGCCAAATGTGTTGCTAAGCGTAAAACTCGAGAACGGCTCGGCCAATTCGGCTAATTTTTTTTTTTTTTTTTGTTTTTGTTAAGTCACAAGGAAGGTTCTTTTCTATATATAAATAAAAATGAATCGCCAAATGTGTTGCTAAGCGTAAAACTCGAGAACGGCTCGGCCAATTCGGCTAATTTTTTTTTTTAACGTTTTTGTTAAGTCACAAGGAAGGTTCTTATCTATATAAATAAAAATGAATCGCCAAATGTGTTGCTAAGCGTAAAACTCGAGAACGGCTCGGCCAATTCGGCTAATTTTTTTTTAAACGTTTTTGTTAAATCACAAGGAAGGTTCTTATCTATATAAATAAAAAATGAATCGCCAAATGTGTTGCTAAGCGTAAAACTCGAGAACGGCTCGGCCAATTCGGCTAATTTTTTTTTTTTTTAACGTTTTTTGTTAAGTCACAAGGAAGGTTTTTATCTAACTAAAAAATAAAATTGAATCGCCAAATGTGTTGCTTAGCGTAAAACTCAATAACGGCTCGTCCGATTCGGCTAATTTTTTTTTTTTAAGTCAACGTTTTTTTAAATCACAAGGAAGGTTCTTATCTATATAAAAATAAAAATGAATCGCCAAATGTGTTGCTAAGCGTAAAACTCGAGAACGGCTCGGCCAATTCGGCTAATTTTTTTTTTTTTTTTTTTTTATTAAGCACAAGGAAGTTCTTTTATCTATATATAAATAAAAATGAATCGCCAAATGTGTTGCTAAGCGTAAAACTCGAGAACGGCTCGGCCAATTCGGCTAATTTTTTTTTTTAAACGTTTTTTTAGTCACAAGGAAGGTTTTTTCTATCTATATAAATAAAAATGAATCGCCAAATGTGTTGCTAAGCGTAAAACTCGAGAACGGCTCGGCCAATTCGGCTAATTTTTTTTTTTTAACGTTTTTGTTAAGTCACAAGGAAGGTTTTTATCTATCTATATAAATAAAAATGAATCGCCAAATGTGTTGCTAAGCGTAAAACTTGAGAACGGCTCGGCCAATTCGGCTAATTTTTTTTTTTTTTTCGTTTTTGTTAAATCACAAGGAAGGTTTTTATCTATCTATATAAATAAAAATGAATCGCCAAATGTGTTGCTAAGCGTAAAACTCGAGAACGGCTCGGCCAATTCGGCTAATTTTTTTTTTTAACGTTTTTGTTAAGTCACAAGAAAGGTTCTTATCTATCTATATAAATAAAAATGAATCGCCAAATGTGTTGCTAAGCGTAAAACTCGAGAACGGCTCGGCCAATTCGGCTAATTTTTTTTTTAACGTTTTTTAAGGCACAAGGAAGGTTTTTATCTATCTATATAAATAAAAATGAATCGCCAAATGTGTTGCTAAGCGTAAAACTCGAGAACGGCTCGGCCAATTCGGCTAATTTTTTTTTTTAACGTTTTTTTAAATCACAAGGAAGGTTTTTATCTATCTATATAAATAAAAATGAATCGCCAAATGTGTTGCTAAGCGTAAAACTCGAGAACGGCTCGGCCACCAATTCGGCTAATTTTTTTTTTTTTAACGTTTTTGTTTAGGCACAAGGAAGGTTTTTATCTATATATAAATAAAAATGAATCGCCAAATGTGTTGCTAAGCGTAAAACTCGAGAACGGCTCGGCCAATTCGGCTAATTTTTTTTTTTTTTTTTTGTTAGGCACAAGGAAGGTTTTTTCTATATAAAAATAAAAATGAATCGCCAAATGTGTTGCTAAGCGTAAAACTCATGGTTCGACCAATTCGGCTAATTTTTTTCTTAAGGTTTTTGTTTAGGCACAAGGAAGGTTTTTATCTATATAAATAAAAATGAATCGCCAAATGTGTTGCTAAGCGTAAAACTCGAGAACGGCTCGGCCAATTCGGCTAATTTTTTTTTTTTAACGTTTTTGTTTAGGCACAAGGAAGTTTTTTATCTATATAAAAAAAAAATGAATCGCCAAATGTGTTGCTAAGCGTAAAACTCGAGAACGGCTCGGCCCAATTCGGCTAATTTTTTTTTTAACGTTTTTTTAGGCACACAAGGAAGGTTCTTATCTATATAAATAAAAATGAATCGCCAAATGTGTTGCTAAGCGTAAAACTCGAGAACGGCTCGGCCAATTCGGCTAATTTTTTTTTTAACGTTTTTGTTAAGTCACAAGGAAGGTTTTTATCTATCTATATAAATAAAAATGAATCGCCAAATGTGTTGCTAAGCGTAAAACTCGAGAACGGCTCGGCCAATTCGGCTAATTTTTTTTTTTTTTAACGTTTTGTTAAATCACACAAGGAAGGTTTTTATCTATCTATATAAATAAAAATGAATCGCCAAATGTGTTGCTAAGCGTAGAACTCGAGAACGGCTCGACCAAATCGGAAATTTTTTTCTTTTTAACGTTTTTTTAGGCACAAGGAAGGTTTTTATCTATCTATATAAATAAAAATGAATCGCCAAATGTGTTGCTAAGCGTAAAACTCGAGAACGGCTCGACCAATTCGAATAATTTTTTTTTTACGTTATGTTTAGGCACAAGGAAGGTATTTATCTATCTATATAAATAAAAATGAATCGCCAAATGTGTTGCTAAGCGTAAAACTCGAGAACGGGTCGACCAATTCGGCAATTTTTTTTTTTTAACGTTTTTTTTAGACACAAGGAAGGTTTTTATCTATCTATATAAATAAAAATGAATCGCCAAATGTGTTGCTAAGCGTAAAACTCGAGAACGGCTCGACCAATTCGGCTAATTTTTTTTTTAACGTTTTTTTAGGCACAAGGAAGGTTTTTATCTATCTATATAAATAAAAATGAATCGCCAGATGTGTTGCTAAGCGTAAAACTCGTAAACGGCTTGACCAATTCGGCTAATTTTTTTTTAACGTCATTTTTAGGCACAAGGAAAGTTTTTATCTATCTATATAAAAAAAAATGAATCGCCAAATGTGTTGCTAAGCGTAAAACTCGAGAACGGCTCGACCAATTCGGCTAATTTTTTTTTTTAACGTTTTGTTTAGGCACAAGGAAGGTTTTTATCTATCTATATAAATAAAAATGAATCGCCAAATGTGTTGCTAAGCGTAAAACTCGAGAACGGCACGACCAATTCGGCTAATTTTTTTTTTTAACGTTATGTTTAGGCACAAGGAAGGTTTTTATCTATCTATATAAATAAAAATGAATCGCCAAATGTGTTGCTAAGCGTAAAACTCGAGAACGGCACGACCAATTCGGCTAATTTTTTTTTTAACGTTTTGTTTAGGCACAAGGAAGGTTTTTATCTATCTATATAAATAAAAATGAATCGCCAAATGTGTTGCTAAGCGTAAAACTCGAGAACGGCACGACCAATTCGGCTAATTTTTTTTTTTTTTAACGTTATGTTTAGGCACAAGGAAGGTTTTTATCTATCTATATAAATAAAAATGAATCGCCAAATGTGTTGCTAAGCGTAAAACTCGAGAACGGCTCGACCAATTCGGCTAATTTTTTTTTTTTTAACGTTATGTTTTTAGGCACAAGGAAGGTTTTTATCTATCTATATAAATAAAAATGAATCGCCAAATGTGTTGCTAAGCGTAAAACTCGAGAACGGCACGACCAATTCGGCTAATTTTTTTTTTAACGTTATGTTTAGGCACAAGGAAGGTTTTTATCTATCTATATAAATAAAAAAAATGAATCGCCAAATGTGTTGCTAAGCGTAAAACTCGAGAACGGCACGACCAATTCGGCTAATTTTTTTTTTTTTAACGTTATGTTTAGGCACAAGGAAGGTTTTTATCTATCTATATAAATAAAAATGAATCGCCAAATGTGTTGCTAAGCGTAAAACTCGAGAACGACACGACCAATTCGGCTAATTTTTTTTTTTAACGTTATGTTTAGGCACAAGGAAGGTTTTTATCTATCTATATAAATAAAAATGAATCGCCAAATGTGTTGCTAAGCGTAAAACTCGAGAACGGCACGACCAATTCGGCTAATTTTTTTTTTAACGTTATGTTTAGGCACAAGGAAGGTTTTTATCTATCTATATAAATAAAAATGAATCGCCAAATGTGTTGCTAAGCGTAAAACTCGAGAACGGCTCGACCAATTCGGCTAATTTTTTTTTTATTTTATGTTTAGGCACAAGGAAGGTTTTTATCTATCTATATAAATAAAAAAAATGAATCGCCAAATGTGTTGCTAAGCGTAAAACTCGAGAACGGCACGACCAATTCGGCTAATTTTTTTTTTAACGTTATGTTTAGGCACAAGGAAGGTTTTTATCTATCTATATAAATAAAAATGAATCGCCAAATGTGTTGCTAAGCGTAAAACTCGAGAACGGCACGACCAATTCGGCTAATTTTTTTTTTAAACGTTATGTTTAGGCACAAGGAAGGTTTTTATCTATCTATATAAATAAAAATGAATCGCCAAATGTGTTGCTAAGCGTAAAACTCGAGAACGGCACGACCAATTCGGCTAATTTTTTTTTTTTTTTTATGTTTAGGCACAAGGAAGGTTTTTATCTATCTATATAAATAAAAATGAATCGCCAAATGTGTTGCTAAGCGTAAAACTCGAGAACGGCACGACCAATTCGGCTAATTTTTTTTTTTTCGTTATGTGTTTAGGCACAAAGAAGGTTTTTATCTATCTATATAAATAAAAATGAATCGCCAAATGTGTTGCTAAGCGTAAAACTCGAGAACGGCACGACCAATTCGGCTAATTTTTTTTTTTTTAACGTTATGTTTAGGCACAAGGAAGGTTTTTATCTATCTATATAAATAAAAATGAATCGCCAAATGTGTTGCTAAGCGTAAAACTCGAGAACGACACGACCAATTCGGCTAATTTTTTTTTTTAACGTTATGTTTAGGCACAAGGAAGGTTTTTATCTATCTATATAAATAAAAATGAATCGCCAAATGTGTTGCTAAGCGTAAAACTCGAGAACGGCACGACCAATTCGGCTAATTTTTTTTTTAACGTTATGTTTAGGCACAAGGAAGGTTTTTATCTATCTATATAAATAAAAATGAATCGCCAAATGTGTTGCTAAGCGTAAAACTCGAGAACGGCACGACCAATTCGGCTAATTTTTTTTTTAACGTTATGTTTAGGCACAAGGAAGGTTTTTATCTATCTATATAAATAAAAATGAATCGCCAAATGTGTTGCTAAGCGTAAAACTCGAGAACGACACGACCAATTCGGCTAATTTTTTTTTTAACGTTATGTTTAGGCACAAGGAAGGTTTTTCTATCTATCTATATAAATAAAAATGAATCGCCAAATGTGTTGCTAAGCGTAAAACTCGAGAACGACACGACCAATTCGGCTAATTTTTTTTTTAACGTTATGTTTAGGCACAAGGAAGGTTTTTATCTATCTATATAAAATAAAAATGAATCGCCAAATGTGTTGCTAAGCGTAAAACTCGAGAACGGCACGACCAATTCGGCTAATTTTTTTTTTAACGTTATGTTTAGGCACAAGGAAGGTTTTTATCTATCTATATAAATAAAAATGAATCGCCAAATGTGTTGCTAAGCGTAAAACTCGAGAACGGCACGACCAATTCGGCTAATTTTTTTTTTTAAACGTTATGTTTAGGCACAAGGAAGGTTTTTATCTATCTATATAAATAAAAATGAATCGCCAAATGTGTTGCTAAGCGTAAAACTCGAGAACGACACTACGACCAATTCGGCTAATTTTTTTTTTAACGTTATGTTTAGGCACAAGGAAGGTTTTTATCTATCTATATAAATAAAAATGAATCGCCAAATGTGTTGCTAAGCGTAAAACTCGAGAACGACACGACCAATTCGGCTAATTTTTTTTTTTTAACGTTATGTTTAGGCACAAGGAAGGTTTTTATCTATCTATATAAAAAAAATGCATCGCCAAATGTATTGCTAAGCGTAAAACTCGAGAACGGCTCGACCAATTCGGCTAATTTTTTTTTTTTTAACGTTATGTTTAGGCACAAGGAAGGTTTTTATCTATCTATATAAAAAAAAATGAATCGCCAAATGTGTTGCTAAGCGTAAAACTCGAGAACGACACGACCAATTCGGCTAATTTTTTTTTTAAACGTTATGTTTAGGCACAAGGAAGGTTTTTATCTATCTATATAAATAAAAATGAATCGCCAAATGTGTTGCTAAGCGTAAAACTCGAGAACGGCACGACCAATTCGGCTAATTTTTTTTTTTACGTTATGTTTAGGCACAAGGAAGGTTTTTATCTATCTATATAAATAAAAATGAATCGCCAAATGTGTTGCTAAGCGTAAATCTCGAGAACGGCACGACCAAATGGGCTAATTTTTTTTTTTAACGTTATGTTTAGGCACAAGGAAGGTTTTTATCTATCTATATAAATAAAAATGAATCACCAAATGTGTTGCTAAGCGTAAAACTCGAGAACGACACGACCAATTCGGCTAATTTTTTTTTTTACGTTATGTTTAGGCACAAGGAAGGTTTTTATCTATCTATATAAATAAAAATGAATCGCCAAATGTGTTGCTAAGCGTAAAACTCGAGAACGACACGACCAATTCGGCTAATTTTTTTTTTAACGTTATGTTTAGGCACAAGGAAGGTTTTTATCTATCTATATAAAAAAAAATGAATCGCCAAATGTGTTGCTAAGCGTAAAACTCGAGAACGGCACGACCAATTCGGCTAATTTTTTTTTTTTTCGTTATGTTTAGGCACAAGGAAGGTTATTATCTATCTATATAAAATAAAAATGAATCGCCAAATGTGTTGCTAAGCGTAAAACTCGAGAACGGCACGACCAATTCGGCTAATTTTTTTTTTAACGTTATGTTTAGGCACAAGGAAGGTTTTTATCTATCTATATAAATAAAAATGAATCGCCAAATGTGTTGCTAAGCGTAAAACTCGAGAACGGCACGACCAATTCGGCTAATTTTTTTTTTTAACGTTATGTTTAGGCACAAGGAAGGTTTTTATCTATCTATATAAATAAAAATGAATCGCCAAATGTGTTGCTAAGCGTAAAACTCGAGAACGGCACGACCAATTCGGCTAATTTTTTTTTTTTATACGTTATGTTTAGGCACAAGGAAGGTTTTTATCTATCTATATAAATAAAAATGAATCGCCAAATGTGTTGCTAAGCGTAAAACTCGAGAACGACACGACCAATTCGGCTAATTTTTTTTTTAACGTTATGTTTAGGCACAAGGAAGGTTTTTATCTATCTATATAAATAAAAATGAATCGCCAAATGTGTTGCTAAGCGTAAAACTCGAGAACGGCACGACCAATTCGGCTAATTTTTTTTTTTTAACGTTATGTTTAGGCACAAGGAAGGTTTTTATCTATCTATATAAATAAAAATGAATCGCCAAATGTGTTGCTAAGCGTAAAACTCGAGAACGGCACGACCAATTCGGCTAATTTTTTTTTTTTTAACGTTATGTTTAGGCACAAGGAAGGTTTTTATCTATCTATAAAAATAAAAATGAATCGCCAAATGTGTTGCTAAGCGTAAAACTCGAGAACGGCCCGACCAATTCGGCTAATTTTTTTTTTTAACGTTATGTTTAGGCACAAGGAAGGTTTTTATCTATCTATATAAATAAAAATGAATCGCCAAATGTGTTGCTAAGCGTAAAACTCGAGAACGACACGACCAATTCGGCTAATTTTTTTTTTTTAACGTTATGTTTAGGCACAAGGAAGGTTTTTATCTATCTATATAAATAAAAATGAATCGCCAAATGTGTTGCTAAGCGTAAAACTCGAGAACGGCACGACCAATTCGGCTAATTTTTTTTTTTTTTAACGTTATGTTTAGGCACAAGGAAGGTTTTTATCTATCTATATAAATAAAAATGAATCGCCAAATGTGTTGCTAAGCGTAAAACTCGAGAACGACACGACCAATTCGGCAAATTTTTTTTTTAACGTTATGTTTAGGCACAAGTAAGGTTTTTATCTTTCTATATAAATAAAAAAATGAATCGCCAAATGTGTTGCTAAGCGTAAAACTCGAGAACGGCACGACCAATTCGGCTAATTTTTTTTTTAACGTTATGTTTAGGCACAAGGAAGGTTTTTATCTATCTATATAAAAAAAATGAATCGCCAAATGTGTTGCTAAGCGTAAAACTCGAGAACGGCACGACCAATTCGGCTAATTTTTTTTTTTAACGTTATGTTTAGGCACAAGGAAGGTTTTTATCTATCTATATAAATAAAAATGAATCGCCAAATGTGTTGCTAAGCGTAAAACTCGAGAACGACACGACCAATTCGGCTAATTTTTTTTTTAACGTTATGTTTAGGCACAAGGAAGGTTTTTATCTATCTATATAAATAAAAATGAATCGCCAAATGTGTTGCTAAGCGTAAAACTCGAGAACGACACGACCAATTCGGCTAATTTTTTTTTTTAACGTTATGTTTAGGCACAAGGAAGGTTTTTATCTATCTATATAAATAAAAATGAATCGCCAAATGTGTTGCTAAGCGTAAAACTCGAGAACGACACGACCAATTCGGCTAATTTTTTTTTTTAACGTTATGTTTAGGCACAAGGAAGGTTTTTATCTATCTATATAAATAAAAATGAATCGCCAAATGTGTTGCTAAGCGTAAAACTCGAGAACGGCCCGACCAATTCGGCTAATTTTTTTTTTTAACGTTATGTTTAGTTGCAAGGAAGGTTTTTATCTATCTATATAAATTAAAATGGATCGCCAAATGTGTTGCTAAGCGTAAATCTCGAGAACGACACGACCAATTCGGCTAATTTTTTTTTTAAACGTTATGTTTAGGCACAAGGAAGGTTTTTATCTATCTATATAAATAAAAAAATGAATCGCCAAATGTGTTGCTAAGCGTAAAACTCGAGAACGACACGACCAATTCGGCTAATTTTTTTTTTTTAACGTTATGTTTAGGCACAAGGAAGGTTTTTATCTATCTATATAAATAAAAATGAATCGCCAAATGTGTTGCTAAGCGTAAAACTCGAGAACGGCACGACCAATTCGGCTAATTTTTTTTTTTAACGTTATGTTTAGGCACAAGGAAGGTTTTTATCTATCTATATAAATAAAAATGAATCGCCAAATGTGTTGCTAAGCGTAAAACTCGAGAACGGCACGACCAATTCGGCTAATTTTTTTTTTTTAACGTTATGTTTAGGCACAAGGAAGGTTTTTATCTATCTATATAAATAAAAAATGAATCGCCAAATGTGTTGCTAAGCGTAAAACTCGAGAACGACACGACCAATTCGGCTAATTTTTTTTTTTTTTTACGTTATGTTTAGGCACAAGGAAGGTTTTTATCTATCTATATAAATAAAAATGAATCGCCAAATGTGTTGCTAAGCGTAAAACTCGAGAACGACACGACCAATTCGGCTAATTTTTTTTTTAACGTTATGTTTAGGCACAAGGAAGGTTTTTATCTATCTATATAAATAAAAATGAATCGCCAAATGTGTTGCTAAGCGTAAAACTCGAGAACGACACGACCAATTCGGCTAATTTTTTTTTTAAACGTTATGTTTAGGCACAAGGAAGGTTTTTATCTATCTATATAAATAAAAATGAATCGCCAAATGTGTTGCTAAGCGTAAAACTCGAGAACGGCACGACCAATTCGGCTAATTTTTTTTTTTTAACGTTATGTTTAGGCACAAGGAAGGTTTTTATCTATCTATATAAATAAAAATGAATCGCCAAATGTGTTGCTAAGCGTAAAACTCGAGAACAACTCGACCAATTCGGTTGATTTTCTTTTAACGTTATGTTTAGGCACAAGGAAGTTTTATATCTATCTATATAAATAAAAATGAATCGCCAAATGTGTTGCTAAGCGTAAAACTCGAGAACGGCTCGACCAATTCGGCTAATTTTTTTTTTTACGTTATGTTTAGGCACAAGGAAGGTTTTTATCTATCTATATAAATAAAAATGAATCGCCAAATGTGTTGCTAAGCGTAAAACTCGAGAACGGCACGACCAATTCGGCTAATTTTTTTTTTTTAACGTTATGTTTAGGCACAAGGAAGGTTTTTATCTATCTATATAAATAAAAAAAATGAATCGCCAAATGTGTTGCTAAGCGTAAAACTCGAGAACGACACGACCAATTCGGCTAATTTTTTTTTTAACGTTATGTTTAGGCACAAGGAAGGTTTTTATCTATCTATATAAATAAAAATGAATCGCCAAATGTGTTGCTAAGCGTAAAACTCGAGAACGACACGACCAATTCGGCTAATTTTTTTTTTTTAACGTTATGTTTAGGCACAAGGAAGGTTTTTATCTATCTATATAAATAAAAATGAATCGCCAAATGTGTTGCTAAGCGTAAAACTCGAGAACGACACGACCAATTCGGCTAATTTTTTTTTTAACGTTATGTTTAGGCACAAGGAAGGTTTTTATCTATCTATATAAATAAAAATGAATCGCCAAATGTGTTGCTAAGCGTAAAACTCGAGAACGACACGACCAATTCGGCTAATTTTTTTTTTTACGTTATGTTTAGGCACAAGGAAGGTTTTTATCTATCTATATAAATAAAAATGAATCGCCAAATGTGTTGCTAAGCGTAAAACTCGAGAACGACACGACCAATTCGGCTAATTTTTTTTTTTTAACGTTATGTTTAGGCACAAGGAAGGTTTTTATCTATCTATATAAATAAAAATGAATCGCCAAATGTGTTGCTAAGCGTAAAACTCGAGAACGGCACGACCAATTCGGCTAATTTTTTTTTTAACGTTATGTTTAGGCACAAGGAAGGTTTTTATCTATCTATATAAATAAAAATGAATCGCCAAATGTGTTGCTAAGCGTAAAACTCGAGAACGACACGACCAATTCGGCTAATTTTTTTTTTTTTAACGTTATGTTTAGGCACAAGGAAGGTTTTTATCTATCTATATAAATAAAAATGAATCGCCAAATGTGTTGCTAAGCGTAAAACTCGAGAACGACACGACCAATTCGGCTAATTTTTTTTTTTTAACGTTATGTTTAGGCACAAGGAAGGTTTTTATCTATCTATATAAATAAAAATGAATCGCCAAATGTGTTGCTAAGCGTAAAACTCGAGAACGGCACGACCAATTCGGCTAATTTTTTTTTTTTTTAACGTTATGTTTAGGCACAAGGAAGGTTTTTATCTATCTATATAAATAAAAATGAATCGCCAAATGTGTTGCTAAGCGTAAAACTCGAGAACGACACGACCAATTCGGCTAATTTTTTTTTTTTTAACGTTATGTTTAGGCACAAGGAAGGTTTTTATCTATCTATATAAATAAAAATGAATCGCCAAATGTGTTGCTAAGCGTAAAACTCGAGAACGACACGACCAATTCGGCTAATTTTTTTTTTAACGTTATGTTTAGGCACAAGGAAGGTTTTTATCTATCTATATAAATAAAAATGAATCGCCAAATGTGTTGCTAAGCGTAAAACTCGAGAACGACACGACCAATTCGGCTAATTTTTTTTTTTAACGTTATGTTTAGGCACAAGGAAGGTTTTTATCTATCTATATAAATAAAAATGAATCGCCAAATGTGTTGCTAAGCGTAAAACTCGAGAACGACACGACCACCAATTCGGCTAATTTTTTTTTTTAACGTTATGTTTAGGCACAAGGAAGGTTTTTATCTATCTATATAAATAAAAATGAATCGCCAAATGTGTTGCTAAGCGTAAAACTCGAGAACGACACGACCAATTCGGCTAATTTTTTTTTTAACGTTATGTTTAGGCACAAGGAAGGTTTTTATCTATCTATATAAATAAAAATGAATCGCCAAATGTGTTGCTAAGCGTAAAACTCGAGAACGACACGACCAATTCGGCTAATTTTTTTTTTAACGTTATGTTTAGGCACAAGGAAGGTTTTTATCTATCTATATAAAAAAAATGAATCGCCAAATGTGTTGCTAAGCGTAAAACTCGAGAACGACACGACCAATTCGGCTAATTTTTTTTTTTAACGTTATGTTTAGGCACAAGGAAGGTTTTTATCTATCTATATAAATAAAAATGAATCGCCAAATGTGTTGCTAAGCGTAAAACTCGAGAACGGCACGACCAATTCGGCTAATTTTTTTTTTTTTTACGTTATGTTTAGGCACAAGGAAGGTTTTTATCTATCTATATAAATAAAAAATGAATCGCCAAATGTGTTGCTAAGCGTAAAACTCGAGAACGACACGACCAATTCGGCTAATTTTTTTTTTAACGTTATGTTTAGGCACAAGGAAGGTTTTTATCTATCTATATAAATAAAAATGAATCGCCAAATGTGTTGCTAAGCGTAAAACTCGAGAACGACACGACCAATTCGGCTAATTTTTTTTTTTAACGTTATGTTTAGGCACAAGGAAGGTTTTTATCTATCTATATAAATAAAAATGAATCGCCAAATGTGTTGCTAAGCGTAAAACTCGAGAACGGCACGACCAATTCGGCTAATTTTTTTTTTAACGTTATGTTTAGGCACAAGGAAGGTTTTTATCTATCTATATAAATAAAAATGAATCGCCAAATGTGTTGCTAAGCGTAAAACTCGAGAACGACACGACCAATTCGGCTAATTTTTTTTTTAACGTTATGTTTAGGCACAAGGAAGGTTTTTATCTATCTATATAAATAAAAATGAATCGCCAAATGTGTTGCTAAGCGTAAAACTCGAGAACGACACGACCAATTCGGCTAATTTTTTTTTTAACGTTATGTTTAGGCACAAGGAAGGTTTTTATCTATCTATATAAATAAAAATGAATCGCCAAATGTGTTGCTAAGCGTAAAACTCGAGAACGACACGACCAATTCGGCTAATTTTTTTTTTTTAACGTTATGTTTAGGCACAAGGAAGGTTTTTATCTATCTATATAAATAAAAATGAATCGCCAAATGTGTTGCTAAGCGTAAAACTCGAGAACGGCACGACCAATTCGGCTAATTTTTTTTTTTTAACGTTATGTTTAGGCACAAGGAAGGTTTTTATCTATCTATATAAATAAAAATGAATCGCCAAATGTGTTGCTAAGCGTAAAACTCGAGAACGACACGACCAATTCGGCTAATTTTTTTTTTAACGTTATGTTTAGGCACAAGGAAGGTTTTTATCTATCTATATAAATAAAAATGAATCGCCAAATGTGTTGCTAAGCGTAAAACTCGAGAACGGCACGACCAATTCGGCTAATTTTTTTTTTAACGTTATGTTTAGGCACAAGGAAGGTTTTTATCTATCTATATAAATAAAAATGAATCGCCAAATGTGTTGCTAAGCGTAAAACTCGAGAACGACACGACCAATTCGGCTAATTTTTTTTTTAACGTTATGTTTAGGCACAAGGAAGGTTTTTATCTATCTATATAAATAAAAATGAATCGCCAAATGTGTTGCTAAGCGTAAAACTCGAGAACGACACGACCAATTCGGCTAATTTTTTTTTTTTAACGTTATGTTTAGGCACAAGGAAGGTTTTTATCTATCTATATAAAATAAAAATGAATCGCCAAATGTGTTGCTAAGCGTAAAACTCGAGAACGACACGACCAATTCGGCTAATTTTTTTTTTAACGTTATGTTTAGGCACAAGGAAGGTTTTTATCTATCTATATAAATAAAAATGAATCGCCAAATGTGTTGCTAAGCGTAAAACTCGAGAACGACACGACCAATTCGGCTAATTTTTTTTTTAACGTTATGTTTAGGCACAAGGAAGGTTTTTATCTATCTATATAAATAAAAATGAATCGCCAAATGTGTTGCTAAGCGTAAAACTCGAGAACGACACGACCAATTCGGCTAATTTTTTTTTTTAACGTTATGTTTAGGCACAAGGAAGGTTTTTATCTATCTATATAAATAAAAAATGAATCGCCAAATGTGTTGCTAAGCGTAAAACTCGAGAACGACACGACCAATTCGGCTAATTTTTTTTTTAACGTTATGTTTAGGCACAAGGAAGGTTTTTATCTATCTATATAAATAAAAATGAATCGCCAAATGTGTTGCTAAGCGTAAAACTCGAGAACGGCACGACCAATTCGGCTAATTTTTTTTTTAACGTTATGTTTAGGCACAAGGAAGGTTTTTATCTATCTATATAAATAAAAATGAATCGCCAAATGTGTTGCTAAGCGTAAAACTCGAGAACGGCACGACCAATTCGGCTAATTTTTTTTTTAACGTTATGTTTAGGCACAAGGAAGGTTTTTATCTATCTATATAAATAAAAATGAATCGCCAAATGTGTTGCTAAGCGTAAAACTCGAGAACGGCACGACCAATTCGGCTAATTTTTTTTTTTAACGTTATGTTTAGGCACAAGGAAGGTTTTTATCTATCTATATAAATAAAAATGAATCGCCAAATGTGTTGCTAAGCGTAAAACTCGAGAACGACACGACCAATTCGGCTAATTTTTTTTTTAACGTTATGTTTAGGCACAAGGAAGGTTTTTATCTATCTATATAAATAAAAATGAATCGCCAAATGTGTTGCTAAGCGTAAAACTCGAGAACGGAACGACCAATTCGGCTAATTTTTTTTTTAACGTTATGTTTAGGCACAAGGAAGGTTTTTATCTATCTATATAAATAAAAATGAATCGCCAAATGTGTTGCTAAGCGTAAAACTCGAGAACGACACGACCAATTCGGCTAATTTTTTTTTTAACGTTATGTTTAGGCACAAGGAAGGTTTTTATCTATCTATATAAATAAAAATGAATCGCCAAATGTGTTGCTAAGCGTAAAACTCGAGAACGACACGACCAATTCGGCTAATTTTTTTTTTAACGTTATGTTTAGGCACAAGGAAGGTTTTTATCTATCTATATAAATAAAAATGAATCGCCAAATGTGTTGCTAAGCGTAAAACTCGAGAACGACACGACCAATTCGGCTAATTTTTTTTTTAACGTTATGTTTAGGCACAAGGAAGGTTTTTATCTATCTATATAAATAAAAATGAATCGCCAAATGTGTTGCTAAGCGTAAAACTCGAGAACGACACGACCAATTCGGCTAATTTTTTTTTTAACGTTATGTTTAGGCACAAGGAAGGTTTTTATCTATCTATATAAATAAAAATGAATCGCCAAATGTGTTGCTAAGCGTAAAACTCGAGAACGACACGACCAATTCGGCTAATTTTTTTTTTAACGTTATGTTTAGGCACAAGGAAGGTTTTTATCTATCTATATAAATAAAAATGAATCGCCAAATGTGTTGCTAAGCGTAAAACTCGAGAACGACACGACCAATTCGGCTAATTTTTTTTTTAACGTTATGTTTAGGCACAAGGAAGGTTTTTATCTATCTATATAAATAAAAATGAATCGCCAAATGTGTTGCTAAGCGTAAAACTCGAGAACGACACGACCAATTCGGCTAATTTTTTTTTTTAACGTTATGTTTAGGCACAAGGAAGGTTTTTATCTATCTATATAAATAAAAATGAATCGCCAAATGTGTTGCTAAGCGTAAAACTCGAGAACGACACGACCAATTCGGCTAATTTTTTTTTTAACGTTATGTTTAGGCACAAGGAAGGTTTTTATCTATCTATATAAATAAAAATGAATCGCCAAATGTGTTGCTAAGCGTAAAACTCGAGAACGACACGACCAATTCGGCTAATTTTTTTTTTAACGTTATGTTTAGGCACAAGGAAGGTTTTTATCTATCTATATAAATAAAAATGAATCGCCAAATGTGTTGCTAAGCGTAAAACTCGAGAACGACACGACCAATTCGGCTAATTTTTTTTTTAACGTTATGTTTAGGCACAAGGAAGGTTTTTATCTATCTATATAAATAAAAATGAATCGCCAAATGTGTTGCTAAGCGTAAAACTCGAGAACGACACGACCAATTCGGCTAATTTTTTTTTTTAACGTTATGTTTAGGCACAAGGAAGGTTTTTATCTATCTATATAAATAAAAATGAATCGCCAAATGTGTTGCTAAGCGTAAAACTCGAGAACGACACGACCAATTCGGCTAATTTTTTTTTTTTAACGTTATGTTTAGGCACAAGGAAGGTTTTTATCTATCTATATAAATAAAAATGAATCGCCAAATGTGTTGCTAAGCGTAAAACTCGAGAACGACACGACCAATTCGGCTAATTTTTTTTTTTTTTAACGTTATGTTTAGGCACAAGGAAGGTTTTTATCTATCTATATAAATAAAAATGAATCGCCAAATGTGTTGCTAAGCGTAAAACTCGAGAACGACACGACGACCAATTCGGCTAATTTTTTTTTTAACGTTATGTTTAGGCACAAGGAAGGTTTTTATCTATCTATATAAATAAAAATGAATCGCCAAATGTGTTGCTAAGCGTAAAACTCGAGAACGACACGACCAATTCGGCTAATTTTTTTTTTTAACGTTATGTTTAGGCACAAGGAAGGTTTTTATCTATCTATATAAATAAAAATGAATCGCCAAATGTGTTGCTAAGCGTAAAACTCGAGAACGACACGACCAATTCGGCTAATTTTTTTTTTTAACGTTATGTTTAGGCACAAGGAAGGTTTTTATCTATCTATATAAATAAAAATGAATCGCCAAATGTGTTGCTAAGCGTAAAACTCGAGAACGACACGACCAATTCGGCTAATTTTTTTTTTAACGTTATGTTTAGGCACAAGGAAGGTTTTTATCTATCTATATAAATAAAAATGAATCGCCAAATGTGTTGCTAAGCGTAAAACTCGAGAACGGCACGACCAATTCGGCTAATTTTTTTTTTAACGTTATGTTTAGGCACAAGGAAGGTTTTTATCTATCTATATAAATAAAAATGAATCGCCAAATGTGTTGCTAAGCGTAAAACTCGAGAACGACACGACCAATTCGGCTAATTTTTTTTTTTTAACGTTATGTTTAGGCACAAGGAAGGTTTTTATCTATCTATATAAATAAAAATGAATCGCCAAATGTGTTGCTAAGCGTAAAACTCGAGAACGACACGACCAATTCGGCTAATTTTTTTTTTAACGTTATGTTTAGGCACAAGGAAGGTTTTTATCTATCTATATAAATAAAAATGAATCGCCAAATGTGTTGCTAAGCGTAAAACTCGAGAACGACACGACCAATTCGGCTAATTTTTTTTTTAACGTTATGTTTAGGCACAAGGAAGGTTTTTATCTATCTATATAAATAAAAATGAATCGCCAAATGTGTTGCTAAGCGTAAAACTCGAGAACGACACGACCAATTCGGCTAATTTTTTTTTTAACGTTATGTTTAGGCACAAGGAAGGTTTTTATCTATCTATATAAATAAAAATGAATCGCCAAATGTGTTGCTAAGCGTAAAACTCGAGAACGGCACGACCAATTCGGCTAATTTTTTTTTTTAACGTTATGTTTAGGCACAAGGAAGGTTTTTATCTATCTATATAAATAAAAATGAATCGCCAAATGTGTTGCTAAGCGTAAAACTCGAGAACGGCACGACCAATTCGGCTAATTTTTTTTTTAACGTTATGTTTAGGCACAAGGAAGGTTTTTATCTATCTATATAAATAAAAATGAATCGCCAAATGTGTTGCTAAGCGTAAAACTCGAGAACGACACGACCAATTCGGCTAATTTTTTTTTTAACGTTATGTTTAGGCACAAGGAAGGTTTTTATCTATCTATATAAATAAAAATGAATCGCCAAATGTGTTGCTAAGCGTAAAACTCGAGAACGACACGACCAATTCGGCTAATTTTTTTTTTAACGTTATGTTTAGGCACAAGGAAGGTTTTTATCTATCTATATAAATAAAAATGAATCGCCAAATGTGTTGCTAAGCGTAAAACTCGAGAACGACACGACCAATTCGGCTAATTTTTTTTTTAACGTTATGTTTAGGCACAAGGAAGGTTTTTATCTATCTATATAAATAAAAATGAATCGCCAAATGTGTTGCTAAGCGTAAAACTCGAGAACGACACGACCAATTCGGCTAATTTTTTTTTTAACGTTATGTTTAGGCACAAGGAAGGTTTTTATCTATCTATATAAATAAAAATGAATCGCCAAATGTGTTGCTAAGCGTAAAACTCGAGAACGACACGACCAATTCGGCTAATTTTTTTTTTTAACGTTATGTTTAGGCACAAGGAAGGTTTTTATCTATCTATATATAAATAAAAATGAATCGCCAAATGTGTTGCTAAGCGTAAAACTCGAGAACGACACGACCAATTCGGCTAATTTTTTTTTTTTAACGTTATGTTTAGGCACAAGGAAGGTTTTTATCTATCTATATAAATAAAAATGAATCGCCAAATGTGTTGCTAAGCGTAAAACTCGAGAACGACACGACCAATTCGGCTAATTTTTTTTTTAACGTTATGTTTAGGCACAAGGAAGGTTTTTATCTATCTATATAAATAAAAATGAATCGCCAAATGTGTTGCTAAGCGTAAAACTCGAGAACGACACGACCAATTCGGCTAATTTTTTTTTTTTTACGTTATGTTTAGGCACAAGGAAGGTTTTTATCTATCTATATATAAAAAAAAATGAATCGCCAAATGTGTTGCTAAGCGTAAAACTCGAGAACGACACGACCAATTCGGCTAATTTTTTTTTTAACGTTATGTTTAGGCACAAGGAAGGTTTTTATCTATCTATATATAAATAAAAATGAATCGCCAAATGTGTTGCTAAGCGTAAAACTCGAGAACGACACGACCAATTCGGCTAATTTTTTTTTTAACGTTATGTTTAGGCACAAGGAAGGTTTTTATCTATCTATATAAATAAAAATGAATCGCCAAATGTGTTGCTAAGCGTAAAACTCGAGAACGACACGACCAATTCGGCTAATTTTTTTTTTAACGTTATGTTTAGGCACAAGGAAGGTTTTTATCTATCTATATAAATAAAAATGAATCGCCAAATGTGTTGCTAAGCGTAAAACTCGAGAACGGCACGACCAATTCGGCTAATTTTTTTTTTAACGTTATGTTTAGGCACAAGGAAGGTTTTTATCTATCTATATAAATAAAAATGAATCGCCAAATGTGTTGCTAAGCGTAAAACTCGAGAACGGCACGACCAATTCGGCTAATTTTTTTTTTTAACGTTATGTTTAGGCACAAGGAAGGTTTTTATCTATCTATATAAATAAAAATGAATCGCCAAATGTGTTGCTAAGCGTAAAACTCGAGAACGGCACGACCAATTCGGCTAATTTTTTTTTTTAACGTTATGTTTAGGCACAAGGAAGGTTTTTATCTATCTATATAAATAAAAATGAATCGCCAAATGTGTTGCTAAGCGTAAAACTCGAGAACGACACGACCAATTCGGCTAATTTTTTTTTTTAACGTTATGTTTAGGCACAAGGAAGGTTTTTATCTATCTATATAAATAAAAATGAATCGCCAAATGTGTTGCTAAGCGTAAAACTCGAGAACGACACGACCAATTCGGCTAATTTTTTTTTTTAACGTTATGTTTAGGCACAAGGAAGGTTTTTATCTATCTATATAAATAAAAATGAATCGCCAAATGTGTTGCTAAGCGTAAAACTCGAGAACGACACGACCAATTCGGCTAATTTTTTTTTTTTAACGTTATGTTTAGGCACAAGGAAGGTTTTTATCTATCTATATAAATAAAAATGAATCGCCAAATGTGTGTTGCTAAGCGTAAAACTCGAGAACAACTCAACCAATTCTGCTAATTTTATTATTAACGTTAGGTTTAGGCACAAGGAAGGTTTTTATCTATCTATATAAATAAATAAAAATGAATCGCCAAATGTGTTGCTAAGCGTAAAACTCGAGAACGACACGACCAATTCGGCTAATTTTTTTTTTTAACGTTATGTTTAGGCACAAGGAAGGTTTTTATCTATCTATATAAATAAAAATGAATCGCCAAATGTGTTGCTAAGCGTAAAACTCGAGAACGACACGACCAATTCGGCTAATTTTTTTTTTAACGTTATGTTTAGGCACAAGGAAGGTTTTTATCTATCTATATAAATAAAAATGAATCGCCAAATGTGTTGCTAAGCGTAAAACTCGAGAACGACACGACCAATTCGGCTAATTTTTTTTTTAACGTTATGTTTAGGCACAAGGAAGGTTTTTATCTATCTATATAAATAAAAATGAATCGCCAAATGTGTTGCTAAGCGTAAAACTCGAGAACGGCACGACCAATTCGGCTAATTTTTTTTTTAACGTTATGTTTAGGCACAAGGAAGGTTTTTATCTATCTATATAAATAAAAATGAATCGCCAAATGTGTTGCTAAGCGTAAAACTCGAGAACGACACGACCAATTCGGCTAATTTTTTTTTTAACGTTATGTTTAGGCACAAGGAAGGTTTTTATCTATCTATATAAATAAAAATGAATCGCCAAATGTGTTGCTAAGCGTAAAACTCGAGAACGACACGACCAATTCGGCTAATTTTTTTTTTAACGTTATGTTTAGGCACAAGGAAGGTTTTTATCTATCTATATAAATAAAAATGAATCGCCAAATGTGTTGCTAAGCGTAAAACTCGAGAACGGCACGACCAATTCGGCTAATTTTTTTTTTAACGTTATGTTTAGGCACAAGGAAGGTTTTTATCTATCTATATAAATAAAAATGAATCGCCAAATGTGTTGCTAAGCGTAAAACTCGAGAACGACACGACCAATTCGGCTAATTTTTTTTTTAACGTTATGTTTAGGCACAAGGAAGGTTTTTATCTATCTATATAAATAAAAATGAATCGCCAAATGTGTTGCTAAGCGTAAAACTCGAGAACGACACGACCAATTCGGCTAATTTTTTTTTTTAACGTTATGTTTAGGCACAAGGAAGGTTTTTATCTATCTATATAAATAAAAATGAATCGCCAAATGTGTTGCTAAGCGTAAAACTCGAGAACGACACGACCAATTCGGCTAATTTTTTTTTTAACGTTATGTTTAGGCACAAGGAAGGTTTTTATCTATCTATATAAATAAAAAATGAATCGCCAAATGTGTTGCTAAGCGTAAAACTCGAGAACGACACGACCAATTCGGCTAATTTTTTTTTTAACGTTATGTTTAGGCACAAGGAAGGTTTTTATCTATCTATATAAATAAAAATGAATCGCCAAATGTGTTGCTAAGCGTAAAACTCGAGAACGACACGACCAATTCGGCTAATTTTTTTTTTTAACGTTATGTTTAGGCACAAGGAAGGTTTTTATCTATCTATATAAATAAAAATGAATCGCCAAATGTGTTGCTAAGCGTAAAACTCGAGAACGACACGACCAATTCGGCTAATTTTTTTTTTTAACGTTATGTTTAGGCACAAGGAAGGTTTTTATCTATCTATATAAATAAAAATGAATCGCCAAATGTGTTGCTAAGCGTAAAACTCGAGAACGACACGACCAATTCGGCTAATTTTTTTTTTAACGTTATGTTTAGGCACAAGGAAGGTTTTTATCTATCTATATAAATAAAAATGAATCGCCAAATGTGTTGCTAAGCGTAAAACTCGAGAACGACACGACCAATTCGGCTAATTTTTTTTTTAACGTTATGTTTAGGCACAAGGAAGGTTTTTATCTATCTATATAAATAAAAATGAATCGCCAAATGTGTTGCTAAGCGTAAAACTCGAGAACGACACGACCAATTCGGCTAATTTTTTTTTTAACGTTATGTTTAGGCACAAGGAAGGTTTTTATCTATCTATATAAAAAAAAATCGCCAAATGTGTTGCTAAGCGTAAAACTCGAGAACGACACGACCAATTCGGCTAATTTTTTTTTTTAACGTTATGTTTAGGCACAAGGAAGGTTTTTATCTATCTATATAAATAAAAATGAATCGCCAAATGTGTTGCTAAGCGTAAAACTCGAGAACGACACGACCAATTCGGCTAATTTTTTTTTTAACGTTATGTTTAGGCACAAGGAAGGTTTTTATCTATCTATATAAATAAAAATGAATCGCCAAATGTGTTGCTAAGCGTAAAACTCGAGAACGACACGACCAATTCGGCTAATTTTTTTTTTTAACGTTATGTTTAGGCACAAGGAAGGTTTTTATCTATCTATATAAATAAAAATGAATCGCCAAATGTGTTGCTAAGCGTAAAACTCGAGAACGACACGACCAATTCGGCTAATTTTTTTTTTAACGTTATGTTTAGGCACAAGGAAGGTTTTTATCTATCTATATAAATAAAAATGAATCGCCAAATGTGTTGCTAAGCGTAAAACTCGAGAACGGCACGACCAATTCGGCTAATTTTTTTTTTTAACGTTATGTTTAGGCACAAGGAAGGTTTTTATCTATCTATATAAATAAAAATGAATCGCCAAATGTGTTGCTAAGCGTAAAACTCGAGAACGACACGACCAATTCGGCTAATTTTTTTTTTTAACGTTATGTTTAGGCACAAGGAAGGTTTTTATCTATCTATATAAATAAAAAAAATGAATCGCCAAATGTGTTGCTAAGCGTAAAACTCGAGAACGACACGACCAATTCGGCTAATTTTTTTTTTTAACGTTATGTTTAGGCACAAGGAAGGTTTTTATCTATCTATATAAATAAAAATGAATCGCCAAATGTGTTGCTAAGCGTAAAACTCGAGAACGACACGACCAATTCGGCTAATTTTTTTTTTTTTACGTTATGTTTAGGCACAAGGAAGGTTTTTATCTATCTATATAAATAAAAATGAATCGCCAAATGTGTTGCTAAGCGTAAAACTCGAGAACGACACGACCAATTCGGCTAATTTTTTTTTTAACGTTATGTTTAGGCACAAGGAAGGTTTTTATCTATCTATATAAATAAAAAAAATGAATCGCCAAATGTGTTGCTAAGCGTAAAACTCGAGAACGACACGACCAATTCGGCTAATTTTTTTTTTAACGTTATGTTTAGGCACAAGGAAGGTTTTTATCTATCTATATAAAATAAAAATGAATCGCCAAATGTGTTGCTAAGCGTAAAACTCGAGAACGGCACGACCAATTCGGCTAATTTTTTTTTTAACGTTATGTTTAGGCACAAGGAAGGTTTTTATCTATCTATATAAATAAAAATGAATCGCCAAATGTGTTGCTAAGCGTAAAACTCGAGAACGGCACGACCAATTCGGCTAATTTTTTTTTTAACGTTATGTTTAGGCACAAGGAAGGTTTTTATCTATCTATAAAAATAAAAATGAATCGCCAAATGTGTTGCTAAGCGTAAAACTCGAGAACGGCACGACCAATTCGGCTAATTTTTTTTTTTAACGTTATGTTTAGGCACAAGGAAGGTTTTTATCTATCTATATAAATAAAAAAATGAATCGCCAAATGTGTTGCTAAGCGTAAAACTCGAGAACGACACGACCAATTCGGCTAATTTTTTTTTTTAACGTTATGTTTAGGCACAAGGAAGGTTTTTATCTATCTATATAATAAAAAAATGAATCGCCAAATGTGTTGCTAAGCGTAAAACTCGAGAACGACACGACCAATTCGGCTAATTTTTTTTTTTAACGTTATGTTTAGGCACAAGGAAGGTTTTTATCTATCTATATAAATAAAAATGAATCGCCAAATGTGTTGCTAAGCGTAAAACTCGAGAACGACACGACCAATTCGGCTAATTTTTTTTTTTTTTAACGTTATGTTTGCACAAGGAAGGTTTTTATCTATCTATATAAATAAAAAAATGAATCGCCAAATGTGTTGCTAAGCGTAAAACTCGAGAACGGCACGACCAATTCGGCTAATTTTTTTTTTTTAACGTTATGTTTAGGCACAAGGAAGGTTTTTATCTATCTATATAAATAAAAATGAATCGCCAAATGTGTTGCTAAGCGTAAAACTCGAGAACGACACGACCAATTCGGCTAATTTTTTTTTTAACGTTATGTTTAGGCACAAGGAAGGTTTTTATCTATCTATATAAATAAAAAAATGAATCGCCAAATGTGTTGCTAAGCGTAAAACTCGAGAACGACACGACCAATTCGGCTAATTTTTTTTTTAACGTTATGTTTAGGCACAAGGAAGGTTTTTATCTATCTATATAAATAAAAAAATGAATCGCCAAATGTGTTGCTAAGCGTAAAACTCGAGAACGACACGACCAATTCGGCTAATTTTTTTTTTAACGTTATGTTTAGGCACAAGGAAGGTTTTTATCTATCTATATAAATAAAAATGAATCGCCAAATGTGTTGCTAAGCGTAAAACTCGAGAACGGCACGACCAATTCGGCTAATTTTTTTTTTTTTAACGTTATGTTTAGGCACAAGGAAGGTTTTTATCTATCTATATAAATAAAAATGAATCGCCAAATGTGTTGCTAAGCGTAAAACTCGAGAACGGCACGACCAATTCGGCTAATTTTTTTTTTAACGTTATGTTTAGGCACAAGGAAGGTTTTTATCTATCTATATAAATAAAAAATGAATCGCCAAATGTGTTGCTAAGCGTAAAACTCGAGAACGACACGACCAATTCGGCTAATTTTTTTTTTTTAACGTTATGTTTAGGCACAAGGAAGGTTTTTATTTATCTATATATAAATAAAAATGAATCGCCAAATGTGTTGCTAAGCGTAAAACTCGAGAACGACACGACCAATTCGGCTAATTTTTTTTTTAACGTTATGTTTAGGCACAAGGAAGGTTTTTATCTATCTATATAAATAAAAATGAATCGCCAAATGTGTTGCTAAGCGTAAAACTCGAGAACGACACGACCAATTCGGCTAATTTTTTTTTTTAACGTTATGTTTAGGCACAAGGAAGGTTTTTATCTATCTATATAAATAAAAATGAATCGCCAAATGTGTTGCTAAGCGTAAAACTCGAGAACGACACGACCAATTCGGCTAATTTTTTTTTTTAACGTTATGTTTAGGCACAAGGAAGGTTTTTATCTATCTATATAAATAAAAAAAATGAATCGCCAAATGTGTTGCTAAGCGTAAAACTCGAGAACGACACGACCAATTCGGCTAATTTTTTTTTTAACGTTATGTTTAGGCACAAGGAAGGTTTTTATCTATCTATATAAATAAAAATGAATCGCCAAATGTGTTGCTAAGCGTAAAACTCGAGAACGACACGACCAATTCGGCTAATTTTTTTTTTAACGTTATGTTTAGGCACAAGGAAGGTTTTTATCTATCTATATAAATAAAAATGAATCGCCAAATGTGTTGCTAAGCGTAAAACTCGAGAACGACACGACCAATTCGGCTAATTTTTTTTTTAACGTTATGTTTAGGCACAAGGAAGGTTTTTATCTATCTATATAAATAAAAATGAATCGCCAAATGTGTTGCTAAGCGTAAAACTCGAGAACGACACGACCAATTCGGCTAATTTTTTTTTTAACGTTATGTTTAGGCACAAGGAAGGTTTTTATCTATCTATATAAATAAAAATGAATCGCCAAATGTGTTGCTAAGCGTAAAACTCGAGAACGACACGACCAATTCGGCTAATTTTTTTTTTAACGTTATGTTTAGGCACAAGGAAGGTTTTTATCTATCTATATAAATAAAAAAAATGAATCGCCAAATGTGTTGCTAAGCGTAAAACTCGAGAACGACACGACCAATTCGGCTAATTTTTTTTTTAACGTTATGTTTAGGCACAAGGAAGGTTTTTATCTATCTATAAATAAAAATGAATCGCCAAATGTGTTGCTAAGCGTAAAACTCGAGAACGACACGACCAATTCGGCTAATTTTTTTTTTTAACGTTATGTTTAGGCACAAGGAAGGTTTTTATCTATCTATATAAATAAAAATGAATCGCCAAATGTGTTGCTAAGCGTAAAACTCGAGAACGACACGACCAATTCGGCTAATTTTTTTTTTTAACGTTATGTTTAGGCACAAGGAAGGTTTTTATCTATCTATATAAATAAAAATGAATCGCCAAATGTGTTGCTAAGCGTAAAACTCGAGAACGGCACGACCAATTCGGCTAATTTTTTTTTTAACGTTATGTTTAGGCACAAGGAAGGTTTTTATCTATCTATATAAATAAAAAAAATGAATCGCCAAATGTGTTGCTAAGCGTAAAACTCGAGAACGACACGACCAATTCGGCTAATTTTTTTTTTAACGTTATGTTTAGGCACAAGGAAGGTTTTTATCTATCTATATAAATAAAAATGAATCGCCAAATGTGTTGCTAAGCGTAAAACTCGAGAACGACACGACCAATTCGGCTAATTTTTTTTTTTTAACGTTATGTTTAGGCACAAGGAAGGTTTTTATCTATCTATATAAATAAAAATGAATCGCCAAATGTGTTGCTAAGCGTAAAACTCGAGAACGACACGACCAATTCGGCTAATTTTTTTTTTAACGTTATGTTTAGGCACAAGGAAGGTTTTTATCTATCTATATAAATAAAAATGAATCGCCAAATGTGTTGCTAAGCGTAAAACTCGAGAACGGCACGACCAATTCGGCTAATTTTTTTTTTAACGTTATGTTTAGGCACAAGGAAGGTTTTTATCTATCTATATAAATAAAAATGAATCGCCAAATGTGTTGCTAAGCGTAAAACTCGAGAACGACACGACCAATTCGGCTAATTTTTTTTTTAACGTTATGTTTAGGCACAAGGAAGGTTTTTATCTATCTATATAAATAAAAATGAATCGCCAAATGTGTTGCTAAGCGTAAAACTCGAGAACGACACGACCAATTCGGCTAATTTTTTTTTTTTTACGTTATGTTTAGGCACAAGGAAGGTTTTTATCTATCTATATAAATAAAAAAAATGAATCGCCAAATGTGTTGCTAAGCGTAAAACTCGAGAACGACACGACCAATTCGGCTAATTTTTTTTTTTAACGTTATGTTTAGGCACAAGGAAGGTTTTTATCTATCTATATAAATAAAAATGAATCGCCAAATGTGTTGCTAAGCGTAAAACTCGAGAACGACACGACCAATTCGGCTAATTTTTTTTTTAACGTTATGTTTAGGCACAAGGAAGGTTTTTATCTATCTATATAAATAAAAATGAATCGCCAAATGTGTTGCTAAGCGTAAAACTCGAGAACGGCACACGACCAATTCGGCTAATTTTTTTTTTTTTTTAACGTTATGTTTAGGCACAAGGAAGGTTTTTATCTATCTATATAAATAAAAATGAATCGCCAAATGTTTTGCTAAGCGTAAAACTCGAGAACGACACGACCAATTCGGCTAATTTTTTTTTTTTAACGTTATGTTTAGGCACAAGGAAGGTTTTTATCTATCTATATAAATAAAAATGAATCGCCAAATGTGTTGCTAAGCGTAAAACTCGAGAACGACACGACCAATTCGGCTAATTTTTTTATTAATGTTATGTTTAGGCACAAGGAAGGTTTTTTATCTATCTTTATCAATAAAATTGAATCGCCAAATGTGTTGCTTAGCGTAAAACTCGAGAACAGCTTGACCGATTCGGCTAATTTTTTTTTTTAAACGTTATGTTTAGGCACAAGGAAGGTTTTTATCTATCTATATAAATAAAAATGAATCGCCAAATGTGTTGCTAAGCGTAAAACTCGAGAACGACACGACCAATTCGGCTAATTTTTTTTTTAACGTTATGTTTAGGCACAAGGAAGGTTTTTATCTATCTATATAAATAAAAATGAATCGCCAAATGTGTTGCTAAGCGTAAAACTCGAGAACGACACGACCAATTCGGCTAATTTTTTTTTTAACGTTATGTTTAGGCACAAGGAAGGTTTTTATCTATCTATATAAATAAAAAAAATGAATCGCCAAATGTGTTGCTAAGCGTAAAACTCGAGAACGACACGACCAATTCGGCTAATTTTTTTTTTTAACGTTATGTTTAGGCACAAGGAAGGTTTTTATCTATCTATATAAATAAAAATGAATCGCCAAATGTGTTGCTAAGCGTAAAACTCGAGAACGACACGACCAATTCGGCTAATTTTTTTTTTTAACGTTATGTTTAGGCACAAGGAAGGTTTTTATCTATCTATATAAATAAAAATGAATCGCCAAATGTGTTGCTAAGCGTAAAACTCGAGAACGACACGACCAATTCGGCTAATTTTTTTTTTTTTAACGTTATGTTTAGGCACAAGGAAGGTTTTTATCTATCTATATAAATAAAAATGAATCGCCAAATGTGTTGCTAAGCGTAAAACTCGAGAACGACACGACCAATTCGGCTAATTTTTTTTTTTAACGTTATGTTTAGGCACAAGGAAGGTTTTTATCTATCTATATATAAAAAAAATGAATCGCCAAATGTGTTGCTAAGCGTAAAACTCGAGAACGACACGACCAATTCGGCTAATTTTTTTTTTAACGTTATGTTTAGGCACAAGGAAGGTTTTTATCTATCTATATAAATAAAAATGAATCGCCAAATGTGTTGCTAAGCGTAAAACTCGAGAACGACACGACCAATTCGGCTAATTTTTTTTTTTAACGTTATGTTTAGGCACAAGGAAGGTTTTTATCTATCTATATAAATAAAAATGAATCGCCAAATGTGTTGCTAAGCGTAAAACTCGAGAACGACACGACCAATTCGGCTAATTTTTTTTTTTTTTTTAAACGTTATGTTTAGGCACAAGGAAGGTTTTTATCTATCTATATAAATAAAAATGAATCGCCAAATGTGTTGCTAAGCGTAAAACTCGAGAACGGCACGACCAATTCGGCTAATTTTTTTTTTAACGTTATGTTTAGGCACAAGGAAGGTTTTTATCTATCTATATAAATAAAAATGAATCGCCAAATGTGTTGCTAAGCGTAAAACTCGAGAACGACACGACCAATTCGGCTAATTTTTTTTTTAACGTTATGTTTAGGCACAAGGAAGGTTTTTATCTATCTATATAAATAAAAATGAATCGCCAAATGTGTTGCTAAGCGTAAAACTCGAGAACGGCACGACCAATTCGGCTAATTTTTTTTTTAACGTTATGTTTAGGCACAAGGAAGGTTTTTATCTATCTATATAAAATAAAAATGAATCGCCAAATGTGTTGCTAAGCGTAAAACTCGAGAACGGCACGACCAATTCGGCTAATTTTTTTTTTAACGTTATGTTTAGGCACAAGGAAGGTTTTTATCTATCTATATAAATAAAAATGAATCGCCAAATGTGTTGCTAAGCGTAAAACTCGAGAACGGCACGACCAATTCGGCTAATTTTTTTTTTTAACGTTATGTTTAGGCACAAGGAAGGTTTTTATCTATCTATATAAATAAAAATGAATCGCCAAATGTGTTGCTAAGCGTAAAACTCGAGAACGGCACGACCAATTCGGCTAATTTTTTTTTTAACGTTATGTTTAGGCACAAGGAAGGTTTTTATCTATCTATATAAATAAAAATGAATCGCCAAATGTGTTGCTAAGCGTAAAACTCGAGAACGGCACGACCAATTCGGCTAATTTTTTTTTTAACGTTATGTTTAGGCACAAGGAAGGTTTTTATCTATCTATATAAATAAAAATGAATCGCCAAATGTGTTGCTAAGCGTAAAACTCGAGAACGGCACGACCAATTCGGCTAATTTTTTTTTTAACGTTATGTTTAGGCACAAGGAAGGTTTTTATCTATCTATATAAATAAAAATGAATCGCCAAATGTGTTGCTAAGCGTAAAACTCGAGAACGGCACGACCAATTCGGCTAATTTTTTTTTTAACGTTATGTTTAGGCACAAGGAAGGTTTTTATCTATCTATATAAATAAAAATGAATCGCCAAATGTGTTGCTAAGCGTAAAACTCGAGAACGGCACGACCAATTCGGCTAATTTTTTTTTTTAACGTTATGTTTAGGCACAAGGAAGGTTTTTATCTATCTATATAAATAAAAAATGAATCGCCAAATGTGTTGCTAAGCGTAAAACTCGAGAACGACACGACCAATTCGGCTAATTTTTTTTTTAACGTTATGTTTAGGCACAAGGAAGGTTTTTATCTATCTATATAAATAAAAATGAATCGCCAAATGTGTTGCTAAGCGTAAAACTCGAGAACGACACGACCAATTCGGCTAATTTTTTTTTTAACGTTATGTTTAGGCACAAGGAAGGTTTTTATCTATCTATATAAATAAAAATGAATCGCCAAATGTGTTGCTAAGCGTAAAAACACGAGAACGGCACGACCAATTCGGCTAATTTTTTTTTTAACGTTATGTTTAGGCACAAGGAAGGTTTTTATCTATCTATATAAAAAAAAAATGAATCGCCAAATGTGTTGCTAAGCGTAAAACTCGAGAACGACACGACCAATTCGGCTAATTTTTTTTTTAACGTTATGTTTAGGCACAAGGAAGGTTTTTATCTATCTATATAAATAAAAATGAATCGCCAAATGTGTTGCTAAGCGTAAAACTCGAGAACGGCACGACCAAATCGGCTAATTTTTTTTTTTTTTTAACGTTATGTTTAGGCACAAGGAAGGTTTTTATCTATCTATATAAATAAAAATGAATCGCCAAATGTGTTGCTAAGCGTAAAACTCGAGAACGACACGACCAATTCGGCTAATTTTTTTTTTAACGTTATGTTTAGGCACAAGGAAGGTTTTTATCTATCTATATAAATAAAAATGAATCGCCAAATGTGTTGCTAAGCGTAAAACTCGAGAACGGCACGACCAATTCGGCTAATTTTTTTTTTTTTAACGTTATGTTTAGGCACAAGGAAGGTTTTTATCTATCTATATAAATAAAAATGAATCGCCAAATGTGTTGCTAAGCGTAAAACTCGAGAACGGCACGACCAATTCGGCTAATTTTTTTTTTTAACGTTATGTTTAGGCACAAGGAAGGTTTTTATCTATCTATATAAATAAAAAATGAATCGCCAAATGTGTTGCTAAGCGTAAAACTCGAGAACGGCACGACCAATTCGGCTAATTTTTTTTTTAACGTTATGTTTAGGCACAAGGAAGGTTTTTATCTATCTATATAAATAAAAATGAATCGCCAAATGTGTTGCTAAGCGTAAAACTCGAGAACGACACGACCAATTCGGCTAATTTTTTTTTTTAACGTTATGTTTAGGCACAAGGAAGGTTTTTATCTATCTATATAAATAAAAATGAATCGCCAAATGTGTTGCTAAGCGTAAAACTCGAGAACGGCTCGACCAATTCGGCTAATTTTTTTTTTCGTTATGTTTAGGCACAAGGAAGGTTTTTATCTATCTATATAAATAAAAATGAATCGCCAAATGTGTTGCTAAGCGTAAAACTCGAGAACGACACGACCAATTCGGCTAATTTTTTTTTTAACGTTATGTTTAGGCACAAGGAAGGTTTTTATCTATCTATATAAATAAAAAAAAATGAATCGCCAAATGTGTTGCTAAGCGTAAAACTCGAGAACGGCTCGACCAATTCGGCTAATTTTTTTTTTTTTACGTTATGTTTAGGCACAAGGAAGGTTTTTATCTATCTATATAAATAAAAATGAATCGCCAAATGTGTTGCTAAGCGTAAAACTCGAGAACGGCACGACCAATTCGGCTAATTTTTTTTTTAACGTTATGTTTAGGCACAAGGAAGGTTTTTATCTATCTATATAAATAAAAATGAATCGCCAAATGTGTTGCTAAGCGTAAAACTCGAGAACGGCACGACCAATTCGGCTAATTTTTTTTTTTAACGTTATGTTTAGGCACAAGGAAGGTTTTTATCTATCTATATAAATAAAAATGAATCGCCAAATGTGTTGCTAAGCGTTAAAACTCGAGAAAGGCTCGACCAATTCGGCTAATTTTTTTTTTTTTAACGTTATGTTTAGGCACAAGGAAGGTTTTTATCTATCTATATAAATAAAAATGAATCGCCAAATGTGTTGCTAAGCGTAAAACTCGAGAACGACACGACCAATTCGGCTAATTTTTTTTTTAACGTTATGTTTAGGCACAAGGAAGGTTTTTATCTATCTATATAAATAAAAATGAATCGCCAAATGTGTTGCTAAGCGTAAAACTCGAGAACGGCACGACCAATTCGGCTAATTTTTTTTTTAACGTTATGTTTAGGCACAAGGAAGGTTTTTATCTATCTATATAAATAAAAATGAATCGCCAAATGTGTTGCTAAGCGTAAAACTCGAGAACGGCACGACCAATTCGGCTAATTTTTTTTTTTAACGTTATGTTTAGGCACAAGGAAGGTTTTTATCTATCTATATAAATAAAAATGAATCGCCAAATGTGTTGCTAAGCGTAAAACTCGAGAACGGCACGACCAATTCGGCTAATTTTTTTTTTTAACGTTATGTTTAGGCACAAGGAAGGTTTTTATCTATCTATATAAATAAAAATGAATCGCCAAATGTGTTGCTAAGCGTAAAACTCGAGAACGGCACGACCAATTCGGCTAATTTTTTTTTTAACGTTATGTTTAGGCACAAGGAAGGTTTTTATCTATCTATATAAATAAAAATGAATCGCCAAATGTGTTGCTAAGCGTAAAACTCGAGAACGGCACGACCAATTCGGCTAATTTTTTTTTTTTTACGTTATGTTTAGGCACAAGGAAGGTTTTTATCTATCTATATAAATAAAAATGAATCGCCAAATGTGTTGCTAAGCGTAAAACTCGAGAACGACACGACCAATTCGGCTAATTTTTTTTTTAACGTTATGTTTAGGCACAAGGAAGGTTTATATCTATCTATATAAATAAAAATGAATCGCCAAATGTGTTGCTAAGCGTAAAACTCGAGAACGGCTCGACCAATTCGGCTAATTTTTTTTTTTAACGTTATGTTTAGGCACAAGGAAGGTTTTTATCTATCTATATAAATAAAAATGAATCGCCAAATGTGTTGCTAAGCGTAAAACTCGAGAACGGCACGACCAATTCGGCTAATTTTTTTTTTTAAACGTTATGTTTAGGCACAAGGAAGGTTTTTATCTATCTATATAAATAAAAATGAATCGCCAAATGTGTTGCTAAGCGTAAAACTCGAGAACGGCACGACCAATTCGGCTAATTTTTTTTTTAACGTTATGTTTAGGCACAAGGAAGGTTTTTATCTATCTATATAAATAAAAAATGAATCGCCAAATGTGTTGCTAAGCGTAAAACTCGAGAACGGCACGACCAATTCGGCTAATTTTTTTTTTTAACGTTATGTTTAGGCACAAGGAAGGTTTTTATCTATCTATATAAATAAAAATGAATCGCCAAATGTGTTGCTAAGCGTAAAACTCGAGAACGGCACGACCAATTCGGCTAATTTTTTTTTTAACGTTATGTTTAGGCACAAGGAAGGTTTTTATCTATCTATATAAATAAAAATGAATCGCCAAATGTGTTGCTAAGCGTAAAACTCGAGAACGGCACGACCAATTCGGCTAATTTTTTTTTTTAACGTTATGTTTAGGCACAAGGAAGGTTTTTATCTATCTATATAAATAAAAATGAATCGCCAAATGTGTTGCTAAGCGTAAAACTCGAGAACGGCACGACCAATTCGGCTAATTTTTTTTTTAACGTTATGTTTAGGCACAAGGAAGGTTTTTATCTATCTATATAAATAAAAATGAATCGCCAAATGTGTTGCTAAGCGTAAAACTCGAGAACGGCACGACCAATTCGGCTAATTTTTTTTTTAACGTTATGTTTAGGCACAAGGAAGGTTTTTATCTATCTATATAAAATAAAAATGAATCGCCAAATGTGTTGCTAAGCGTAAAACTCGAGAACGACACGACCAATTCGGCTAATTTTTTTTTTAACGTTATGTTTAGGCACAAGGAAGGTTTTTATCTATCTATATAAATAAAAATGAATCGCCAAATGTGTTGCTAAGCGTAAAACTCGAGAACGACACGACCAATTCGGCTAATTTTTTTTTTAACGTTATGTTTAGGCACAAGGAAGGTTTTTATCTATCTATATAAATAAAAATGAATCGCCAAATGTGTTGCTAAGCGTAAAACTCGAGAACGGCACGACCAATTCGGCTAATTTTTTTTTTTTTACGTTATGTTTAGGCACAAGGAAGGTTTTTTATCTATCTATATAAATAAAAATGAATCGCCAAATGTGTTGCTAAGCGTAAAACTCGAGAACGGCACGACCAATTCGGCTAATTTTTTTTTTTAACGTTATGTTTAGGCACAAGGAAGGTTTTTATCTATCTATATAAATAAAAATGAATCGCCAAATGTGTTGCTAAGCGTAAAACTCGAGAACGGCACGACCAATTCGGCTAATTTTTTTTTTAACGTTATGTTTAGGCACAAGGAAGGTTTTTATCTATCTATATAAATAAAAATGAATCGCCAAATGTGTTGCTAAGCGTAAAACTCGAGAACGACACGACCAATTCGGCTAATTTTTTTTTTAAACGTTATGTTTAGGCACAAGGAAGGTTTTTATCTATCTATATAAATAAAAATGAATCGCCAAATGTGTTGCTAAGCGTAAAACTCGAGAACGGCACGACCAATTCGGCTAATTTTTTTTTTTAACGTTATGTTTAGGCACAAGGAAGGTTTTTATCTATCTATATAAATAAAAATGAATCGCCAAATGTGTTGCTAAGCGTAAAACTCGAGAACGGCACGACCAATTCGGCTAATTTTTTTTTTTAACGTTATGTTTAGGCACAAGGAAGGTTTTTATCTATCTATATAAATAAAAATGAATCGCCAAATGTGTTGCTAAGCGTAAAACTCGAGAACGGCACGACCAATTCGGCTAATTTTTTTTTTAACGTTATGTTTAGGCACAAGGAAGGTTTTTATCTATCTATATAAATAAAAATGAATCGCCAAATGTGTTGCTAAGCGTAAAACTCGAGAACGGCACGACCAATTCGGCTAATTTTTTTTTTAACGTTATGTTTAGGCACAAGGAAGGTTTTTATCTATCTATATAAATAAAAATGAATCGCCAAATGTGTTGCTAAGCGTAAAACTCGAGAACGGCACGACCAATTCGGCTAATTTTTTTTTTTTAACGTTATGTTTAGGCACAAGGAAGGTTTTTATCTATCTATATAAATAAAAATGAATCGCCAAATGTGTTGCTAAGCGTAAAACTCGAGAACGGCACGACCAATTCGGCTAATTTTTTTTTTAACGTTATGTTTAGGCACAAGGAAGGTTTTTATCTATCTATATAAATAAAAATGAATCGCCAAATGTGTTGCTAAGCGTAAAACTCGAGAACGGCACGACCAATTCGGCTAATTTTTTTTTTTAACGTTATGTTTAGGCACAAGGAAGGTTTTTATCTATCTATATAAATAAAAATGAATCGCCAAATGTGTTGCTAAGCGTAAAACTCGAGAACGGCACGACCAATTCGGCTAATTTTTTTTTTTTTTTTTAACGTTATGTTTAGGCACAAGGAAGGTTTTTATCTATCTATATAAATAAAAATGAATCGCCAAATGTGTTGCTAAGCGTAAAACTCGAGAACGGCACGACCAATTCGGCTAATTTTTTTTTTAACGTTATGTTTAGGCACAAGGAAGGTTTTTATCTATCTATATAAATAAAAATGAATCGCCAAATGTGTTGCTAAGCGTAAAACTCGAGAACGGCACGACCAATTCGGCTAATTTTTTTTTTTTAACGTTATGTTTAGGCACAAGGAAGGTTTTTATCTATCTATATAAATAAAAATGAATCGCCAAATGTGTTGCTAAGCGTAAAACTCGAGAACGGCACGACCAATTCGGCTAATTTTTTTTTTAACGTTATGTTTAGGCACAAGGAAGGTTTTTATCTATCTATATAAATAAAAATGAATCGCCAAATGTGTTGCTAAGCGTAAAACTCGAGAACGGCACGACCAATTCGGCTAATTTTTTTTTTTTTTTAACGTTATGTTTAGGCACAAGGAAGGTTTTTATCTTTCTATATAAATAAAAAAATGAATCGCCAAATGTGTTGCTAAGCGTAAAACTCGAGAACGGCACGACCAATTCGGCTAATTTTTTTTTTAACGTTATGTTTAGGCACAAGGAAGGTTTTTATCTATCTATATAAATAAAAATGAATCGCCAAATGTGTTGCTAAGCGTAAAACTCGAGAACGGCACGACCAATTCGGCTAATTTTTTTTTTTAACGTTATGTTTAGGCACAAGGAAGGTTTTTATCTATCTATATAAATAAAAATGAATCGCCAAATGTGTTGCTAAGCGTAAAACTCGAGAACGGCACACGACCAATTCGGCTAATTTTTTTTTTAACGTTATGTTTAGGCACAAGGAAGGTTTTTATCTATCTATATAAATAAAAATGAATCGCCAAATGTGTTGCTAAGCGTAAAACTCGAGAACGGCACGACCAATTCGGCTAATTTTTTTTTTTAACGTTATGTTTAGGCACAAGGAAGGTTTTTATCTATCTATATAAATAAAAAATGAATCGCCAAATGTGTTGCTAAGCGTAAAACTCGAGAACGGCACGACCAATTCGGCTAATTTTTTTTTTAACGTTATGTTTAGGCACAAGGAAGGTTTTTATCTATCTATATAAATAAAAATGAATCGCCAAATGTGTTGCTAAGCGTAAAACTCGAGAACGGCACGACCAATTCGGCTAATTTTTTTTTTTAACGTTATGTTTAGGCACAAGGAAGGTTTTTATCTATCTATATAAATAAAAATGAATCGCCAAATGTGTTGCTAAGCGTAAAACTCGAGAACGGCACGACCAATTCGGCTAATTTTTTTTTTAACGTTATGTTTAGGCACAAGGAAGGTTTTTATCTATCTATATAAATAAAAATGAATCGCCAAATGTGTTGCTAAGCGTAAAACTCGAGAACGGCACGACCAATTCGGCTAATTTTTTTTTTTTAACGTTATGTTTAGGCACAAGGAAGGTTTTTATCTATCTATATAAATAAAAATGAATCGCCAAATGTGTTGCTAAGCGTAAAACTCGAGAACGGCACGACCAATTCGGCTAATTTTTTTTTTAACGTTATGTTTAGGCACAAGGAAGGTTTTTATCTATCTATATAAATAAAAATGAATCGCCAAATGTGTTGCTAAGCGTAAAACTCGAGAACGGCACGACCAATTCGGCTAATTTTTTTTTTTTTAACGTTATGTTTAGGCACAAGGAAGGTTTTTATCTATCTATATAAATAAAAATGAATCGCCAAATGTGTTGCTAAGCGTAAAACTCGAGAACGGCACGACCAATTCGGCTAATTTTTTTTTTTAACGTTATGTTTAGGCACAAGGAAGGTTTTTATCTATCTATATAAATAAAAATGAATCGCCAAATGTGTTGCTAAGCGTAAAACTCGAGAACGGCACGACCAATTCGGCTAATTTTTTTTTTAACGTTATGTTTAGGCACAAGGAAGGTTTTTATCTATCTATATAAATAAAAAAATGAATCGCCAAATGTGTTGCTAAGCGTAAAACTCGAGAACGACACGACCAATTCGGCTAATTTTTTTTTTAACGTTATGTTTAGGCACAAGGAAGGTTTTTATCTATCTATATAAATAAAAATGAATCGCCAAATGTGTTGCTAAGCGTAAAACTCGAGAACGGCACGACCAATTCGGCTAATTTTTTTTTTTTTTAACGTTATGTTTAGGCACAAGGAAGGTTTTTATCTATCTATATAAATAAAAATGAATCGCCAAATGTGTTGCTAAGCGTAAAACTCGAGAACGGCACGACCAATTCGGCTAATTTTTTTTTTAACGTTATGTTTAGGCACAAGGAAGGTTTTTATCTATCTATATAAATAAAAATGAATCGCCAAATGTGTTGCTAAGCGTAAAACTCGAGAACGGCACGACCAATTCGGCTAATTTTTTTTTTAAACGTTATGTTTAGGCACAAGGAAGGTTTTTATCTATCTATATAAATAAAAATGAATCGCCAAATGTGTTGCTAAGCGTAAAACTCGAGAACGGCACGACCAATTCGGCTAATTTTTTTTTTAACGTTATGTTTAGGCACAAGGAAGGTTTTTATCTATCTATATAAATAAAAATGAATCGCCAAATGTGTTGCTAAGCGTAAAACTCGAGAACGGCACGACCAATTCGGCTAATTTTTTTTTTAACGTTATGTTTAGGCACAAGGAAGGTTTTATCTATCTATATAAATAAAAATGAATCGCCAAATGTGTTGCTAAGCGTAAAACTCGAGAACAACTCGACCAATTCGGCTAATTTTATTATTAACGTTATGTTTAGGCACAAGGAAGGTTTTTATCTATCTATATAAATAAAAATGAATCGCCAAATGTGTTGCTAAGCGTAAAACTCGAGAACGGCACGACCAATTCGGCTAATTTTTTTTTTTAACGTTATGTTTAGGCACAAGGAAGGTTTTTATCTATCTATATAAATAAAAATGAATCGCCAAATGTGTTGCTAAGCGTAAAACTCGAGAACGGCACGACCAATTCGGCTAATTTTTTTTTTTAACGTTATGTTTAGGCACAAGGAAGGTTTTTATCTATCTATATAAATAAAAATGAATCGCCAAATGTGTTGCTAAGCGTAAAAAACTCGAGAACGGCACGACCAATTCGGCTAATTTTTTTTTTAACGTTATGTTTAGGCACAAGGAAGGTTTTTATCTATCTATATAAATAAAAATGAATCGCCAAATGTGTTGCTAAGCGTAAAACTCGAGAACGGCACGACCAATTCGGCTATTTTTTTTTTTAACGTTATGTTTAG